>VUYV01000037.1:2494613-2546488 GCA_008711295.1 Anarhynchus alexandrinus
GGATGTATCTCATCAGGTCCCATGGACTTGTGCACCTTCAGGTTCCTCAGGTGGTCCTGCACTTGATCTTCACCCACAGTGGGAGGTTCTCCATTTTCCCAATCCTCGCCTTTGCATTCTGCATCATGGGCACTGCGGCTGCAGTCCTTGCCAGTGAAGACTGAGGCAAAAAAGTCATTGAGAACCTCAGCCCTGTCTCTGTCCCGGGTAACCAGTTCTTGTGTTTCCTTCTGGAGAGGGCCCGCATTTTCCCTAGTCTTTCTTTTCTCATTGATATACTTAAAGAAAGATTTCTTGTTTGTCTTAATGTCCCTGACCAGATTTAGTTCTATCTGGGCTTTAGCTTGTCTAACCCCATCCTTGGCTGCTTGAACGATTCCTCTGTATTCCTCCCAGGCTACCCGCCCCTGTTTCCACTGCCTATAGGCCTCCTTTTCCCTTTTGGTCATGTCCAGGAGTTCCTTATTCATCCATGCAGGCCTCCTGGGTTTTCTGCCTGCCTTCCTCTTTGTAGGGATGCATTGCTCCTGCACTTGGAGGAGGTGGTCCTTGAATATTAACCAACTTTCTTGGACCCCTCTTCCCTCCAGCGCTTCATCCCATGACACCATACCAAGCAGATTCTTCAGGAGGCCAAAGTCATCTCTCCCAAAGTCCAGGGTCATCAGCCTGCTGCGCACCTTCTTCGCTGCCTCGAGGATTTAGAACTTGACCAATTCATGGTCACTGCAGCCCAAGCTACCCTTGAGTTTGACACTGTTTACCAGCCCCTTCTTGTTGGTAAGAACAAGTATTTGTCAAAAATTGTGGATTTTTCTGCTTAACTCTGTATCCACCTTCTACATTTTTCTTCTCTTGTGTCAGGTGTAATTAAGATGCCATGTCTGCTAGTGCTCTTTTTTTTTCTCTCTTTTTTTCCCCAAATGGAATTTCCAGCTATTTTTCTGTATTAGGGTGTTTTAACCTCTGTTACCAAGCATTTAAGGATAAAATATTCCTATTCCCAGTGTGATTTTATTTCTGGTTTAGAAGTGATTCGTTTACCAGGCAAACTGGTGCTGAAGAGTGCAATTACTTTAGTTGAAGTTTCTTCAAGAGGTAATTTGGCCATATACATTATATATATATGATTTTCCCCTTGCATTTATTGTTTGCTAATAAAAATATTTCCTAGTCTATAAATAAGTAGCTTATGTGAAAGTAAGCAGCTACTGAGGTAAGAAAAGAATCTAATTTAATGCCTTTGTAAAAAGTAGGCATCAGCATGAACTGAGCGATTACTTACGCTATTTAGAAATAGCAGAAATAGCTATTTAGAAATGGCAGTTGTGTGGAATGAAGGGTGTAGATTGTGCTGAGTTAGTTTTACTGTCACTAAAACAACATGTTCTTCCCAACCTTGCATTTTATATGGGGATTTTTCATCTGTTAAAGTCAAAGATATGTTGTTCTTGGTGGTGTTTTGAAATGAGCAAGTATCATAGTACTTTATTTTCAAATAACTTAGTTGTCTGTTGTCTCTTTAGTAAGTGACCAGGTCTTATAAGTCTTCAATATTTGCCATTTGTTCTTACTCCAGTTACTTGGATGTAATGGTTCTTTGCAGAAAAAACTAACAGCCATACCTGCTGTATATCTGTAGCTTAATTTTCTTACTAAGCAAGTGCTCACTATTGGTTTTAATACCAAGAACCATGAGTTATTTTTCTCCTGATTATACATTTTTAACTGTTTTTTTGTCCAAAGAATTTGTTATTGCTTTACAACTGCATAATAGACTGATCTGAATGGCCATATTCTTGCTTTTCCCATAAGGTGTCTAACAATAGTTTGTACTGAACTCATAGTACCCAAGTTCAAAGCATATTTGACTAATTCATATAGGTTACTTGCATTTAAGTGTCCCCAGACTTTTTGTAATCATTAGATTATGAGCTGCTTTTGTCATTAGTTTTTCAAATACGTTAAGTAGTGCTTTGCAAAGAGGCTGTGTGTTAATCCTCGCTTGCTTCCTGGAAATCTTCATGAAGCCATAATTTTTTATGTTTTGAACTCTGTTGGTGTTCTCTAGTTACTCCACATGGGTTTTTTGTTGGTCTCATTGTTTTACATCACAAAGTCTCACCACTAGTGTTGATAGAAGTGTCACCATTTCTTTTACTCTCTGAAGGTTGTTTTTGGGTTGCAGACACATAAATTTGATCTCTCTATATGAATTTTATTTTGGAGGCTTCAAGAACTGAAAGAATAAAGCAGTTGCATCTAAATGTAGGTCTCACTTTTGAATATTTGATTGTTGCTCAGGATAAGGAATGTGCAGCTCCTTGGTAAGTGATAGATTCATTTATGAGTTTTTGGTAGCTGTGATAATTTTTTTCTTCATTTTTACACTTGGTAATTCTGCTTTGAGTGTAATAGTCATGTTTTTCTCATTTATTGTTTATATGGGTTTTTGCAAAATTTGCAAGAAGTATAATGTAGGTTTTGAGAAGACTGCTCTTTGAAATGTTTGTGATAGTAAATTTGCATGGAAATAATAGCAGTTCTGAGAATCCTCTAGTATGAGTAATACGCTTTCTTCAATTGTAAAAGAAAATTCAATATCTGCATGGGTCCTTTCCACAGGGTACAGTCTTTCAGGAACAGGCTGCTCCAGTGTGTGTCCCCCATGGGGTCACAAGTCCTGTTGGCAAGCCTGCTCCAGCACAGGCTCCTCTGTCAACGGGGTCACAGGTCCTGCTGGAAGCCTGCTCCAGCAGGGGCTTTCCATGACATCAAAGCCTCCTTCGGGAGTCCACCTGGTCTGGCGTGGGATCCTCCACGGGCTGCAGGTGGATATCTGCTCCACCATGGACCTCCATGGGCTTCAGGGAAACAACCTGCTTCACCACGGTCTTCACTGTGGGCTGCCTGGAGCACCTCATCCCCCTCCTTCTTCACTGGCCTTGGTGTCTGTGTAGTAGTTTCTCTCACATGTTCTCACTCCTCTCTCCTCTGGCTGTTGTTGCGCAGCAGTTTTCCCCCCTTCTTAAATATGTTATCACAGAGGTGCCACCACCACTGCTGATCGGCTCAGCGTTGGCCAGTGGCACGTTTATCTTGGAGCTGGCTGGCACTGGATGTATTAGACATGGGGGAAGCTTCTGGCACCTTCTCACAGAAGTAGAAGTATAGATTGCAATGGTGATATGACATAGCAACGAGGGTTTGTTTTTTTTTTTTTTTTTTAAAGTGTCTCATTTATTGGGAAATCTCAGAAAGGGCTGTAGCTGGAAAGTCATGTTATTGCTGTTTAATGAGAATTTTAACTTTTCAAGTAAACATCAGGTTGACATACTTTTAATTCCGAGCCAAGTTCTGTGCTTCTATGAATGAATTAAGTTTGGTTTCTTATAGTGGTGTGTTTGACATTAGTAAAATGAAAAAAGGAACTCTAGTATGTCTTTTATTACTGGAAAGAGATCTTCATAAACTCATCAGGCTTGTATATATGCCAAGTAGACTGATTTCCATTTAGTTGTGAAGAATGTGGAGAACATAAGCTGTACTAGATTGGACTGGAGGTCCTGACCAGTTTCTTGCCCCAACTGCATATATAACACTTACTTCAGATGTGCATTGTTTTTTGAGTAAGTATACTTCCAGAACTAGATGTGGTTTTGTGAAGCTCTCTTTTCTGTAATTTTCTCTCTTTTCTCTACATTGTCCACTCTTTGAGCCCATATTAACTGCTAGTATCCATGACATTCCCTGGCAGGCAGTTCCATGGACCAAACACCCACTGCATAAAAAGCTATGATGCTATTTTGGAAAAAAGACAGTAAACGTCAATCCCTGTTGTCATTCTTCAATGTAACCATTTGGAAAGAAGCAGCAAGAGTGCTTACAAATAAAAGATTTAAGTCAGTCTGATGAATGAAGTACCTGAGATCTTTCGGAGTGATGATCTGTTCTTAAAAGCCAGCATCTCTTTCAGTTGATGATTCTTATGTTGCTTCTCCTTCTCTAGCCTCTATGCTATATAGAGTGTCCCTGTTTATTGAAAATCTGCACATTTCTTCTGTCATATGTGTATCTGTCATCCATTACGTTAATTGTCATGGGAAAAATTACTTCACTGTCTTCTGAACTCAACCACTGACTCTGACATGCTGACCCCTTGACCATTGCCCAGTTTTTCTGTCCTTCAGTTGGTTGATCTTGATTCATGTGAGAAAGATATGGCTGTTCAGAAAGACACATTTCAAATGCTCCTCTTTGATTCTTGTCTCTTAAATATCTGTTCAAGACCTATGTTATTCCATTGTTTCAAGTTCTTTAACAGTCTTAAAGAAGGAATTAGTGAAGGACACCTGGAAGTAAAAGCATGCATGAACCACATCATCATTACCCACAAGTCAGCTTTTTCAAAGCTTTCCAGAGAGATCATAGTAATGTATTTTCTGTGCTTTATTACAGTGCCTCATGATTTTTCTATTACAGAAGCCAGGCTTACAGGCCTGTAGTTCCCTGGAGCTTTCCAGCGTTCGTATACTAAGGCAGTTTTGGCTACATACCACAATTAGTAATTTAGCCTTTCCATCCTTAAGTCATTTTAGAACTTTTGGGTGAATATAGTTTAGCTTTGCTGATTTTTTGCAGTTCATTTTGTCATCTTCTTTAGTAAGTCCCTAAGAGAAGGGCTGCTGTTTGGGAGTACCCAGTGAAAATCAATTCAAACAAGTCATTTAGCTTTGCTGCATATGGGTGTATCTTCTCTAAGTGTTCCTTTTATCTTGATCATCAGTTGGGCTTACATACTTTTCTGGCAGGCTTCCTGTTCCTGCTGTGTTTGAAGAAAGGTTTATTACAAGTTTTGCCTCCATTTATTAGCTAATCTTCAAACCCTTTTGGCCCATCCCACTATGGTTTTTTTACAGCTAAATCTGTTACATTTTTGTATGTTCAGAGTTGGTTTTTTTTTTGCTGTGGGTGTTTTTTGGTTGGTTGGTTGGTTTTTCACAGTTTGGTCATGATCTCAATGTTTTGTAGCATGTTCCCTTGTTTCTAATACTTTTATTTACTATATAGTTTTTGAATGCAGCTTTCTTTTGCTGGGCAGTATATACGGACCCTGTGCTTTTCAGTATAGTGTAGTATGCTTAAGTAATTTGCACTTTGCGTATACTTCTCTCAGCCTGTGTCAATGCTGTAGGAGTTTTGAATAAGGTGTGTTACTGTTGCTGTTACAGAGAAGCCACTCACCTGTAAGTTTTAAAATTGGAACATGCATGCAACCCAAGTCAAAGAGTCACATCATCTTCTCTTGTGGCTTCCCTAACAGTTGTTCTAAGAAACAGTGATTGATATTGCCTAAAAATGTAGTTGCTGTGTTAAATATATGTAGGACATATATACAATGAAAACAGAAATAACTGAGATCTGATTGCTAATGTATTTTTTTTCTTAGATCGAGACCATCTCTGTACAGGTATCTGTGCAAGTGTTTTGCCTTGATTCTGTGCTTAGATGACTTTCTGTTAGTCAAACAGGATACAAATTGGTTTATATATCCCATTTTCCATTTTCTTGAATATATGGGACTTCTGCATCTTCATCTGTAATAGCATGACACACTGAACCACGCTGTCTCCTGCACCTGATGGTTTTCTTGCATTCTTTGATTTAAAGTTTGTGACCTTTTTGCTTTTTATATGTCACCGGCTCAGTTCTCCTAAGGTTCAGATGAAACCTGTCTCTTATACAGGATCTTTGTATTCCAGAAGCATTCTTGGTTTCTGGAATGAATCTGAAACCTAGTTCATCAGATTTCTGAAGTGAATCTGAAACATTGTTCCTGATGTCATAATTTTAGCCAGATGTTAAAACTTCGTATTCTGTTCATTTTGTCAGTCTTGCATTGTATAAACTATGGAAGATCTCTCAAATGGCATTACTTTACATCTGTGTTGTCATACTCTGGTGGAGGCATTATAAGGGATTTTGTTGCACCAGTATAAGTGAACTACCATAAGTGATCATACACACATATTTGGCTTACCCCCGCTGTAGAGTACAACATAGCTAAACCCCTCTAACTTTAAAGTGTTTCCGTAAGAACAGTTTCTCCTAATTGCTTTTTGGACTGGTACATTCATTGCAACATAAAATTTTCAGTGTTAATGCTTACAATAGTCACTGACAATGAAAGGAATTCTGAAATGGCATTCGTAGTGGAATTAGAGTACATACATCAATACTTCATAAGTAGGTCTCTGAAACAGAGGTGTTTTTTTTCCCAACAATTTGATATTGACAATTACCAGGCCCATAGTCTCCAAAAGAGACAAAGTGGAATCTCCACATCCTTTAGAACTCATTAATTTTGCTGATGATAAAAATCAAATCATCTGAGATCTTGAAACTGATGTTTTGTGTTTTGGTTGTAAGTGGTCCTTGTTTTAGTAACTTGTCACTAGATTGTGACGTGGCATTGTGCTAGTGTTATTTCTGGAATAGTTTAACATGGAGACAGAAGGCTTCTTTCCAGTTTCAGGACTTTCGGAATTCTTTAGAGTCCTTCAGGTCACAATCTGAATTTGCTGAGATGTTTGCTGTTCTTTTTTTTTTTTCCTTTCTTAGAATGGCTGCTAATCTTTCCCTGCAGTACCAAGTTTTTGACTACAAAAGCAGGTGTTGATATTTAAAATGTTGGCCTTATAAAATCACGGATTGTTGAATCGCTCTGTAAACTTCCTAAGGTTCCACATTAGTTTTATTAACCCTCATGACTTACTATTGATGGTTTTCTTATGCATGGATTTTAGAGCTACTGAGTACCAGTTTTAAAACTGGGAAGACCTTATAAAGCTTGAATCATCTCTGTCAATGACAAAACCACTGTTCTCAAAACTCGTTAATAGTGACTTGCAGCGCAACAGCTGATGTAATAATGGGTGTGTATAAATAAATTGCTCAGTTTCTGGCAAATATTCTGATATCCCTGTCTTGCTTTTTTTTTTTCTCTCAGATTTCCTCAAGATGGTTACAGCTTTTTATTTTTTTGTTTTTAAAATTCTGCTTCCATTCTAATTTCTTTAAGGAGCCTGCATAAGAGTCATGTGTCCGTATAATCTCATACAATTATTTTTGGCAATTGTCAAAATGCTAGGCACAGTATATACTGGATTTCAGGCGTGGTGTGCAGAAAATTGATAAACAATATCACAGTTGTTATGGGCAGTCATATGGTCTGTATGACAATAAAAGACTATTACATTATGTAGTCTTACCTCCTGTGTGTTGCAAGCCATTTTCAATTTTCAGTAGAACACAGAAAAAGGCAACAGTACAGCCTCTGTGATCTTTCACCCACACTGCAGTAATTATATAATAATTTAAATTTTTTAAATTGCCTTTTATGGAAGCTTTTTGAGTGGCAAGGTCCTGTCCAGGTACTCTTTGAATGCCAAATGGTGATCTTTTTTTCCTCTTTCTTTTTTTTTTTTTTTTCTTTACACTAAAGAGCAGAGTATAACTATAGGTTGATCTGGACACCAAGAACTACTCTACTGCTTCCACTTTCCTCCATATTGTGCTTGTTCAAGGTATTTGATCTGCAAGTGAGCAGTTGTTCTAGTGTTTCCCTGGCATGCTGGATTTTGTAAGACTGCATAGAAGCCCTGCCCCGTTGAAAACAGGATCTGGAAATAAGCTGTGGCCAGCACACCTATTCACACAATCCTCTGATTACTTGAACTGTGTGTGGGGACAGTCTGTTGGTTAGAGTGGGACCAGTCTTGCTCTTGGCCACTACTTTCTCCTTAGTATCTCCCTTTAGTAGGGGAAGGAATATCAATCACCTGTAAAACTTGTCAATCTGTTGGGAGCTGTGTTTACTGCTTGACTAGTTCATTAGCTTTGACCCTTGGAAGAGGCTACACACAAGGGAGCATGAGCTGATGAATTATTCTGATTGGCAGCCAACAGCCTCTGATTGATCATGTCTCCCTGAAACTGAATGTATGGTTAGACATCACTTGAGGCAAACTGTTCCTGCCTTGCACTGGAATCCCAGATCATCCTGTGTTTTAATTAGAGTGGCTGAAGCCTCCTTTGAATGCCGAAAAGGAGGGATGTAACTCAGAGAAATGTTAGAAGTAATATCTCAGTTAATAAAGGCAGACTGTATTGATCTCTTATGTGAATCCTGTTCCCCCTTTCTTGATCCTCGTGACTATAGTCTGATGTTCCTTCTACACAGATTTTTGTGAGTTCTGCTATTTTTTTCAATTGCAAACATACATTCTCTTTATAGCAGAATTGTAAGGGCTAAGCAAAAATATACTAGGTCAATTCATTTTCTATTACTGTCTCAATATGCTTCTACTGGGAACTTTTTTTAAGTCTAAGATTAATCTAATAAGAATTGGACCAAAACATTATCATAATATTCTTTATTACAGTAGTGTCTCTCTCTGTATCTGGAGCTTTTCTGTGTAACTAATTCTAATAACATTTTAATAACATGCATTCTATGAAATGCTTCTGAAAATTAGGTTTAAACTGTCTCTTAAGTAGGATCTTTGACAAGAGAGCAGAAGAGGCTAGAAGAGGTTACTGAATGCCCATGAGCTTTCATATATTTGTATATTTATATATAAAGAGGACAATGGTAATGCTGATAACATGTTTACCAGGAACACAATGGAACTGATCATAGAATCATAGAATGGTTTAGGTTGGAAAGGACCTTGAAGATCATCTAGTTCAACCCCCCTGCCATAGGCAGGGGCATCTCCCACTAGACCAGGTTGCCCAAGGCCACGTCCAGCCTGGCCTTGAACACCTCCAGGGATGGGGCCTCAACAACCTCTAGATACAAAGAAGAGAGAGGGCAAGGAAGACTTAACCACAATGGAAGAGAATTGGCTTAGGGAACACTTAAACTGAACGTATGTAAGTCCACAGAGCCTGACAGAATGAACCCATGAATGCTGAGTAAGCTGGTTGATGAAATTGCAATGTTTGAAAGGTTGTGGTGATCAGGAGAGGTTCCTGATGATCAGAAGAAAGCAAACATCATTCCTGTCTTCATGAAGGAGGATCTGGGGAACAGGAGGCCAGTCAGGAGGCTTCCTCTTAGTTCACAAGAAGTTGATGGAGGAAATAATCTTGGAAATAATTTCCAGATGCATGAAGGTTATTAAGAGTAATCAACATGGATTTATGAAGGGGAAATCCTGATTAACCAGCCTGATAGCCTTCTACAGTGAGGTGACCAGCTTGGTAGATGAGGGAAGAGTAGCGGATGTTTACTTCAACTTTAGTAAGGTTTTTGACATTGGCTCCCATGAAATCCTCGTAGAAAACCTGACAAATTATGGGTTAGATAAGTCAATAGTGAGGTGGATTGAAAACTGACTGAACTGCTGTGAATTTTTATCATCTGACTTTCAGTGTCTTAAATAATGAATATTCTTGTATTGTGTGTTTACCTCATATCTTATGAGAGACAGGAATGAACCTGAGTGTGGTCAGAGGAGAAGAGTGCTTTTGCAAAAGCCTTAGTTGTTTCAAAGTCAGAACCGCATCTATTTTGATAGTTGTTCATTAGATGAAGGCAGCGAGAATTAAACATTATGTTCTAAACTAGGGAAATCTTTCTTGCCATTTGTTTGGATCATTCTGACCTTTGGCAACATGCAAGGTCAAAGCTCCAAAATGTTAAGTTTGATGATTTTAAGTATTATTTTATGGCAATCCAGCTCCTCTACTAAATTTCTTCATCACAGTGTTAAAAGGAAGGTAACAAAAGTTTCACAACTGGACAAACCTGGCGTTGTCATAATGTCAATAAAGCAGAGCAAGCATAAAATGAATGCTGTAAATACAACATGTAGGGGACGTGCTGGTGACTAAATGGATTTTTTCTTGTATTTTTTAGATAAGGAAAAGAGAAGATGAATGAGAAAGAAAGAGGAACTTGGTGCTTACCTAACCAGGTGGATAAGAAAGTTCCTTTTGCATTTCTTGTTTATGAACTGCTCATTATTGATGATTTTCTTGTTGTTGAAAACAAGCATTTTTGTTTGTTTGTTTTCAATAGGAAAAGTAGCAATTCCTCCCTCAAAAGCTGCAAGCCACAAAACAAATATATCCTCAGGGATGGAAGATTATTTGCTTTCTTTTTACTGGTCTTCCAGCAGAACTGTTGGGGACTACCTCTTGAGGCTGTCAGCCTGTAAACTGTTTGCAGGAGTGTCTTGTCAATTACTGTGTTTGTGCAGCCTGTAGCATAATGGGGCTCAGACTAATTTAAAACCTTAAGTCCTACATGTCTTTACAAGGATAGTTTTCAAAGGTAACAATCGGGATTGTGGCTTTCCTGATTGTGATATACTCTGAATACGGAACTGCGACAACCAAGCTCAATGTACAAAATCAGAGTCCAGGTGGTGGCAAATAACACTGGTGCTAAGTGCCACTAAGTGATAGTGCTCTTTGCTCTTGGCTTTCTACAAACTGATTGTGATAGAAAATAAAAAAAGTAAAAACCCATCTCATAACCACAAGATTTGCTGAGGTGCATGTGAAGAATTATCTTGGCCTCCTCTCGACTTTGTAGAATTTAAGTGGAATTTTTGATGTATGATGTTATAATCAGCTCGGAGCTGCAAGAAACAGTATTCTTCATACAGGGTCTGCAGTACATGCTCCCTCTTCTTGAACCTCATCCTCAAGATTCTTTTGGTCTTGCATATTACCAGACCTTTCTGTGGGAGGAGGGAAAGGACATCCGTTAACCTTTGGCAGATTAATTTTTCTTTTTCTTTTTTTCTTTCTTTTTTNCATTCATTCTTTTGCTGGGAATACATTTTGAAGAAAGGTGCCTAAAACCTTTAATGGAGTATTTCTCTTTTTATATGTATAAAGGTGTTTCCCATATACAAAGATTTTAGAGAGTAAATTGTATAAGTATTTGTAGTGTTTAAGATTATCTGAAAGATATTTTTCAGTTAGATTTCAGATTAATTTAGAAATGAATTTATAACAAACAGTAATTTGACCAAAACCAGACATCCTAAGTGTTAACAGCAAACCATTATCTCCATAAAATGTATTTGTTGAAAAACTTCTTCCACAATTTGTTGTTTTTCAGGCAGTAAGTGTGTGTGCTGATATGAATGGCAGATGACATCATTCAGCCAGGTATTGTATTTATCTTGTCCAATTACTAAAAAGTTAAAATACAAACACTCCCTGGCTCTCGCTCCCATTTATAACCTTTACTTTGAAAGGTTGTGCTACCAAGATCTCAAGGCACTTTTTCACGCACATTCTTGTGTACGGATTTTAATATTCATCCAGTTATGCGTTGCCCTGCAGGAGAGAACCCCGGCCTATGTCTGAATTCTTTACTTTTAACTTCACCATTTGGGTCAGTGTTGTAGACAATAAAAAGCCCTCTCCTTCTCGGTCTCTTATCCCCCACACTCCCGTTAGCTTGATGATGCATTGAGTAACAGTTGGCAGCTTTGTTAGTTGTTTTGAAAGCTAGAAAAACCCTTTTTGTACCTTAGAGACTAAATGCTGTTTGGGAAATAAGTGATGTTGTGTGCTTTGTCAGTTTATTGGCCGCTTTCTCACATGCTCTTTTGGAAATCCCTATAGTCCTCACGCATTTCTTCCCACCATTCCCTTCCCCTACTTTCATACTACAGAAGATACCTCCAGTTTTTCTATTGTCATGTTGCTTGAAGAGCTTTTGTCTTTTTACATCCAAATGCTGTTCCCAGAGGACCATCTAGAAATTGTTCACCCTGACTCATGTGAAACTGAGCTAAATCTCTTCTGATCAAAAGAGTTTAAAACTGTTTTTCTGAGAAAATAATGTCTGACACTGTAATTTCCATTTGAAAACAGCTAACATCTGTGGAAAGTGCATAACCAATGCCTGAGGAATTTCTGCGAACTAAAGTCCATGTCATGTTTGACTTTTTTCAGTTCTTCTATACAAGAAAAGGAGGTGGGGAAGAGAGATGCCTCTGACCCAAGACTGAGCTAATTTTGGTTTCTGTGTAAACTGATAGTATCAAGAGGTTGCCTTTCTCCCTTTCTGCTGTTTCTCCCTTTTTTGGGGCCACTCTACACTTGCAGCACATGTTCCCTTGTCATTGGTTCACTGTGGCTGAGCCAACATCTTGAGTGATTGAGTTAAGAATTAGTGTATTCAGTAGATTAACTCCATATTTGTACTGCTCGCACATCATTTAATGATACCACTGGCGCTGTGGGGTTCTCCCCTTAACTACTTTTACTGATTTTATAAATGGAATGCAAATTTTTAGGGGAAGTGAGAGATGACTGAACAGTTCACTCTTACAGGAAAGGCTTGTTACAAAAGGTATGCTTTTGTACATGTGTAGTAGATCATAAGGTTTATTTCCATCTACTGAATGATCCCAGTGGTCCAGACTGGGTGGTAATTTGGTACAGCAGCGAAACTGATGTGCATAACGTTAGTCTGTAACATGTATATACCATTCCTGTGGTTCTGTTTGCTGACATCTGAGAGCTTTTTATGCCCTTTTACGTTCCAAATTTTACAAACCAAATTTTCTGGTATTATCAGAGTTGTTATATGTTATACAGGGGAATACAAGTCCTATAGCTGTTCTTCTTCCGATACTATCCAAAGGCCAGACACATCCCACTAGGAATCTCAAGTTTTGAGTACTTTCCTGAGTTGGCTAGCGAAACCTGCATCCACAGGGAAGCATGTACACTGCTTTATTGAGAAGTGATTTCAGTATGTAATGAGAATAGGATCCATTCTGTTTGGACAAACCATGATTTCTGTGAATACCAATTATTTTGCACATCTGCCTTTTCTCTTTTTTATGAAATTAAGCTAAGACAAAGTATCGTAGTTCTTTTCTGCCTTTACAGTCTTAAGCATTTTCTTACCAAGTGATATTCTTTTCTTAGTAAGTTTTGACGGTTCATCTTATGTAACACTCAAAGTAGGAAATATCCTCTGTTCCTAAATTTTTATTTTCTTTAAAGCTCCTCTTTGCAAAAGCATGATTAATTTTTTTCCAGAGAGGGTATAGTAAGCTCTTTGGAAAGGAAGAAAAAGTTAGCACTTGAATGAATCAGACACCGAAACTGGCTTCATGTTCTCTCTTACTTCTAATTATGAGATAAAAATTGAAAATCAATGCAATGGTGAGTAGTCATATGTTAATGTTTTGTCCATGTCTTCAACTAGTATTTTTCATCATTGAATAATTTTTGTGTTCTTTCATTGGTGTAGCAGATACAGAGATAATTTAAAAACAAACAAACGAACCCCAGCTTGTATTTTTTTATATTAATTGATGCAAATTTATTCATATTACATTTTTTATTTGGAACAAATGTAATTGGGCATCTATAAAATGTTCCAGATTTCTCATTTTCTTGTTAGAGGATGACCATATGTGCAGTTATTATGTGGCTTCTTGTACCTTGATTTATATTGTAGTGATCTTATCCAGAAGACTTGCTTTTACAGTGTTTTATGTTGGTTTTAATTTGAGAGTAGCTCAGGGTCCTCTGAAGATGTCTCTGTGATGAACCAATAGCAACTGCAGACAGGTGTCAACGCAGTAAAATGCTCAGTGTTCTATTGATCCTCATCTGCAGCAGTACCAAGAATTAATAGTTTGGAAGAGGAAGTCTCTTCTCTTGCAGAATATCCTTACATTTTATGACTGATGCAACTGGCAGAATACCGTTACTGAACTAGTAATGTATTTGTGTTGTCACTACATAGTAGCTCATAGCTGAGGATCATCTGGCACTTTGTGCTTAATTCAGGAATGCTCCAAAACTGTCTACTTTGTCCTGTTGACCTATCTCACCTAAAAATATAGAAACAATAATTTTGAGAGAAGAGGCTTTGAAATGAGCTCTGAGTTTGGGTGCATGTTTCTGTGTGTTTACTTGTGTTTGGCATCACAGAAATGCAGATGCTGATATTATTTGATAAATAGTAGTATCAACTCTTAAAAAAAAACCAAACAAACAAACTGTACACAAGAAGAGACTTTGATTGGTATTCAAAAAGAGTTAACGTTTTATCTTGGTGACTTCACTGATGCTATGAGATGAATTAGATGCTGCTCTTCCTAACGTATGGCTTTTCACAGAATCACAGAATGGTAGAGGTTGGAAGAGACCTCTGGAGATCATCTAGTCCAACCCCCTGCTAAAGCAGGTTCACCTACAGCAAATTGCACAGGATCGCGTCTAGGTGGGTTTTGAATACCTCCAAATAAGGAGACTCCACAACGTCACTGGGCAGCGTGTTCTAGTGCGCTCTCAGTGTCAACATAAAGAAGTTTTCCCTCATGTTGAGACAGAATTTCCTGTGTTGAAGTTTGTGCCCATTGACCCTTGTCTTGTCGCTGGGCACCACTGAAAAGAGTCTGGCCCAACCTCTTGACACCTGCACTTTAGATATTTATAAGCATTGATGAGATCCCCTTCAGTCTTCTCTTCTCCAGGCTAAACAGGCCCAGGTCTCTCAGCCTTTCATCACAAGAGAGATGCTCCAGTCCCCTGATGATCTTTGTAGCCTTCCAGTGGACTTGCTCCAGTAGTTCTCTGTTTTTCTTGAACTGGGGAGCCCAGAACTGGACACAATGCTCCAGATGCGGCCTCACCAGGGCAGAGTAGAGGGGGAGGATAAACTCCCTTGACCTGCTGGCTACGCCCTTCTTAATGCACCCCAGGATACCATTGGCCTTCTTGGCCACAAGGGCACATTGCTGGCTCATGGTCAACTTGTTGTCCACCAGGACTCCCAGATCTCTCTCTGCAGAGCTGCTTTCCAGGAGGTCAACCCCTAACTTGTACTGGTACATGGGGTTATTCCTCCCTAGGTGAAGGACCCTACACTTGCCCGTGTTGAACTTCATGAGGAGTTCCTCTCAGCCCAACTCTAGCCTGTCCAGGTCTCACTGAATGGCGGCACAGTCTTCTGGTGTCAGCCACTGTCAGCCACTCCTCCCAGCTTTGTGTCATCAGCACACTTGTTGAGGGTACACTCTGTCCCCTCATCTAGGTCATTGGTGAATATGTTGAACAAGACACATCACATCTGACAATAATAGCATTTTTTGGTGAAATCATTTCATAATAAAGGATTAAATAGTGTTACACAATGAGCAAATCGAGTTTCTTCTTGAGCGTGTGATATTATAACTACCTTGCACTGTGCAGTCTAATGCAATACCTTTTCATTTAGGGGAAGGAAGGCTTCTGAATTTCTTTAGCTGTTAATAGTGTTTTAAATTCAAGAATTATGGAAAAGATTGTGTTCTCCAGAGCAATACTTACTTTTCATGTTAGGTAATACACTGGTTTCTTTTTTTACGTATATATATTCATACCTTATTTGAGATCAGGAGAATGCCTTGAAGAAAAATCTCCTTGTTGTCCCTGCTTATATTTTGTTGATGTCATGGGAATGTCTTACATAGCACAAACTGGACTATATTCAGATGGAACTGAATTGGAAGATAAGGTCCACATGTGCGTGTAACCCACTGTAGCCACTGGTGGCCATTTGGTCCATGACACCAGGTTAAGACTAGTATTAAGTAATTCCCCTTCTCTCTTGAAATACTTAAAGCGAGGATGTTGGGCCTGATGCACTATTTGGCTGTATAAAGCTAATTCTTTTGGGCTGCACTGTTTGCTAAAGCTAAGCACCATTCTTGACATTAAAGAAATCTTCCAACAGACATTTGAGAGCTACCTGCTGGAAATGTGCAGTTGCTGTTCGTTTTTGAAGGGAAATGTAACTTCTTTCATCTGCAGATAATGTGCTTTGTCATTATGTAGACTATAATGTTTTAGAGCTGTTTTGCTTAGACTTACAGTTGTAAAATACTTGCTCTAAGATTGGCATGCAAATAATTTTGTTTTAAAGACAGAACATCTGCACTTACAGGGTTTTTTTTTTGTTTTGTTTGCTCCAAATAAATTGCATGCGCACTGTTACTTTAATCTTCATATAATACAGCTTTTTTTTCTGTCCCTGGGTACAGAGGATAATTATAACAACTAAAGGTATGAATATGGACATGATGAATTATTTTTAATAATTTTTGCTGTGTACTTTAGAATAGTGTAGTTCTGTTGATCATTAGCTGCCTTTTTCAGCTGAAAATGAAGCATACAGATTGTAGGGTTTTTTACATGCTTAAATTCTGTGCACAGTGGTGACAAGCAACCACACTTGAAAGTTATTCACAGTATTCTGAACTTGATAAGCCCGCTGATGTTGATTGTAGACTAATATAGCCAAATTCAGCCAAAAAGTTTCTGGAAGATGTATTTTAGGCCAAAATGACTCATAAGGAGAGGGGAACAAACATGAATTATTTCCCTCCTGTCTTTGCATACATTCATCAAATCTCTGCATCCTAGCCAAAGAAATAATTTTCTTACGCCAAGAAAATAAGTATCCTTTAATAAAACTGAAAATCTGGTTGTCTTTCTCCATCTAACTTTGAGACGGCTTCACTGCTCTTCATAAAAGTTAACAATGTTTTGCTTTTATTTGCTCTAGTTATTTCCAGGGTTTCCCCTGGCTTTGTCAGAATGTTTGAATGATTGATGGAGGGAAAGGGAGGGGAGAGGGAAATAGGCACAGCTTAAGGCTGCACCTGCTGCTCCTGGAATGGGCCAGATTCGGTACTGAGTTGTATTTAATTCAGTGCCCCAACTCCAGTGAGGCAAAACTTAAACTTTGAGTTATACTTTGATGTTTTCTTTTTTTTCTGTGATGAATTGATCTGACAGCCATGGAGAGAATAGATTTTTCTAAGTCAAAGAACAAAGGCAATAGCCTCGTATGCTTTTTTGCACTGCCTTTATATAAGGGCTAACGTCTTTATCCAAAGAGCAGTTTAGTCTCCATCTCCATCTCCATTCTGTCTTTGGAGCTTATGCTGGAGGACATCATGAAACACAGAGACCAAAAAAAACCCCAACA
Source organism: Anarhynchus alexandrinus (assembly GCA_008711295.1). Taxonomy (NCBI): domain Eukaryota; kingdom Metazoa; phylum Chordata; class Aves; order Charadriiformes; family Charadriidae; genus Anarhynchus; species Anarhynchus alexandrinus. Next base: position 2,511,643 of record VUYV01000037.1, read on the forward strand.
GAACTTGCAGGTTTTGGTAGTAGCTGCTTGCAGTCTGTGAGTATACTGGCTGTAGTGCATCGCGTGGAAGAGCAATTTGATTAGTAGCACCATGTCCAAGCTCGTTAGCCTTTCTGAGAGGCATGGATTATTTTGTGTAGGGCAGCACCATACAAATGCAACCATACCCCTCTTGAAATCTTGTTCTCCTGGTGCTTCAGTGTGCTTACCAGCCTACTTGGGAGCCAAGTCTTGCAGCTCTGCAGTGTGGTCTATGGACATTTGCTGGCTGGAACCTTGGTGTAAAAAGCTGGCAGATAGTTATTGGTCATCCCTAAGTTTTGAAGCACAGTTCTGTTGACGTTGAAATAAAATGCTGTACCCCAGTCCCAGATACTTCATTCACCTGCTCCCTTACTGTCTCCAAATACTTTCTGTGTAATTAATTATTTTGTTGATTAGAGGGGTTTTGGGCTCAACAAAGATTAGAAGGCGCTCGGGTGGCTAAAAGTTGTCTCGAGGGTGCACCCTAGCGTCCAAAAGTGGCATCGCTGATGTGGAGTGTTGGGAGCTTGGGGTTGGGGTTCAGGTGGGAATTGGAAGACTGTTAAAAGCAGCTAAAGAATAATCCCGAGCTACAAGCCTAGGGCACAGAAAATTTGTGGATGAGTTGAGAAAGAGGGAAGCATGTTTTATCTCTTTGAGGTGTTTTAGAGGAAGTCAGAAGTACTTGATGAGGATGTGACTCAGCAGTGAGGAAGTGATACCATTCTTTGTGGCATAGTAGTTTGTCCTGTGGCAATAATATGAAATAAACTAAATCTGTATCAGAAATATGCAATATGACATGTGCAAACCCACTATAGTATAACTTGGCAAACATCAGAGCAGTCAATCATTAGTGCTTCATTACTATATTCAGAGGTGCGTGCTCCTGCTGATCTGTGCTAAAGACAGACATCTCTTCTTCACAATAAAATTGCCATTGGCATCAACATTCATGTTCTAAATGTAAAAACAGTCATTTTGTATCCTATCCTAGTGTGCAGTAATAGACTCCAGACTTCACATCTGAGTTCACTAATCCAGACTGTGATCTTATATTATCTTCACGAATCAGAAAGTACTGTGGAGAGAGACTGAAAGAGACCAGAAGAGGCTGACTTCTGCAGTGGAAGATTGTAATGAAATGCTGAAAGACTGAGGCTCAGTACAGCATGGATTATTAAGCCTATCTTCCAAAGCAATCTATCTAAAATATAACTAGTGCTTAAAGGCTTTGCTCACATTTTAAGCATGTTTAGAGTAATTCAATTATAATCCAGAGTAATTTAGGCTATCCTAAATTCATCTTAATACCAGGAAAATCGATATATACTGAAATATTTTTGATCTATGCAATTACTGTGTTGGAGATGCTCGTTGCTGTGACATGCCTTTCTGTGTTTTGCTCCTTGCTTCTGCCTGCATTTCAGCTTAATCAGATTCTGTTTAAGCAGACAGTGGTAACTATTTAGAGATATTATGGCAGGAGAGGCATAGACAGAACATGTTTGGAAGGAATGTTGGAGAGTAATCCAGTAATAGAGAGGCTGTATTTGTGTTAGTTATCTCAAGTGGCACAAATGTGTTGATGGCAGAAAAGATGAAGGTGGTTTTCTTCACAGGCAGCAGTGTCTTCAGTACTAAGTAACTACATAGTGCTCCAAAGGACAGGTTAGGTTTTTGCTATAGGAGCTCTATGAGGTTTGGCAGATTTATTTCTGTTAAGGTGAAACAATGAAGGAGAAGTCTTCAGACGAGGAAACCTTCAAACAAATATTAAATGTATTGAGCACTTGCTCGAAGAAGCTGGTTTCTTGATAGTATTTATATATATGTATTGTAGCACACAGTATTTTATGGAGTATACATCTAAGTGGCTCATACAGAGTGTGATCAACTATTCGGGTAATTAAGTGGTTGGATGCTTGGGCTCAGAGGGCAGTAGTTAATGGATCATACGCTACCTAGATGCTGATAACAAGTGGAGTATCACAGATGCTTATCTTAGGACCTGTCCTTTTAACATCTTTGTCAGTAACCTGGAGGAGGTGACAAAGTGGACTCTTGCCCAGTTTTCAGGCAACACAAAATTGGGATCACCTCTGTGCCCTGCAAGATCATGGAGAAGATCCTCCTGGAAACTCTGCTAAGGCACATGGAAAATAAGGAGGTGATTGGAGACAGCCAACATAGCTTCACTAAGGGCAAATCGTGCCTGACAAGTTTGATGGCCTTCTGCGAAGAAGTTACAGCGTTGGTGGATAAGGGAAGAGCATCTGACATCATCTACCTGGACTTGTGCAAAGCATTTGTCCTGCATGACATCATTATCTCTAAATTGGAGAGACATGGATTTGACTGATGGACCACTTGGTGGATAAGGAACAGGCTGGATGGTTGCACTCAAAGAGTTGCAAGCAGTGACGAGCGATGTTCCCCAGGGGTCGGTACTGAGACTGGTACTGTTTAACATCTTTGTTGGCAACATGGACAGTGGGATTTAGTGCACCCTCAGCAAGTTTGCTGATGACACCAAGCTGTGTGGTACAGTTGACATGCTGGAGGGGAGGAATGTCATCCAGAGGGACCTGGACAGGCTGGAGAGGTGGGCCCATGAGAACCTCATGAAGTTCAACAAGGCCAAGTGCAAGGTCCTGCACGTGTGCCGGGACAATCCCAAGCACAAATGCAGGTTGGGCAGAGAATGGATTGAGAGCAGCCCTGAGGAGAAGGACTTGGGGGCGTTGGTAGATGACAAGCTCAGCATGAGCCGGCAATGTGAGCTCACAGCCCAGAAAGCCAACCACATCCTGGGCTGCATCAAAAGAAGTGTGGCCAACAGGTTGAGGAGAGGTGATTCTGTCCCTCTACTCTGCTCTCATGAGACCCCACCCTAAGGTCTGGGGCCTCCAACATAAGAAGGACATGGACCTGTTGGAGCAAGTCCAGAGGAGGCCCACAAAGATGATCAGAGGGCTGGAGCACCTCTGCTATTCAGACAGGCTGAGAGAGTTGGGGTTGTTCAGCTTGGAGAAGAGAAGACTCCAGGGACACCTTATAGCAGCCTTCCAGTATCTGAAGGGGGCCTACAAGAAAGCTGGGGGGGGGACTTTTTACAAGGGCATGTAGCAATAGGACAAGCGGTAGTGGCTTCCAACTGGAAGATGGTAGATTTAGATTAGGTATCAGGAAAAAATTTTCACTCTGAGGATGGTGGGGCATTGGAACAGGTTGCCCAGGGAAGTTGTGGAGGCCCCATCCCTGGAAGCGTTAAAGACCAGACTGGATGGGGCTTTGAGCAACCTGGTCTAGTGGGAGATGTCCCTGCCCATGGCATTCCATGATGCTATGTTCTTTAGAGCAGGGCTGCCATTCAGAGGGACCTAGGCAGGCTGGAGGAATGGGCTGACAGGAACCTTAAGAAATTCAGCACAACTGCAAAGTCCTGTACCTGGGTGGGGATAACCCCTGCAATGATACAGCCTGGGGACTGACTGGTTGAGGAGCAGCTCTGCTGAAAAGGACTTGGGGATCTTGATGGAGAACAGGCTGCACAGGAGTCAGCAGTGGGCTCTGGCAGCAAGGCAGGTCACCAGTGTCCTGGGCTGTATGAACAGAAGCATGGCCAGTAGATTGAGGGAAGTAATTGTCCCCCAACTACTCATCACTTATTGGACCATGTATCTAGATAGTGTCCAGTACTGATCTCTCACTGTGCCCGCAAATACAGGGCAGACATCAATAAACTGGAGCAAGTCCAGCAAAGGGCAACCAAGCTGGTCAGGGTCTGGAGCACTTGCTCTGTGAAAACAGTCTGAGGGAATGGGACTTGTTCAGTCAGAAGAAGAGGCAGCTTCAGGGGACCTAACAGCAGCCCTCCCAGTGCTTCCAAGGAAGTTGCCAAGAAGACAGAGCTAGGCTTCTCACAGCATTGTGTGGTGGGAACATGAAAGCAAACGGCACAAGTTGAAACACGGGAGGTTTAGACTGGTTATAAGGGAAAAATGTTTTCCCCGTGACGATGGAGAGGCAATGGAGCAGGTGCCTCATGAGACTGTGCAGGCTCCTTCCTTGGAGTCTTTCAAGACCAGACCTGATTGTTATGAAATAATTTTAAAAGTCTAAATAAGCACCACATAAAATAATACAAAATAGTGAGACTGGGGAGGAGTGGCAGAGTTGAAAACCTGGAGTCGCACTAATTCTCCATATGGTAGGTCATGATGATGATGTTGAAACCGCAGAAGTGAGAGTACTAGGTTATTTGAGTTACAAAGGGAACAATAAGATAAGTTGATAAATTCATAGAGAAGCTAAATAGATGCTTTTATTACCTTAGTCCATGTCATGCAGAACTTTGGTGAAATGCACAGCCTGTTAGTAAAGATGAGTCACTGTCTGAAATTACAAGTGTCAAATGAGTGAGTGCTGGAACAGTTTGTCGAACTATGTAACAAAATGTCACAAGAACCAGCTGTTCTGTCCATCCCTGATGACTGACTGTCTTCCTTTCACTTTGTGTCTCATCCCATTCATTTGGAGATCTGAAACTCAGTTTGGGATCAGGATACTAGAATGTACTGACATTGTCATTTTTATGCTGCCAAATGAGATACGTTTTACCTTTTGACTAATATATTAGCATACGGTCATATGCATTTTTGATAGGCTGAGAGTTCAAATGTTTGCTCATCAAAGTAAGAGTGGGGGAGTGGGAAAGAAGTAATTGCAGACTTTCAGAAAGTAGGGTTAAGATTTTCTTTTTTCTTCTTTTTTTAAGTAACGCATCTGAAAGAATGTTCTTTGGCATCTCTCTTTTCCTGAAGGCCTTTAGAGAAGATCCCGTGACATTTATAAGAAAAAGAGTCCAATAATTGAGTCATACACAAGAGAATGACAATTATAATTAATATTTATATAGCATATTTTATGACAAAGGCAATTCTCAAATAATTGACAGCACTAGTGAAAAGTACAGTACCAACCAGCAATGCTGTGAAAAAAGACAGATCAAGTGTACTGCAAGTAAGTCCTTACTCTTAGAGAGCTCAGTACAGCATTATTGTGCTTTTCGGAGTAACAATAGGATTTGGGTTTTTAAGGTTATGCTTTACACACTTCCTGCTTTAAATTAGAACAGTAAGGAGTTGAGTCACCTTGGCTTTTGCTAGTCAAAATAATCAGGAATGATAGGGGAACTGGAACTGAGCCCAAATCTCAACAAAAGCATATTCGTATTTGGAAACAAAATGTAAAATCCTGTTTCCTGCTCTCCCTCCTCTCCTTCCCCCCACCTTTTTCTTTTCCTTCCCATATTCTTGTTTTCAGCGTACTTGCTGGTCTGGGAACTATTAAAATAGAACTAGAAAAGGTCTGTTCTGCTCGCAGACTAGCTGTGATACCATCTTGTTGGAATCTCTGGTTTTGAGATCTACTTCAGAGACACTCAGTTGAAGTTGAGGTAAGCAAGTAAACTTTTGAGTACTTCACTTTGTTACTTAAGCGTTAATTTGGTGCTGAAGAGGAGGAGTCATTAGGCAATCAGAGGTTTTGACTTTTCCTGAACAAATTTGATCTGTTTGAGACTTTTCATAACTATAGTTATCTTGGTTTTCTTGCCTTTTGTGCTAAGGTATAATAACACAAAACAGTCATTAACTGAATCCTCTTTGTTTAATCTTTTCCTTCTGAGGAGTCAAAGGATGGGTAATGTAATGCCAGGTTTGTGTGGATGAGAGAAACCTGAGGAACTTCTGGGTTAGATAATTTCTGCTGTGAAGTGTGACTTAGAGTTTTTATTTCTGTGAAGTGAAACCAGATGCTGTCTCAGTTTAAATGGAGATTGTGGAGCAGCCCTCCAACAAGAGGAGAAATCTGATACCTGAACAGCATTATGGAAGCATCCAGTAGTGCAGGATAGTGCTTGAAGTCCCAGGAACTCCCTTCTGTTCCCATGTTAGTCAGCATCCAGTGAACAGCAGAAGGATTCAGGAAAGAGAAAAGCAGAAGATGGTGTGTTTTTTTCATTTTTCGTATAACAGAGGTTATATGACCTTTCCTAGGTCAGTCTGTAAGAAAATAAGTGGACAAAATCACTGATCACATAGACAGATGTGGGGAGCATATTGGAAAAGTGTAAGAGTATTATTTTACTGGTTTTTGGACTCAGCATATATTTGACAGAAATTTACACTTGCAACTGCTTATTGAACTATAATTGCCGCTGATGAAGCATGTGCTTGGTAAGACAGAAGGAAATGGATTGTGACGTAGGTTTTTGAAATCTGGGCTGAGCAGAGCTGTTTTCTACAGGAATGATCAGAGGGAAAGGGACCTGGATAGTCTGCCAAGGTTTCAAGGGGAAGGTTAAATGTCTCTATGGCACACCACACCAAGAAGGGTTTGGATAATGCACAGGAGGAAGAGGAAAGGTGTAACTGGCAGCAGAGAAGCAGTGGTTATGAAAGTAGGAATGAGTGTATATTTATGTCTGAGAGAGGGCTGATAAAACCCATTTTGTTAGGTAGCCAAATAACTACTATGTTTCACTAAGATTTTTCTGAATAAAAGTTGGCCTTTGTATATTTTTTTGAAAGGTGTTTTATAATCTTTAAAAGGAGAGTGGATTTGCCCTAAGACAAACCAGTAGAGTCCGCTTCACAGTAATACAAAGACAGCTCTGTGTGACCAAGTAATTTTTCCCGTTACTTCTCCTGAGAGACTACTCCATCAAATGATTGATTTCTTATTTTTAATTTTGAAGAGGAAAAAATAGAATGTACTGCCTGGAACATTTTTGAAAACAGTATTTCAACCGAAAAAAGAAGAATGGCACATTTGCTCTGTGTATCCAGCTTTCTGTCATTTGTAACGCTTTTGCCATCAGGTGTGGTCGGTGTTTTGGGACATCCCGTATAACAGTATGGCCTTTTAAACACCTTTTCATCTCATCCAAATGGTACCTGTTGCATTTGTCTGTTCATAGTGTGCATATCTAAATCCTCCCAAAGATTCATGAGGTAATAGTGTTTGGGGTTTTTTTGGGGTCTGTCTATAATACTGACTTCCAACTCGCTATTGCCACATTTGAGTTAGCAAATCAGAAAAAGCTTTCCTTATGTCAGAATTAAGAGGATGTGATCAGTCTGGAAAACATTTCTACTGTCAAACTGGTTTTGTTGCAGCTGTGTGCTGTCCATACTGGTTAGAAGAGCTTGAATTTCCTTGGTTTTGTCTGTAGGACCATTACTGTTAGCTTCTGTTTTGAAGTTCTTCCTGAAGTATGGAGTATGTGGGATCTTTTAAATATAGTACTAAACTGTTTTTTTTTAAAGAAATGCTCCTGTATGCTTTAATATATTACCCTTTTATTTTAAACTACTTTATTTCTTCCCAGACCAGGCACTAATGCTGTGAGTTTTCTGTTCTTATGGAACACTGTATGAAAGTAGGGCGATGTCAGGTCCAGGCAAGTGGGAACAGACCATGCATAATGAATAGCTTTACATATTGCAAGTAGTGGATATGTTTGGTTTTGGTGGTTGTTGTGGTGTTGTTTTTTTTTCTTTTTTCAGACTAGTTTGGGTTTGGGGTTTGGGTTTTTTTCGGAGGGGAGGGTGGGTGTCTTTGGGTGTTTTTTTTTTTTTTGTTTGGTTTTTTTTTAGGGAGAGAGAGAGATCCCTACTTAGTTGAATAGATTTAATCTCTTTTGGGATGTTTTCCAGATACTGAGACTAAATTCTTCCTTATTCAGTTGTAACTTTTTTCTTCTGCTTCACCCTTTCCTTCCCACCTTCTCAATTGCAAGCAGGACCAAATTCTGTTCTTAGCATGCTCATTGTAAACATTGAGTGAAACAGCTTTTAATGGGATAATGGAGTTTCTTTTTAATTTACAGTTATGTGACTGGTGGGAGGATCTAGCCCCTGAAAGGAGATGCATTGCCTTTTTGCTTTCAGTGTGCATTGTGCCCATTGACTCACCAGACATGTATGAAACGAGAAAATATAAAATATTTTTAAACTGCAAAAATCAGATACAAGTGAAAAAATGACATTTTGTTTTTTCAAACACAGATTTTTTGCTGAATAAATATTTATCATACCTGTTTATAATGTCATGTCAAATGAAACTAGCATTTATTTTGCCTGGATGAAAGCCACATCTAGCCTGAATTAATCTTAAGCAAAATCTTGAGATTGCAAAAATACTGAGTTCAATATAGCAAACAGTTTTCTGAGTACTGCAAATGCTATTTTTGCATTTTAAGTGCAGCTTTCTTGGATAAAACAGTGAAATGCCTGTCATCAATTTTCAGTTAATAGACGTTTTGATATACCTGGTTTTATTTGCATGAAATTTAAGTGTTCAAATGGTAATCTCTTATCCTAAGATGTGGAAAGACCGTGTAATAAACCCCAGAAGATTATTGTAGGGGGAGCCTGATAATCTTTTCTTTTTTTTAATGCTAATTCTCCTTTTCCAGTGGGAGTGAATGATGTCATCCTGTCTCCTCCCACTGTGTAAACGAAGCTTGTGTCAAAGTGTTGCTGCCTCTTGTCACAGAGAGAACAGTTCACTTAAATGCAGCTGCAGTACTTCTGTGAGATACCTGTCAGAATCATTCCCAGTGCGAGGTCGGGTTTGTGACCATGTTGTCAAGATTGGTCTTTCTCCTTTTCTGTGGATATATTGCACTAAACCTGGGAAATGCTCAGAAATTGCCAAGAGGCAAGTAGCTATGACAACTTTCTGGGTTTTTGTTTGTTTTTCTGTTCTGGGGCTTTTTGTTTTTTAATGCTTGTGTTTTGTTGTGGAAATTTGCTCTCAACATGTTAGGAATGATTAAAGATAATGGAAAAGATGAAAGAAGATCAGTCAACAGGGCAAGGTCCAGGTACAAGAGAGTAATTTTTAAGCTCTTGAATTAAACAAGCTCAAAAGTTTTCATGGGATATTGTGACTCTAGTGAGAAGTACCATGAAACAAAGTAACTGTGATTTTATAATGATTTAGACAGCATTGTGCAGGTTAGTGGTTTAAGATCTTAAAGAAAATGTGACTTAGAAGCACCTTGTGATGTTGGTGGAAGATTTCAGTTCTGTTGTGAAAGAATTTTTGTGCTTTTCCTTTATATCCATCCTTAACAATTGAATAGGAATTGACTTTTGTAGGTCAGGTTGCATGCATTTTGAGGGAGAGAAATATGATTTATTAAAATTTCCACAAGAAGAAAAATATCCTTCAAACCTGTGTGAATATTTGTTTAACTATTTCTTTCTCTTGGAGTCTGGAAGTACAGTAGATCTGCAAAGCTGGCAGGGATCTCTTCCTTGCTAATGTGACCCATGTAACTTTGGCATTTTACTAGTATTTTATTACTGCAGGAAGAACAGTCATAGCATAAAATGAAAAGAATATGTCTATATCTAGATTGTAAAACACTTTGTAGTACTTTGGCATTAAAACCGCACTTTCACAACTGTTTCTGTACTGCACGTATTGCTCTTACTTTGTAGAAGTGCTTGCCTGAGACCACTGCGCTTTGTAATGCATTTTACATCTGCAGTCTCCTGCAACCAGTGACATTTAGAAAGGAAGCTCTGATTTAGTTCCTTATGAGAACATTTCTTAAGAAATTAGCACTTTGAAGGCTAACAGGCGATTCTGTTTCATAGATGGGGAACCTAAAAGTGTTTCGGGGAGAAGAGGTAATTTTTCACCACCACACCTCTCCCCGAGAGACTTTTTTAAAAGATTTCTTTTTTTCTTTTTTTTTTTTTTTCCAAGCTCATCTTCTGGATCCAATGTGGAGTTTTCTGCATACTGCTAATAGTGAGGCAATGTGTAGTTTGAGTAACAGATAGATATGCAGTTGTTCAAGTCAAGAAGACTGTAAGACCTTAGTTTTATCAAAAAAGCAATCTATAAGTAAACTACTCTAGCAGTATTCATAGGGGAGGATTATGTTGAACAGAGAGGAACCTTGTATGTATTCCCTACTTTGAGGGAAGGAGCTTTTCTGGTGCTTGTCTTTTTAAATGGTTGCACTGGACTTTCTGCTCACTACCATAGAATAGTGGCTGTAAATTTATGTTAACTGTGAAATTCAGACAAAGCTACCGATCCACTTCAGTCAGTGGGAGATTAACTCTGGGATGCATCTTTTTCCTGTCCTAAAATAATATTGCAGAACTGAAGTTCTGTTTGCCAAATGCATAGAGCTGCAGGTGGAAACTTCATTTCTTTTCTATGCAATAGCTTTTTAAAGATTGTCCATTGCAGTGTGGAAACATCAGTCTAATTCTTTTGTTTGCAGCTGCCTCTCAGGTTTTTACATTGGACTGCATTGAAGAAACGAATGTATTAGTACCTAGCTGTTATCTGGAAATGTTCAAAAGATTGTCTTTTTCTACAACTCTCTCTTGTTTGATAGGGAGTACAGATTTTTTTCATAAGCAAAGTACATGTTTGGATCTTTAAGTATTTATAAAATGAGGATACGTGGTGGTAGTATTCTGTTTAGAGGGCTACTCTGCTCTGCTAAACAAGCTTAAATTCCAGTGAATGCTTGTGGTCTTCAAGTCATGAACTACGTAACTGGGGATCCAGAGTCACTCCTGCCCTATGGGGAACAGTAGAATCAGTTTCATAACTTGATGGAGAACAATCATGCCAAACTCACTTTCTGGTGGTGCAGGTACTCCTGTGAACAGGTTATCAGTATAAATCTTGCCGTTCTTACTACTGCTTTGGAATTGTAGCGCTCAAATCTTCTCTCCAGGAGGTGAAACACACTGATCTCTGGTCTCGTGGCCTGGGATTTCCTTTCAGCGATACAAGGTGGAAAGAACATCTTGCCTCCTGCAGCTGCAAAGGAACAAAGCCAGTACACCCTTTGGATGTCAGTGACTTCCAGAGCTGTATGAGAGATTGTGTGCAAATATGCTGTTCAGAAGGCTGGAACACACATGACTCCGCTTTCCCATATATTTTTATACTTTCACCTCCACAAGTGTGTGTTTGACTAGAATGACAAAGAAAATGTTGTTGCTATTCTCAAAAGAGTGTTCTTTATTGACAAATTCTTTCTTTAATTATTTTTACTTCAAAAGTTAAGGCACTGTTGGAGGAATAATTTGGAAACAATTCCAACATTACTCAAGGAGTCAAAATCAGGGAAATATCAGTTAAAATTTCCAGTGGAAACTTTATGCTGCTTCTATGTATCCTGCATTTTAATAGTTTTGCCCGTACAGAAAATAGGTGTCTACTTATACCTGGTCCTAGTCTAGTGCCCTAAGCGCAGGTGAACACCCTGTCTCTTGCAGTTCTTTGTCACATTTACTGCAGCAGATGACAAGTGATGAGGAAATTACAAGCTGTGTCATAATTTAGATTCTTTCTACGTTAAGATTTTACAGACATAAGTAAAGGCAATGTAATTGGAAAGGGAAGATTGGTGAATATTTTGTTCTACTGTGGAGGCAATGCCTTTTTTACAGTCATGTTTGTGTTTCATAAGTTTCTGTTTGAGGGATCAGCTGCTAAGAGAATTGTGTAGTCGGTGCCTATGGAGACTATGTGAGGGGCGGGAAATGATGGTACAATTAGGGATGGTCTTTTATCAAGTATTTGAGCCACTGTCCCTTCAACTTTATCCAGCTTCTAAAGCTTTCTTTTTCATCAGAAAGAAGAGAGACTTGGACATTTCCCACTTATTTTTGTCTCTTCCTTTACGCCACTATGGCAGTGCCATCCAACATACAATTTTTCAGTTCAGCACTGTTGTACTTGAAATATTTTAATGAAGGGTAGAAACAGTTGCAATGCATAGGTGCCAGAGTTATAACTTGTCATACTTTCTCTAATTTTTATGATTTTGCATAACAGAAACGTTCCATCCTTGAAGAATGCAGCATCATCTCTCTAGACAGGAATTTTTGTACAGACAAATGTCTTGTCTTAGAGAAAGAGTTGGTAAGCAGAGCATCTTGAATCTGAGAGGGAAATGAAAAAGCAAAGCCACAGAACCAAGAATAAACAAGTTACAGGACATAATCCACAAGATTGTACTGCCTTGTAAACCGTGTTTCACTGTCATCTTTCCAGCTGGACCTGATACAAATGTTGTTGAAGGCAACAGTTGTGGGACAAGTTCTTAGTGTTTGGTAAAAGAGCATTTCATGTTTTTGATTTTGCCAGTTGACTTTCCAGTTACAACACAGATGTGCGTAGAAATGTACTTTTTCAGTATAATCTCTGTTTCTGATAGCTTTTGTGTATGTTCATGTTCTGTTTTTCTTTGTTAGAGCTGAAAAGAATTTGGGGTTGATCCCTTTTTATAAACTTACAGTTTTATGAAGTTTTTAAAAAGAAGAGTCTGAATGTTTTTCTGTTTTGGTTTGGGTTTTTTTTCCCCATGTTTCTGACCGCTGTGGTTTTCCTGCTATTTGAATTAGTCATCAGGTAGATTGGAATTCGGGCCCATCCTTGTTCTGCTTTCCAGGATTCAGGCCTGTCCTGTTCTGCTTTCCAGGAAGGCCTCAGGAAACCTTAATTCACCTTCCTCCTGGTTGCTGCCTTCTTAGGGAAAAAGAGTACAGACTTGACATTCCTTATGGGACTATGTGAAAGAGCCTCATGTAGGCAGAACTAGATCCAAAACTTTTTTTTTTTCTACAGTTGTCAACTGTGGGAATATGAGGGAAGAATAATAGTTTTACCCTAAGGTTGTGGTTTGGGTTTTTTTTTTTTTGTTAGTATACGGGAATGTTAGAAAATGTTGTAGATAACTGCTAGCTAAGGTTTGTATTTATGGTAATTATAACTGACATCCCTTTGAGAGTGAACGCTGTATTTACAGTATACTTCCAAACTTACCGTTGACATTTGTGAAAGGAATGGGCTAATTTTATTCATAGCTAAATTTTCTGGCTATGCTAAGTTATGTAATACTTCTTCCTAACCAGAGGTTAAACTCGGCATGTGTTTTCACTTACTGGTGTCAAGCAGTTAAAACAACGTTGAGTTATTTCAATGTATCACAGTCACTATACTGCAACAGCCAAACCTTAATCTTTAAACTTTTGTGCCACCCCCGTCCCCAACAGCACCCCTTTGGTAGTTGTAGGATAGCAGGGCAGAAATTGTAAGTCAGGGAGCAGTCTCCTGAAAGTTGGGTTTTTTTGAACATATAATGAAGCTGGCATATCAAAATATCACAAAAGGAGTGAAATGACATGTGGTTTATTTGTTACTTTCTCCATGGTTTACAAAACATCTTTCTGGGAACTATTTTTCAAAATACACAATGCATTAACTTTAAAAAAACATATGCTAATGAAAGAGGGCCAGTTTGGACAAAACTATTGAACGTCATTTTTTTTAGTGTCTGGAAAGAGAAGTACAAAATTAGTTTGTTTTGTGTGAAATACATCTTTTATGTTTAATAGCACGTAAATTGCAATAAAGTCCTATGAGAAATTTCAAAGGGATCCTTTATCTGGTATAATTGAGTGGCTAGGGTTTTCAGTCAGTGGATATGTCATGGCAAATTTGGCTCGTTCTTTGCTGAAAATGAAAACAACCCATCAGAATGTTGCCATTATAGCAGCCCATTTAATCAAAGTTATCTTATCATGCAGACAGTTGTGTCCTAGGATTGCACAAAAACATATCAAAAGCCAGTATTGAGCGTCAGGCTTCCGAGTTCAAAGATAATCTGTAATACCAGAATTCCATTTTTATACTGGCACAGGCAGTGGTGCGACAGTGTGATGATACATATGGGTGGATTCCGCCAGGATTAAATTCCATAGCATGTGAATTCCTCTAAAATGATCTCACTGCTGAGTAATCTGTATAACCTTCCACCTCTTCATTTTAATTTTAATGTTCCAAAGTATCTCTTTCTGAATATTATTTTTTCAGTCCTCCTCCTTACGATCTTTTGATTCTAGCCATTCCAGCAGGGCAAGCCACATAACTCACTTGAGGGGAGAGCTATGGGCTAAATCCTGCTGCTGCTCTTTGGCCAGACCTACTGTATATGGATAGTATAGTCTGTATATCTATTGACTGGTGGTACTGTGAATGGCCAATGGGTCTGAGGCTTCTTTGGAGTGTTTGGACTTAACCAGGTGTGTGCTACATATTGCATGTGCAAACAGAAAGCTTTGTCTCCTCCAGGGGGAAAAATGGCTAGCAGTGACCTGCCGTAGTCAGAACTGTTCATACAGCTCCTAGTGGATTTCTTTTCCTTGGGGAAATTCAAGTGCAGACTCGAAATTGTTGGTAAGCAGGTTAAATTTGTTGCTGTGGAGTGTTCTTGACTACTGCCTTTTGCAGGAGATGGTTGGAGACTTACTCACTAGCATGGATTATGCAGCAATGTCACATTGAATGTTGGTGTGAAGAGACACAGGTACTGGTGTTCTGGAAAGGGAGTGGCCTAAAATAGGTACCATTATCAAAACAGCCCAGTTTGCTCCCAAGTGGAAGAGGGCAGCCAGAACCAGGCCAGATGCCACCCAGGCTTGCCTGACAGGTCTTAATTCAAATGCCCCTAGTTAGAAATTGTTTTTTCTACAATACAGAACAATATGTATGTAATACAAGTTTGTTTTATGAAATATATATTTGTCTTATTTTGCTGTGAGATAGCGTTTGTGAAAATGACTACTGGCAGCATCATGAATGAAACCTTTGTGTGGGCAAGGCCTGGGCCAACTTTTCCAGCACAGCTGTCCCTCAAAACATACCAATCATATGCCATTATACTTTGGCTAAATCAAACTTAAGCCTCGCAAATTGAGCAAACCAGTGTGTCACGTCAAGGTGAAGAAAAAACAGGTCAATTTTTGAAACACCAAGTGAATTCCTACTGTTGATGAAGTTGTGATTGTAATTACGGTCAGCAGAAGTAAATGTTTTTGCACTCATTGCTTAACCAAAGCGATGTTATCAGAATGTGCAGGTATCCAGGCAAGGGTACGTAAGGATGGTCACGTTAAGAGTGTCAACCCATTGTCTACACCACTTCAGAGTTGCTGAATAAAATGCTGTTAAAGAGTTGAGGCAGTAGCTACTGGAGATACTAGAGCTAAAGGCTGGGAAGTACAGAATGCTTTTTTTTATTAGAAGAAAGCTAGTCTTCTCCCAGTCTGGATGGGAGCATTTTCTGCACTTGTTCAGAGGTTGGTAGACAAAATCTAACCTCTGTTTTCTAAAACACTTTAGAGTTGTTGCTGAGATCCATCACTTTGTAGTGATTTAGTATTATTTAGAGTGTTTTCTGGAAGAAAAATAAATGAGGCAAGTGAATCCATGATTTTTTGTAGGCTAATTGTAGCCATGGTTTTTATGCAAATCCTGTTTACTTTGAACAAATGTGTCAAGGCAGCAGGGCTCCATGTGAATAAATCCACTTCAATAAAACCCAACATAATGAAGTACCTAAGCCTCTATGTGTGATTTGATTTTTATTTATTTAGTGTGTGTGTATGCAGTTTGCTAACACTAGAGTGTTACTGTCCGTACTTAATAAGGGGTTGTAATTCAGCGCTGTCATTCAAGCTGGAGAGTCAATGGCAAAATGGATTCTCAAAGTGTGAGGGAATTTCTTTTTTAGTGTTATTTCTGCATTTTTGTGGAGTTCTAAGTTTTTGCATTATTCTTGAAATCTGCTCAGGAAAAGCACAATTCAATAAAGCAGTAAGAGATTGCAATATTCTTTCCTATCACCAGTAGTTGTGGCATTAGTTTATGAATCTATAAATGGCCACAGAGTGCTTGATATGAGTTTACATAATTAATACTTTGGGAACCTGGCCAGTTTAGGAGGACTGGCAGTGTATGCGGGATAACATTATTTTTGAACTTGCGTAGGGAAAAATATTTTCTCCTTTTGTCAGCTGCTTGCCTCTGCTTTATATTAATTATAAACTTTTTCTTTCTATGATCTAAAAGTCTGGAATCATTTTAGAACACATAAAGTTGTGGTTGGTTCAAAAATACAAATATGTAAACTTGAAATGTCCCAGAAGGTTGTTTTCTGACTTTGAAGTGAAAACATTTTCTGGCAGTTTTGATTCCCTCATTGCTACAGTTCAAGCCTATACATGAACAAGAAAAATGCGCAGCGAGAAAAATACAAGACTTCAGACCGTATCACTTATCACTTTTCTTTTTAAATCTCAGTGTGTCTGTACGACATGCACAAACTTATGCTGAAAATAAAGGAATGGGCGCAGTAGTCTGCAAGTTGGTAAGAAATTGCGCTTTGGGATACAAATAATAGGAAGAAAACTGTATTGTCTGACTTGAAAATTTTGGCAGAGTTCCATCATCTCTGGCTCACACAAACACTGAAGTGGTTGGATTAAATGGCAGGGCACAGTTTTTATTTATAGAACAGTGTACGCTGAAACATGGCTTAATACATGGTTAGGGAAATGCCTGCAGTCAGGTTTGAGAACCATGAATTCTCTTAGTTTGATGAAGAGCAGTCTTAGGTAAAAGTGAGGGGGTTGCATGTTCAACTGGAATCAATAGGTCTCCTTCCTGTGTCATAAAGCTTATTAACAGCTATTTACTGTTGTGGACATGACTATGAAATTGCTCCACGCTGATAGACTGTTATTGGCCCACATACTGATGAGAACCAGCTTTTAGCTATGCTATGATAAAATTACAAACATAAATACTGCATCTCTTCAGCATTTCTTCCTGCTTTTTTTTTTTTTAATTATGAGGAAGGCAAAATCTGGCAATTCTAATAAAACTGTCTCCCTGCTCGTGTCAATTATTCAGTGCTCCTTAGTAGGAGATAAATCTGCTGGGACTCAGTTGGTGATGGTGGAGTAGTTAATTTATGTTGTCTGTTTATCAAGTCTTTGTATAAATGTCATAAACAAGATTTTTAAAGGATTGAAACACTAGTGCAAACTTTTTGAGCTAAAGAACTTGTTTTGAATTTTGGGCAGATTTTGTGATTCTTGCTCTAATGGAAGATTTATAATTAGGCTAAACTTGCACGCAAGTAAGCAAGTCATGAGGGTGGTTTCACAGAGAGTCGTTGTGGGATCTAGGTAATTTTTGGTAAATACATTGTGTCAAATTTTATTTGTTGTAATATTCCAGGCTTTTATCAATACCCCTGTACTCACCCAGGTTTAATAATGTGGTCAAATAGCAGTTGATAAAAGCATTCATATGTTGTTAATGTGCAGTAATGAATTCTTAGAAAGCAAAGTTTCTCAATAATGTAACAGAAATTTATTGTGTTCCCTTTCCACTTGGAAATAATTACAGAAATTAGTAATGGATGTCATATGCTATTAGTATATTTATTTGAAGGGAATGTAAGGTTGTTCATTGTATTAAGGCTGAAGAAAAATTACAGATACTCCACCACACAAAGGAAATGGATACTCTTAATTATGCCCTATTTCAGAGTAGAAGTCTCAGGCATTGTGAATATTTTTTTCCATGACCTGGCTTTTCTAGATTTTTTTTTTCCCATTAATTTGCTTTTGTATCATTAAAATATTTGTCAGTTGTCAAACAAAATTAGCACAGGAAAGACCATCTCATTATAAAATGCTGTGAAGTCATGAAGCAGTATTTATGTACTTAATATATCCTTAAGTCAGAAAACATTTCTTGGGAATTAATGTAATCTACTGCACACCGGGTTACAAGATCAGAGATGAGAGAGACATAACTTTCTACATACCATAAATTCTCCACGAGCAATTGGATACATGCCTGAATGAAGTACAAGTCAAAATGCAAAGCCAATCATATACAGAATGCCTAGCTGATGTGTCTGTGCATAGGTGTACAAGTCCCTATCCTGCGCCAAAATTAGCATAAGCTTTCCTTTGGTGTAGCTGTTAGTGTTTTCTTTAGTGGAATTTTTATTTTTCTTTCAATAAAACATTGGATGGAGAATTTTTTTTTTTTAAAAAGTAAATATGTACATAGAAAGATGGGTTAGAAGTAGAGATTATTCCTTGCTGCTTTCTTTCCTGTCTGTAGATAAAAGGCAATGTGGTGAAAATGGAGCAGCTGATGTAATGAATATAGAATTTGGAAATATAGTCAGAGAATATAAACTCTATATCGTCTGCGATATCCTGGGTAGGAAGGGAAATAGGGGGGAAAACAGATGAAACTTTCTTAGTAGCAAAAGTAAATATTAGAGACTCATCTTAGTACTCCCTTAATCATACACATAGCATTTATATGTTGTACACTTACTCTAAATGTATTTGATTTCCATGTTTTTCTAATTCATTCATTTAGAACAACTTACTTCATATTGTACTTTTCTTTAGATGAGTTAACAATGCCTTTGCTTCCCAAGGTGTTCACAGTGCTGAAAAAAATAATTTCTGCCAAATTTTGGAATTCTATATTACTTCCTAAAATCATCAAGTATTTTTCTTATTAGTGATGTCTATTTTCACCCTCTTTAATTAAAGACTTACTGGAAGTCTGTTGCTTCTTTCTTCAGACATTTGCTTGAACTGTGGAAGCTTTCCTTTGATCTCTGCAGAGATGTTCTGAATGTGGAACAATATAGAAGATAAAAAGGGTGACCTGTGATTTTTCTTAATCTGTTACTTTTTTTCTTTTTTTCATAAGAAGACAGATCATCAGTCTTGAGATCCATCTCATCTAATGGTGCAAGATGAGATACATTTTCCAGCTGGAAAAACTATATGCAGTTGGAATCAATCCTTGTAGGACTCAGCTGTATCCAGCTAGTGTCATAGACATGTGTGAGAATGTTCAGTTTGGAGACCAAGCGCATAAGTGAAACCACTTTATTTTGACCACTCTGTTGGAAACACTGACCAATTTTTAATTTTTTTTTTTCGTTTGTGTCGATAACTTTCTAAACCAAAAGGGAATAACTGGTTAAAAGCTTTGCTGATAGACTTGAAAGCATTGACAAGACCAAATTAGTTTTTAAAGCGTAACAGCATTTCATATTTGATTACTGGTTTTGTTAACTATTGAAGTTTGCTTATTCCTTCTGAGTTTAGCATGTGATACACAGCAACACCTAAGAATTCTTATGTATGCTTCAGATATTTAATTGCTTTATCAGCTGTCTGTCTCTGAAAAGTGCAGAACTTATTCCAAAGTTAAAACATAGAATATTGCGAGCACTACTGCCAAGTGCACATCCAAAGCTATTAATCCTTGCACTATTTGAAGTCCTGTATGTCTTGGATATTAGAAGATTTTGAGCACGGATCTCAGATACTTTGCATGATCATATGATGGTTGCAATGTTGGAAGTGAAAAGCCATCATAACTTCAGAAAAGGGATGATCCCATTTGATTTTCATCTTTTGATGCATATCAGTTTAAAAAGGCCTGTTTCAACTTTACACAGCATAATGGGGGATTTATAAATAGAAATTAAGTCCCATTAGACAGCAGTAAGGTACTAAGTACATTCTTGCATACATTTAAAAATCGTTAAATGTCTTATGGTGTCATGGGAATGGTCCCTACGTATGCAATCTCAATGTAATGGGCAGATTGTACTTTTCTGTTTCTAGATGTTTCTGCTAGAAATAGATTATTACATTACCTCATATCTTATTTTAGATACATTTTATTTGATCTTTCGAGAAACTGTGAACTAAACCATAGACTGGACAGTTGTTCTCCCAAGATGGGCATGGGTGTGTTTACTTAAATACTAAATCTTGACTTAAATACTAAATCTTGACAGAGAAACAAACCATTCAAATGCACTGATGCATGAGGAGTGCAGCAGTGTCTGTCTCACTAATTGCACTGCCATTCTGTAAAGATGATTTAAGAAGGTAGCTTGATGGGTACCTGTTTCTGAATGGGTGTCTCAACCTAGTTTGTCTCCCTTCAGTTTGAAAGCAGATCATTATGTAAAACTCATCTTTTTTTATTTGCCCAACCCAAGCGCTTTCTCAAGTGAACACAAATCACAAAACATTCTCCCTCACTGAAATGAATTGAGGAATTACCGGAAAAACTATCGATGGGGACTTTGGAGTTTCAACCACTGACTGCTATTCTTCAAGCCCAGTTTTCCGTCTGCCGTGTAACCTACACATCCAGTCTGCATTTCTCCAGTTTGGCTGAAAGGATACCTGTGGAGATTGTGTCAAAGTCAAAGTAAGCGGCATTCACCACTTTCCCCTTGTACACAAAGCCAGTAATAGCATTAGAGAAGGCAGCAGGGTTGGTCAGACACAGTCTGGCTTCAGTAAACTTGTGCTGGCTGTTCAAAATCACGTTTTTGTTCATCATGTACATAGGTATGACTATCTGTTCCTGGCGACTGAGGTTAGACTGAACAGCTTGCAGTTTCCTGGATGCTCTTTCTTGCCCTTACTCAAGCAATTGCAGTGAGATATTTTTCTGTTCTCGCATGACAAATTAATCCTGCCTCTACCTGGCAGTTCTCTTATGCTTATTAGGCTTATCTATATACTGAAGAGATGATGCTTTACTGGATTTTTGATATCTATATGTTAGAGATAAGGAGTGGGATATTGGAATTCAAGCATAGCATTGGGGAGGGCAGCCCTTCTTGAGGCTTTATGGTGTATACTTAGAGGTGCAGGAGGAAAACCTGTAGCCTTCAAGTGAGGAAACTTTCATTTCTAGAAAGAAACATGGGGCTGAAATGGTATTCCTGAAATCATTTTGACCCCCTTGTTCTTATTCCTGAGGCAGTTTGTTCCAGAGCTTCACTGCCTTTATCAGTTTTCCAGCTATCTTCCTTGCTACATTTTATGTTACTTACCTCTGCTGTCCAGATATAGAGCAGAATTGCTTTCCCTCAGGGTTTTGTTTGTTTGTTTTATTTATTTGGATACTGTCTTCATATCTACCTATATACTTCTCCTCGAAGCTGGATGACTCCTATGTATTCAGGCTTTTTTCCTGGGTAATATACTCTGTACCTCTAGTCATCAACTTTGCTTTTTTTCCATGGATTTTATCAAGTTGGTCTACTTTATAGTGCTTTATGCAAAAGAAAAGGTTCATATGTACTGGCTTATTAGTGGTAAGAGATCCTTTTAGAAGTGAGGACTGCAGCATAAAAGGACTGGGTGCCAACTCTTCAGATTTACAATAGAGAATGCAACAGTCTTGAAACATACCTAGATACGTTGGTCATTCAGAGACTCATGGATTAGTTTACAACTTAAGAGTTGGAAATACATGCTGGTGTCAGATTTACTCTGTTAGTATAGCTTGCTTATATTGCTAGCTGCCTAAATACTACTGTTTTTAAGCACTTTTGTCCTTAAAAATAACCATGTGCTGAATCAGGTGCTTAAAAAATAACCATGTGCTGAATCAGAGAAAGAGGTAAAAAACCAAAATTAGCTATGAAAACATTAGCCAATTACAGAATACTGATCTGAAGGGTTGCTCTTTAAATTGCTTAGAGTATGGCAAGTAAGATAATCCTTATCACAGAAGGAAGATTTTAGTATATGACTGCCTATTTTGTTCTACAGATATAGGAAAACATGCAAATATCAACTTAAGACTGCTTGGGGTTTTTTTTTAACATTAATTCAAAGATGCCTTATTCTAACACAGTAGAAATGATACTTTCTTACCATCAGTTATTTCATATTCTTCTTTTAAATCTGACTCCTATTCTCCCAAAATATTTCAAAAAATCCCCAGAGGAATAGTCACACAGCAAATCAATCCAAAAGGTATGTACTGAAAGAAAAAAAAATATATATTCTGATGTAATACATAGTGATCACATCTAAGAAACAGATGTCAAAATGACTGCTACAATGTGAGAAACTCACTGCAGTCTGGGTACACATCAATCCATGTAGCAGACTATCTGTGCACTCAGTAATGAATGATAACTTCATGGATTTTAAAGTATAGTGTCTTCACTCTTCCCTCAAAAGCAAGTGCAGTTGTAATTCCTGATACTGTTTTTCATCATGCCTTTGATTTTTTGGTTCTTCAAAAATGCACTGATATTTGTAGATCAGAAGTGGTTTAAGGGAATGGTGACGCTAAACGCTGCCTGCCATTAAATAGGTAATGGCAGTGATAATGCTAAGCACTGCGTGCCAATTAACGTGTTCTTAAGAAGCCTGTTGCATTAAGGTCCACAGCCTTTAATACTGATCACTTCAATCTATTTATAATTTGTGGGCATGGCCAGACCAACACCATCTGAATTCCTCACCTGCTTAAGTTCTTAGTATCTTGTTGACTTTCCCCTCTTGAGGTGCTGTTATTAAAGAAAGTCCATGTTTTTATTCAGCTGATCAGCTTTGAAATAGAAGTACCTCAGATGCGGCCATGTCTGAAGACCACACTTCTCTTTTGGTGTTTGCATTAGCTGATGCTCTTTGCAGGCTTAAAAGGGAGCTAGACCTAGAAAACTTGGGGGTTTTTTCTTGCTCTCCGCAGTCTTCTACATGCCTTTGTTGAATATTTTTATGCAGAATCTTTCAGGTTCTTTGGCCAAGGTACCATTTTTTCATAGCCTAGCCTGGGTGGAGTTGCCTTGGACCTATTTCCTTGGACAGGAGAAGGAGCCAGGATTGGAAAGACCAGCTCTTCTGGGCAAGATGCAGTCACTGTCTCATCAGCTCTGTCCAGGTGGAGTTGCATCAGCCAGAAAAAGACATGCCAGGGCAGTCTGGAAAAAAATCCAACAAACAACTAGCTCAGAGAGTAAATCCAGGGGAACAATGCCGTGGAGATCATAATTACATCAGATCCAAATGAAGCTTTATCCTAGTGCAAATAAGTGGTCTGTAGTCTAAATTGAAATAAGGGTATGAGTTTGTTTTATTAGCAAGGAGTTTTTTTCATGGACAAATAGTTTCTTTTTAAGTTTTGTGGTTTGTGTGCTGTTGATTTGAAAAGTAATATTTATCAAAAATTATTCAACTTGAAGGAGTTTCAGGGAGCATTATGCATTGAAACTAATGGATAGGCTTTGTTCTGTCCCTAACCTTCAAAAATGTTGAATTGTTTAATGTTGAATTTTATTTAAATTAAATTTTTAGCACACGTATTTGACCTTTGAACACAACTAAGTTTACTGAATGTGCAAAGAAAAAGAGTGGAATTTTCTAAGATTTAAAAGGGCCCTCACAGTACATCTCTTCCTATGGAGGTGTTAGTTTAGTTACTGCCTTCAACTGAACATCAGTATTGAGGGGGTTTCTTACTGGATATTTCAGATATTTGTACTCCTTTTGTGATGAATTTCTATTATAAATGAAATTTCTAAAATCACCCCATGATATGAAAGAAGTACTGAGGGGAATTATAATTTATGCTTTTTTATTTGCTGTATGCAGTCTGTTAAGAGTGTTGATATGCCTAAAAAAAAGTTGCTGTCTTTCAAATAAAAATATCTTAAAGGCATACACAAGAAAGGATTTATTTAAAAATCTCTTGAAAGCATCTTTATTCTGAGTCGGGCAAGTAGTGAAGCTGGAATTCCGACAGATTATTCTTGTATCACAAGACAACTGATGGCAGAATGTCCACCTGACAACTGAGGTTGTTAAATGCAATTTTTTAGAAAAAAGTTAATGGACCAAGTGTTTGTGTTGTGGTTGTGCTGGCTGAAAAGATTTCTTTTGGCATTGAGAGAAGCTAGAAAATACAGTATGGAGGGCTACATGAAAGTAAGATTATTTATTTTTACTGTGGTTTTTTTTTTCCTTGAAGTTAGCTTGCTACAGCTTGTCATCATTTATTTCCCAGAGAGACTTAATTGAATTTCTGTATTTACTGTTGGCTGACATAAGGTGGCTTCCTCTTTAACACATAGATCCTCCTCAGGGGCATCCAACTCTCTTACTAGACATCAGAAGTTAGATGGAATTTAGGTTGTCTGGATCTTTCTTTGGTGATGTCTTTTCTTCTCTTTTAAATTACTGCAAGTCATAGGACAGGTTGTGCTTACCATGCTATCACATCTACCCTCTTAGTTACAGTGGGAGTCAAAAAGAGGTGCTAACTGCAAAACCTAATAAGGTGGAATCAATTACTTGTTTCTGGTTATCAATAAAATAATAAGCCTCGATAATAAGGCTTAAAATAACAAGCTTTATTCATCCTATCTATCAAGCATCATAGTCAAAATAAGAAAAACCTACCATTTATGTATTAAACAGTGTCACTGTAAATGAAAAAAAGTAGCATTTCAAAATGAAATGGTTGCTTCTGCTCCTCAGTTGCTTCCTTGAACCAACAGACTGGTTTTGAAATGAAGATTCAATAGTCTGGGACAGAGAAACTCAGGTTAAGGAGAGTGTTAGGACTGGAACAGGAATTGTACTGCTGAAACTTTTCTGATTGCTCATCCCTAAAAATGTGCCAGTGGATCTCAGTGTAATAAATGTTGGTCTGTAGGTAAGAATAGCATTGCTTTTGTTCATCTTTTTTGGAAGATGCCTGAGCAGAGAGATCCTGTGAGCGTAAGTCGAAAGCTTATGAGTTAGGCTACTTTTGTAGATACATGTGCGTGTATGTGATTTGCAAAGTTAACTGCTGCATGTTGACAGCCTATTTTTCTGAAATAAACTTAGACTCATGTACAGCGTGTAGGCATAGTAATATTTTGAAAAAAATATTTAATTGGGGAACTTCAGTTGCAACTGACAAAACTATGTGCAAAGCTTTTAGTTTACCCTCTCGTATTAAGCTATTCTTTGTTGCCCTTTTTAAGGATATGGTCTGAATGGCACCTATTTTCATCATTCAGAGTATTTATTAATGTGGGCTTAGTAGCTAGGAGTGTTGGTGTTTTAGGTAATCCGTGATGAGGAAGATGACCTAACATTGTCCACAGCTCCCTGACCAGAGGATACAAAGACAACAGGCAGATTTTCTGCAGAAGTGCACAGCAGTATGACAAGAGGCACTGGGCACAAGTTGGAACATGGGAAATTTCAGTTAGATATTAGGACTTTTTTTTTTTTTAAACCACAAGGATGACAAATACTGGAAAGGTTACCCAGAGATGTTATGGAATTTACGTCCTTAGTGGTGTTCAATACTCAGCTGGACGTGGCCCTGAACAACCTCATCTGCTCAACCTCATCTGCTATAAGCAGGGGTTTGGACTAGATGACCTATAAAAATCCCTTCCATCCTAAATTATTCCACAATTCTATGGCTGTGGCTGTCTTAGAAGTGTGTCTTGTTTATTCTACTGCATAGAAACAGAACTATTTTTAAATGTTTCCCATTTTAAGCTATATTTGGTTTTGAGCCAAACAACTAATATTTCTCCACGTTTGGCAGCCAAAGTAAATAGAAAAATATAAAATAGCAAAAATAAAAGTTGCACAGTGTTAGATTATCATTGAAACCTTGGCTGGTGGCACTATGGCACCAGATTTGGAAAATGAAAGCACTGCTGTAAACAATTTGAATGTTATGTGAGGTGGTGCTCACAAATAGATGGTGCGAATATATTTTCTTAAGGCACGCTTCATTTGTCTAGCACTCTGGGAGGCAGTGCTAGGTCTTGCCTTCATGGCCTCTAAAATCTTTGAAATGGTG
This sequence comes from Anarhynchus alexandrinus, assembly GCA_008711295.1. Classification (NCBI taxonomy): domain Eukaryota; kingdom Metazoa; phylum Chordata; class Aves; order Charadriiformes; family Charadriidae; genus Anarhynchus; species Anarhynchus alexandrinus. The sequence continues at coordinate 2,537,254 of VUYV01000037.1, forward strand.
AAAAACAAACAGTTTCAATGTAAGGCAAAAGGAATTCTGATGACGAAGCCAAATTTGCTGTAATACAGTACAGCTGTATTCACCCTCTAGTTTTGTAGGGCAGAGTTCAAGGCTTTTCAGTCTATGGATAAAAAAAAAGAAAAAGGACTGTATTTGACCATAAGAGACCCTACACGCTTAAAGCATACCAGTAGAATCATAGAATAAGTGAAAGTAACTTCTTGTCTCAGCATTGCTTTTGCTCAGCCTTCAGCGAAGGAGGCAAACAAAAATATGTTGCCAAGATGAATGTATTTCAAAATAAAAAATGGTTACTTTATTTCATTTGTGCTTCATTCTTGAAGTTTGTTGCTATATCAGCACCTCGGGGTTACTTCTGAATGTGTTAATTATTAGTTAATAAATTATAAGCCAGCTGTTGACATATCTTCTTAAGTTGAAGAGAGAAATAGAGTGCTCTTCAGCTGAAGATATATTATTTGACAGGGCCAAGATATATTTTGGGGTTTGGGTAGAAACAGAGCCAATTAATTCAAATTCCAGTCACCTCATCACCTAAGTTCTCTCACGTTCCTTGAAACAGAGGAAAATCAAACCAGCTGGTAATTTTAACTAACTCCACATCTATCCTTACCAACAATATTGTAATGATATAGGGGGACATGGGGGACATAATTTCAAAGGCTTTAATTCTCTGTTACTGAACCAAAGTTCTTTCGTTTGTTCTTTTGGGAAGTGAACTCTCAGGTGGTTTTATTTGCTTTTATAGGTCGGAAATACCAGGGTCCCCAATTCTGAGTTGCTGAACAAATACTGCTTTAATGCAGCTAACCCAGTGAACCATTTCTGTTTATCTCCTTACTTCTCTCCAGTTATTAAATAGCAAAGGAATTATATAAATCTATTCTTAGTAGTTACTGTTTTGCCTTTCAGACTGCTTTGCAATGGTGATTTCTTAGGGGGATGTTAGATCTGAATCAAAGGGCTTTGACTAAACTTTTGATGTGAAAGTAGAAGTTGAAAATTGGACTCCTCTGTTTGTCTTGTAGCTAAACATGAACCATGAGTTAGAACTAGCTAGTATGAATAAGCAATTGTAGCAGCGCTTATGAATTCTCTCCTCTCTTCCTCTGTTACTCCGTAATTAATTAAAGTGATAACAAAAAGAAGATACTTCACAAAATCCCTGGTGGATCCAAAGCTTGAACAAGCAACTGTCCAGCTAAATATTTTGTATAGTAGTTTCCATAACTACATTCACATTTTAAAGAGGTGAATTTCAGTTAGGTAATTTAGAGTTAAATATTTCCAAAATGTCAATGTTTATTTGCTCTTGGCTCCTGTTGCCTATACGTGACCACTTATTTTTTCCAACTAGTCAAACTATGGTGCTCCCAGCTGAACTCTTCAGACCATTTGTAGCTATTTTCTTCTTTCTGAAGAGTTATAGGTGGCTGGTTCCCTTATGATGCAGCTGATTCATTAAGCTGTCTTTAAAAGTCTTTCCCCTTATAGGCAAAGAGTCCTTTCCCTGGAGTGATTCTAACACTGCAAGTGTACTGATGCACTTAACATAGTGCTTTTAGTTCAGATATGCCGTGCATGGTTTGTCCTGCTGGTTTTGGCCATCAGTTGACTTTTGTTGAAGAGATTATTTCAGATCAGTGTGGAATTTCTGTTGGCAAGCCAGGAGGGAAAGATTGTTTTTCAGAGGTTGCTTTGGGTCCCAGAATCTTTCATTTGGAAATGGCCTCAATGTAAAAGTATTACTCTAGAAATGCAAATGCTTAAGACCAGAGTTTCAATAACACATGGCAAAAGCTGATACAAGTGAATATGAGTTAGGAAAATTCTACCTTGCCTTGCTCTGTGCCTGCAAGTATTCTCTTCTGTTTGTGAGGTGTTTTCAGAATCTCTTTGCGTTGCAGTTAGAGGGTCTCTAGTTTATCATTCAACTCTCTCATCAAGGAGGCGGTGGGGTGGGAAGGTATTCTAAAATCATAATATGACAAAGTTATTTTCTCAAAATCAAATACATTCTTATCACAGTATCATAGCAGTCAACTTCCTGTGATTTCCCTTGTCCATTCGATCATGTTTAATGAGTGTTTATCTGAGTGGTGGCCAAGATAGAGATACTACTCAGAATGGGAATGCCCAATTTCCCTGTTAGTTGTTCCACATACTGTGAGATCAACACTAGTGAAATCTATTTTGTTAATGTGCTCCTGAGATTAGACCCCATTTACCAAGCTAATTAATATGAAGTCCTTTATATCTGTACTGCTCCAGGCTGGCCCTCTCTTGGCTAGACTGGCGCTGTCTGTCCTGCACGTAGCATTGAGCTCTCCCTGGCTGGCTGCAGAGGCCCCTCTGTGCAGCCATGCCCTCCCTGTATACCTCTTGTCTGCTCCAAGTGACCATGTCCACCTTTCTCATAGGTCTTAACGTGAACTGCATTTTGTTACGCTTTCACAGAATCACAGAATCACAGAATTTTCAGAGTTGGAAGGGACCTCTAGAGATCATCTAGTCCAACTCCCCTGCCAAAGCAGGATTGCCTAGAGCACATTACTCAGGACTGCATCCAGGCGGGTCTTGAAAATCTCCAGAGAAGGGGACTCCACAACCTCCCTGGGCAGCCTGTTCCAGTGCTCTGTCACCCTAACTGTAAAGAAGTTTTTCCGTGTGTTGGAACGGAACTTCCTATGTTCCAACTTGTGCCCATTGCCCCTCGTCCTGTCACCGGGAACCACCAAGAAGAGTCTGGCTCCATCTTCCTTCAACCCACCCTTTGGATATTTGTAAGCAGTAATAAGGTCTCCCCTCAGTCTTCTCTTCTCTAGGCTAAAGAGTCCCAGCTCTCTCAGCCTTTCCTCATAAGGGAGATGCTCCAATCCCTCAATCATCTTGGTTGCCCTTCGCTGGACTCTCTCCAGCAGTTCCCTGTCCCTCTTGAACTGGGGAGCCCAAAACCGGACACAGTGTTCCAGTTGTGGCCTCACCAGTGCCGAGTAGAGGGGGAGAATGACCTCCCTCGACCTACTGGACACACTCTTCCCTATGCAGCCCAGGATTCCATTGGCCTTTTTGGCAACAAGGGCACATTGCTGGCTCATTGACAATTTACTATCTACCAGGACCCCCAAGTCCTTCTCCTCAGAGCTACTTCCCAGCAGGTCCACCCCTAACCTATACTGGTGCCTAGCATTCTTCCTCCCCAGGTGCAGGACCCTGCACTTGCTTATGTTGAACCTCATTAGGTTCCTCTCTGCCCAGCTCTCCAGCCTGTCCAGGTCACGCTTTCATAGGAGGCTTTTGGTTTGGTTTTAATTCTGACCAATGTAGCGGAGTTGGGCTTAACATTCTCTCCTGCACAAAGCTGCCTTTTCCTTTTAGATTCAGTTCTGTCCATACACTTCCAGAAAGTGGTCAGCCTCCAATAGTTCTTGTTTTACCAGTTAAAATTCATCCTTTGGTTCAGTGATTCTGGAATGCACGCAGCCCATGGAAGAGAATGTGGTTTAGTCATATTGCCCTTTGGTTGCTCTTTGAGTCAGGCTGCACCCTCCAGAGGAAGGGGGGAAGAGTACCCTTGCTGAGATCAACTGAGCCCTCTCAGCTAGGGGAACTTCTGCTGTGTGGAGAGAAGGAAATAGTAAGCAAGGAGCTTACAGAAGAGGTAGAAGACAGTTACATTAAGAACAGCATGGAGCAGACCCTGTAGCTAGATCTCCAAGGAGAGGAAAAGAAAGATTTTTTCCTAAACATTGCAGGGACTCGTCACAGCAACCCCATGCAGTGCTACAGGCTTGGGGCGGAGTGGCTCGAAAGCTGCCCGGCAGAAAAGGACCTGAGGGTATTGGTGGACGGCCTGCTGAATATGAGCCAGCAGTGTGCCCAGGAGACCAAAAAGGCCAACAGCATCCTAGCCTGTACCAGGAATAGTGTGGTGAGCAGGACTAGGGAAGTGATCATCCCCCTGTACTCAGCACTGGTGAGGCCCCACCTCGAGTACTGTGTTCAGTTTTGGGCCCCTCACTACAAAAAGGACATTGAGGTGTTGGAGAGTGTCCAGAGAAGGGCTACAAAGTTGGTGAGGGGTCTGGAGGACAAGTCTTATGAAGAACGACTGAGGGAACTGGGGTTGTTTAACCTGGAGAAGAGGAGGCTGAGGGGAGACCTTACCACTCTCTACAACTACCTGAAAGGAGGCTGTAGAGAGGTGGGGGCTGACCTCTTCTCCCTGGTGACAAGTGATAGGACAAGAGGAAATGGCCTCAAGTTATGTCAGGGCAGGTTTAGATTGGATATTAGGAAGTATTTTTTCACTGAAAGGGTTATTAAACATTGGAACAGGCTGCCCAGGGAGGTGGTGGATTTGCCATCCCTGGAGGTGTTTAAAAAAAGGGTAGATGTGGTACTTGGGAACATGGTTTAGAAGTGGTTTTGTCAGGGTATGTTAATGGTTGGGCTTGATGATCTTAAAGGTCCCTTCCAACCTTGGCAATTCTATGATTCTATGAGACTGCAGTATTTGTTGCCATACAGGCCATCACTGAAAGGATCCTGTACTTAAAAGTGAACTAGAGGGAAAGCACCTGCCCTGTCAAGACAGTGTGGGGAGAACAAGGATTTATTTTTTTAAATTTTAAGTTAATCTCCTATTCTTTTCTTCTGTTTCTGCCTTATTCTTTGTTTTTAAAATTACATTGTTCCTGTTTATGTTCTGCTGGAACTGGCTTTGAGTTTACAAGCTCTCTTGGTGGTTTTGATGTGCTAGCTATAAAGAAAAGGTCTAAAGTGTCCTACCTCAAAGCTGTTGCTGTCTTGGGATCCCATTTAGACTTTCTGTTTTTAGAAACTTCACTGACAGTTTTTAGGCTTAAATAAAATCAAGACCCCTTGTCACTATAATTGAATACTTATGAATAAAATATAGTATCTATCTAACAGGAATCAAACCCAGTTGAATTCAGTCTTGAATTAGAATTAGGTCTTCAAATTAATGTAAAATATAACTGAGAGGTATATAGAAATAATTGTGAAAATAAAGTGAAATTATTGTAAACTTAAAATTAAAATAGAAGTTCACTAAATTTTCTTTTAAAATCTAGGTTTGGGTCTGATTAAGAATTTTAATACAGAAATCAAATTGTTATCTCATATTTGAATCAAGTACTGTAAGTCTTGCTTTCTTCTTAGACATGAATATTCAGTGCAGACCAGGAGACCATCCTTTCATTTATGCTCAGCTCTCCAAAGTTAGGTTAGAGTTTTGCAGACTACATAATTTTAACAAATCTAGTTCACTGTCAATCAGAGGTAATAATCCTAAACTTTTTGGCATGGAACGCTTTTTACTGAGCATCTTTATGAAGCATATTAGGGGGGCTTGAAGTCAGTTGGGTTTTCTTGCTGGTTTCTGCTATTTGGAGCCTCATCGATATTCAAGGTTCTACACCCGCAGCAGTTTCATATACTGAAAATAAAAGAAGTTAGGTTGTCTCCAAGATAATGAAGCAACTGCCACCCCTTCCCCTGTGATAGTATTGTGCTGCTGAAAATGTCAGAGAGTTTTCTAGAAACTTTGCAGTCTTCTGCAACCTTGCAGAGTTGCCTTTGGAAAATTGTGATGGTTTCCTGGCTGAGTGCTTTTACTTGATCAGTCTTTAGATAAAGGAAGATTCTCATCGGAGGCACATGTTTTCCATCAGTTTTACTCGTACTCTTCTTTCTATAAAGGGAAGAGGCTTAAAGTGTTTGGCTTAGGTCTTTACATTCAGTGTGCAGACAACTGCAGGTGCTTGACAGTACTATTAAATCATCTTCACAGATTGAGGATTGTGGCCTCTCAGCAACTCTAGTCATTAGAATTTCTCAAAAAAAAAAAAAAAAAAAAGGCAGGTAGGCTGGGATGATACCAGAGAATCAATGTGTACTTGCCTAAGGAAACTTTGAATATCAGTTTGCAATTATTGAGAGAGAGAGAAAGGAAGAAAGGAAGGGAGTTAGAGTGAGGGAGTGAGGGAGACAAGGAAAGAAACAAAGATAGAAGGAAAGAAAAGGAAGTTCAGTATTGCTCTGTCCTGTCATTAAATGACAAGTCATACATCTCATTATTTTTCTTCAGGATTTAGCTCCTGAAGTAAAATGTTTTTGTGCAAATTCCTGATTTTTTCCTGAAAAGTTAATTTCAGCTCTCATGATTGGAGAGATGCCTGAAAATCTCTTGAGAATGAAAGTTTATATTTTGAGAATGAGAAGAGAAATAATAACCCAAAATGTACTATTCTAGTGTCAGTGTAGTAAGTATGGGGAAAAGTCATTACTTCTTTTTAAGCATTGGCATTCAACAGTTCTGTAAATATGATAAGGTTAACAGTCACAAGGGAATATTAAAATTGTAAGTATCAAGGAAGGAAAAGCCTCCCTCACCCCACCAAGGGAAGTCGAAACACCTTTTTGTAGCCTAAAAAATTGATTATTCTGTTATGAAGTCATTCTGTGTTGGTACAAGTTAAATTTTTATAGATTGATATACAAGATGTTTCTTGGTTTATGTGCTGCTCCCCTGGAAAGCATAAAAATGAACATTTAAAAAAAGTTTCTTAGTAATTTTGAGTAAAGTATATATGTTGGTTAGGTGTCTTGGTGTAGTTCCAACTAGAAAATTACATTTCCAGCCCAACATAGAAAAAAAATATTGTACCATTTTACCATTTTTATTTGGACTTAGTTACTATTTATCCTCTACCATAATTTTGCAGTGTGATTAACTTCATGTTAAAACTTCGTATTTTTTACTAACCAAAAAAAAATAAATATGAAATTTGCAAGTTTTTCACCAATGGGTCCTATAGATGGTTAATATTACTATAACTCCTGGATTTAAAGGAAAAACTACTTGCATTTTTTCCAGTTGCATAATGTGCTTTTCTACCACTGCAGTTGTAGAAGATGTTACAGCTAATGATAGTACTAAATTAATGATGGAAAAACAGACATGTTGGAAACCACAGTTTTACATGACTGTTAGTTTACTTATTTTAAAATACACTTAGTTTCCAGGAGACTCCACCTTTAAGCAATTGCTCAGTTGCTTGCGACAAGCAAATTAAACAGCCCTATATTGTTATATTGTCATATTCCATTACTGCATATATGATTACAAGACAATACATTTTTGTCTTCTCTTTTTTTACTCTTTCTCCAGTGAAAAGGCAGAGTCTGAAAGTTCAGATCAATGCAACAGATGACACCGTTTGCATGAGGTATCTTCGACCAAGTCAAAACACCAAATTAGAAGGTTTTGTCCTGGGTTATGGAAGCAACTTCTTCTCTAATCAGTACATTCCTTTACCTTCAGAAGGAAAAAACTACGTAACAGAACTTGGTAAGGCATATTTGCTATTCACGTTACTGTTGTCATGAATTGTGGGAAGAGAGTGAGGAGAATATGAACCTTTGGGTTTCTTAATTTGGGGTTTTATGGGGTTGTTGCTCAGGGATTCTTTGCGTTTGTTTACAGTTGCCTTGAAGAATTTCGGATGAAAGTGGAATTAGGAGATCCTTCAAGGAGAACAAATGTGCATGTTTTTAACAAACAGTACAAGAAGCAATGAAACAGTTTTGAGAACTGTGTGGTTGATTCCCTTTGCTAGAAACATTCCCATCAGAATGATGCCTTTTCTGGCAGGGGCCTATTCCAGTTCTACACATTATAGAATAACCTATAACTTCTATGTCAGAAGTTATGGATAGAATTCCATGAGCTGTGTTATCAAGAATGTTATTATCAGTTGCCTGGGATAGGGAGGAAGAAGGGAATTTGGTAGTCCCTTTGACTTGGGGTTATGACAGTATGGGCAGGATAGCAAAATAGAACTGGATTAGTTAGAATTGTCTGATAAATGATTAAAACATTGACTTATCAAGATTTGACCTTTTAAGAAATCTTCAATCTCTAAGGATTTTCCTGTTGCTTTCTTTAATCTTTTCTAGCCTGAAATGAATCTGTGTTACCCTCATCATTGTAATGCCAGTGATCTTGGTGTAAAACAAGGGGGAAGAAAAGATACATAAGCATAGAAGTAACAATTGCCGTCTTTTTTATTTGGTCAGTTAAGGCAATTCTGGGGGTCTGCCCCAGGCTAAAAACTGCAGAATAAAAAAGAATAAATATGTCAGATACAGAATAATTAAGATATATTAGAGAATTTTGTTAGATCACTGTAGCAAAGGTTGACTTTTTCTTTTTCATGAGTTGGTAGTCCTGGGATCTCTCTGTAATTCTATCACCAACTGTCACTTAAGCTGTGTTTGATTTACCTGATTTATCCCATGTGTAACTTTTGAATCAGTTCACTAAGAACGGTGTATAGGATTTTCTGTAGAATACTGTGAATTGGGCATAGGTAATACCTGCATAGCTGTATTGCAGGAGTAGTGAGGATTAATATCTTTCTCTGAGATCCTTGGAAAGAGGATGAATCACTGAATGCAACATCATGTGTACATCATTTGCATTTCCTATTTAATAGGATTTTGTAACTTTTACGTTAATAGCTAATGGTTGGAAACTGTAGGCACCTTTCTTTCAGTACATCAGAGTGCTAGCCACGTGCATATTCATTAAAGCTTACCATTAAGCAATCAAAATCTTGTAGCAATGAACACAGAAGATAAGAAAACCCACGATGCATACAGCCTGTAATGAAATGAACACATTTTCTCTAGTGTATCTGGACAGGGGAAACCACAAGTGTCAGGGATTACTCTCCTTTTCCTTTCTAATTATTTTAAAGGACAATAACTTCAAAATTTTAAATCACTCATGTTAATACAAGTTGTCAATCAGTTTCCTAGTTACAATGAATCTATGATTATGACTTCTGAGTGTCCAGTGACTAAAAATGCAATGTGAAACATAATATAGATATAAAGACTAGCATTTCCAACTTTATCATAGAATCATAGAATCATAGAATGGTTTAGGTTGGAAAGGACCTTGAAGATCATCGAGTTCCAACCCCCCTGCCATAGGCAGGGACACCTCCCATTAGACCAGGTTGCCGAAGGCCACGTCCAGCCTGGCCTTGAACACCTCCAGGGATGGGGCCTCAACAACCTCTCGGGGCAACCTGTTCCAGTGCCTCACCACCCTCAAAGTGAAAAACTTCTTCCTAATGTTCAATCTAAACCTGCCCTCTTCCAGTTTGAAGCCATTCCCCCT
>VUYV01000037.1:2547286-2559729 GCA_008711295.1 Anarhynchus alexandrinus
TGTGTGCCTCAGCAGAGTTTCCAGGAGGATCTGCTCCATGATCTTGCCAGGCACAGAGGTGAGACTGACTGGCCTGTAGTTCCCCGGGTCTTCCTTATTTCCCTTTTTGAAAATGGGGGTTATGTTTCCCCTTTTCTGGTCGTCAGGAACCTCACCAGGACATTTTATGAAAATGTCATCTTTGAAAGGACAGGAACAAAAGAAGCTAACAGCAAAATGTACTTCAAGTTGCAAGCGTTGATCTAAGGCAGTTAACAGAACACTTATTGGAGCTATTGCTTTAAGTTAAGAGATTTAGGGTTAGATTATATGCTTTGTGGACTTGTTTATTGGAGTTTGGAAGGAGAGAGCACATAATTTTTCCCATTTGTTAATTTTAAACACCACATTAAACTGCAGCTTTGACTGTACTTTCCAAGTGTGTGCAGAACACGAGCTAAAGCAAGAAACACCAGTTGTGCTTTTGGCTCTATTCTATAGTGGCTTGTGTGGCAGAGGTGAAGAGAGAGAGTGGTGATTGCTAGCACCCCCCACAGTTTCAACGACCAGCTTCTGGCACAAACTGGAGGAATTGCAGGATGGTTCTTAGTTTTAGGAACAATGGTTAGGTTTTATTCTGGCAGACAGAGAACTCAGCTTATCACACACTTTATGTGGATGCTAGAAAAAAATAAGGTATTGTAGAGGGGCAATAGAAATACTTTCAAGATACTTCCCAAAGATACAAAACCTCTACACCCTATTGCTTAAAATCTTATGTTATCTTTGTACTCCTAGTACATCTCCTATGTGATGAAGTTGGCCTAGCACGCTATCTTCGTATCAAAACAGTATCTTTTTAAAATTTCATACTAAAAATTGTCTAGTCCATGTTCTAGATATTCTAGTGATTCAAGTGCCACTGTACACTTTGCAAAGGTTCTTCAGTGGGTTCCACACATTTTCCCACAATAAGAACAACTAGGGTTATACAAAAATATTCACATTCACCCTGAGAACTCCTTCTTGGTGCTCTGATGCTTTGGCTTATCTGACTTTTACAGAAAGCAGATGAACTTTTACAGGCTGCCCTGAACAGTCGTTGGTTGTGGCTTTTACTGAACAGGATGTGGAGGGAGTGATTCCCAAATGTTAAAAGACATTGTGGCCTATTTAGATCAAGTCTAATAAAATTTAATGCTTCCTCCTCTCTCATCAGTTTTAGCGGTTCATGGATAGAGAACACCTTTCCCAGTCAGTTTAGGGACTTTGATCACAACCTTAAATTGGTTTGGTAGCTGAAATGTAAAGATTAGAAATGGAGATTTAAGGGTATTTGTTAGTTACTAAAGGACATGTTTTCCCAATGGATTAAGGCATTATGCTTTAGAATGTAACCTCCTGAGAGAATGACTAGATCCAGGAGAATGGAATATCTGTATCTAGACAAAAGTGGATCTTATCCTACTAGAATTAAAATTGTCTATTCAGAGATTTGTCAGTGAAGACGATACAGATACGCAATCAACTGTAGATCCTACTCAAAGAAAAAACCCATTCATTAATGTAGTAGTTAGGCCAATGTAAGAAAGCACACAGCCTTGGCATGTAAGTCAGTCATGATTCCCTCTCTAAAATCCATCAATCCTTTAGAATGTCCTTTGTCCTTTCTAACAAACAGTATAGGTCTACACAGCAGAATGAAGTGCCTTGCAGACATTTCCTTGATTTAGTTCTGCATGCCTGATTTTGCTAATGGAGCAGCATAATTGGTATTCTGTTTGGGATAATTATCCCTGATTGGAACTGGAGTATGGGGAATGAAGCAATGACTAACTTATTTTTTTAACAGATGACAAAATATACAAAATAATATATATATCTAAGGCCCATGAATTCCATATTTCCAACCCTGTTACTGTTGATTAAGATGAAATTTATTGTCAGATTTTCTGCTGGGTCTCATACCTCTTATGACCCTGTTAACAATAAACTTGAAATCAGCAGATTTATTAATGTATGAAATTACATGTGAATATGTGCATATATTTTAAAATATATGAATAAGGACATGATCTTTACTAGGATTTCCAGGAGAGATATGTGGCTTTGTAGAAAGTGTGACATCCGCCTACATTTTATCCATTAAAATGTTCAGCACCTCGCTGCAGTGATTCTTATCTTAAAATATTTGTTTTTCCTTTCTTTTGCAACTAAAATAATAACTGAGCCAGCAATTGCGTAACATTATCCACGAATTGGGAACTGCCTGCAGAGGGCATGTACAAAGAGCAAAGGGTTCTGTTGGATTTCCTGGACTTGTAATGAGCTCATGCTGGCAACAAACTCTTGAGCAGCTTTATGCATTGCTAGATAGATGAATTTGAGTCACAGTGAAGGGTAAATGACAATGATGAGGCAGCATCAAAGTTTGGTTCAAAGAAGTATGCCTCTTTATCAGTATACAAGATATGTTTTCTTTTGTGCTGACTGTACTTTATGAGCTTATGTGACAGTAAACAACGTCATTATTAGTCATGGAAGCTATTCAGACTGTGTCAAAAGATATCAAAGCGTAAATTCAACTAGACTAATAAATAAGGTGAAGAAGTCTAGTGCCACCTTGACACAGTTTAGCAAGTGTAATTCAGGGATGTGTGCTAGAGCAGTGTTTAACTAAAAGATCTTGCGGTGCAGTTTCTTATATCTGATCAGTTCCCAGAAATGTGGAGATGTATTAACCACATGGTTTTCAATGTGCCAAATAATGTAAGCATTAATTCAGAAGTATGTTGCTTTCTGGTAACTTACCAAAAAAACAGATTCTTATTGCAAATGTTAGCTGAGCCTAGTGGACTGGAGGACCTGGAGGAGGTCAGCAGCTGCACCTTCAGCTATACAAGTGTACAGACCAGCAGCAGGTTCATTCACACCAGCCCCTTTGTCACCCGTCTCTCTTTTCCTGTGCTTGCTACACCAGAATACACTTTGATCCTTCCCTTTCTCCACTTTTGGCCTTTGCCCTTAACAACATCCTGTAGTAAATCTTTAGCAATCCCTAAATTCAGATTAGGGAATTGCTGCCTGAAGCCAAAAAATACTTTGTTTTGATTTCTGAATCTGCTGGTCTATGAGTTCTAATGATGCGTTGTAACACTTTATTTTAAAATTTATCCTAATTTTGTTAGTCAGTCCATTCTTACGTTGTTTTGCTTTCAACTGCATTCCTGTATTGGCTGAACCCTGAACTGAATTAAAATAGTGTGCTTGAACATAAGCAGAATTTGCTAGCGTTTTGCAGTGCCACGTTAGTTGCCTGCTGCCACTGATTTGATAGCCTAGCTCATGGCATATGGAAGTTAGTGTTCTCCTGTATTAGTTTGATGTGTCAGTGGCATGTATTTTTGTTATGTTCTGTTGTCTCCTGAAGCTGTTAGGGTGGATAATAAAAGATTTTTTCTTTTAATAATTTTATATCATTAATATTACAGAATCTTAGTCAAACAGTTGTTTTTTTCTTTTATAATGACACCAAAGTACTGGTTTACTTCTGTGCAAATTTGCAGTCTTTCAAATGCTCCTTCTGTGGTAAGTAGTAGGTGACTCTCTTCTGTGAGGTGTGGGGACACCCATTTGCTGACCTGATGCACTCGCTAGGGAAGTGTGCTGCTTACCAGGGCCTCATATCAAGGATGTCACCGGGAAACTACCAAACCTCGTGTAGTCCTCTGACTATTATCCGCTGCTGCTGTTTCACGTGGGCACCAGTGATGCAGCCAGGAGCAGCCTGAAGACTATCAAGAAAGATTATAGAGCCCTGGGAGCAGCGGTCAGGGACTCTGGGGCACAGGTAGTTTTTTCATGAGTCCTCCCGGTCAAAGAGAAGGGGGGTGATAGGGCCAGGTGAATCTGGCAAATCAACAAATGGCTACAGGACTGATGCCACAGCCAGGGATTTGACTACTTAGACCATGGGACTTGCTTTGAGAATCATGGTCTGCTGGGGCCTAATGGGCTTCACCTGTCAGACAAGGGGAAGGACATCTTTGGCCAGAAGCTTGCCAAGCTTGTGAAGAGGGCTTTAAACTATAGTCGCTGGGTGAGGGGAACCACAATCCATCCCACTCCTACCAATATGATGCTGATACCAGTAATAGATGCCCAGAGCCTGGAGAAGGGTTGTGGGTCAGCCGGAGAGCACCTGGAATGCAGCACAAAGGAAAACAAGCCGCTCCAGCCAGTAAGTAAGCTTCATTGGAGGCCCAACTTAAATGCCTCTATAACAAATGCACAAAGCATGGGGAATAAACAAGAGAAGCTAGATATGTGCAGACGCCTGCAGGGCTATGATGTTATTGGCATCGTATTGTATTGCCATTGTATTGGAGACATGGTGGGATGGCTTCTACGACAGGAGTGTTGGGATGGAAGAATACAGGCTCTTAAGGATGGACAGGCAGGGAAGATAGAGGGCAACACCCCTTCCTCAATGTCAGGGGCCAGCTGCAGTGCATGGAGCTCTGCCTGGGGATGGCTGAGGAGCTGAGTAAGAGCTTATGGGTCAAGAATAAAGAGAGGGCAGGGACAGGTGATGTTACAGTGGGGGTCTGCTACAGGCCACCTAACCAGGAAGACCAAGTGGATAAGGCACTCTATAGACAGATATGAGCAGCCTTGCATTCAGAAGCCCTGGTCCTCATGGGGGACTTCAGCCGCCCCCGTATCTCTTGGAAGGACAACACAGCAGGGCATAAGCAATCCAGGAGATTCCTGGACTGTGTTGATGATAACTTCATTCTCCGAGTGATAGAGGAGCGAAAAAGGAGAGGTGCCATGCTGGACTTTGTTCTCACCAACAAGGAGTGGCTCCTGGGGAATGTGAAGCTCAAGGGCAGCCTTGGCTGGAGTGACCATGAGATGATGGAGTTCAAGATCCTTAGGGTGGTGAGGAGGGCACAGAGTAATCTTGCTACCCTGGACTTCAGGAGAGCAGATGTTGGCCTCTTCAGGGATCTGCTTGGCACAGCACCATGGGATAAAGCCCTGGAGGAAAGAGGGGTCGAAGAAAAGTGTCTAATATTCAAGGACCACCTCCTCCAAGCTCAGGAGCGATGCATTCCAATGAAGGGGAAGTCAGGCAAAAGCTCCAGGAGACCTGCATGGATGAACAAGGAGCTCCTGGACAATCTCAAACAGAAAAAGGAAGGGTGGAAGCAAGGACAGGTAGCCTGGGAGGAATACAGAGAAATTGTCCAAGCAGCCAGGGATCAGATTAGGAAAGCCAAAGCCCAGATAGAGTTAAATTTGGCTAGGAACATCAAGAGCAACAAGAAAAGCTTCTATAGGCATGTCAGTGACATAAGGAAGACTAGGGAAAATGGGTGCCCTCTCAGGAAGGAAATGGGAGACCTGGTCACCCGGGATATTGACAAGGCTGAGGTACTCAAAGACTTTTTTGCCTTGGTCTTCACTGGCAAGGGATCTAGCCACACCACCCGAGTTGCAGAAGGCAAAGGCAGAATGAAGGAGAACGAGGAACCGCCCACTATAGTAGAAGGCAAGGTTTGAGACCATCTGAGGAAGCTGAAGGTGCACAAGTCCATGGGACTTGATGAGATTCATCTGTGGGTCCTGAGGGAACTGGTGGATGAAGTTGCCGAGCCACTATCCATCATATTTGAGAATCATAGAATCATAGAATGGTTTAGGTTGGAAAGGACCTTGAAGATCATCGAGTTCCAACCCCCCGGCCATAGGCAGGGACACCTCCCACTAGACCAGGCTGCCCAAGGCCACGTCCAGCCTGGCCTTGAACACCTCCAGGGATGGGGACTCAACAACCTCTCGGGGCAACCTGTTCCAGTGCCTCACCACCCTCAAAGTGAAAAACTTCTTCCTAATGTTCAATCTAAACCTGCCCTCTTCCCGTTTGAAGCCATTCCCCCTTGTCCTGTCACTACATGCCCTAGTAAAAAGTCCTTCCCCAGCTCTCCTGTAGGCCCCCTTTAGGTACTGGAAGGCCGCAATAAGATCTCCTCGGAGCCTTCTCTTCTCCAGGCTGAACAGCCCTAACTCTTTCAGCCTGTCCTCATAGGAGAGGTGCTCCAGCCCTTGGATCATCCTCGTGGCCCTCCTCTGGACACGCTCCAACAGGTCCATGTCCTTCTTATGTTGGGGACTCCAGAGCTGGACGCAGTACTCCAGGTGGGGTCTCACGAGAGTGGAGTAGAGGGGCAGAATCACCTCCCTCGCCCTGCTGGCCACGCTTCTTTTGATGCAGCCCAGGATGTGGTTGGCCTTCTGGGCTGCGATCGCACATTGCTGGCTCATGTTGAGCTTCTCGTCGATAAGCACCCCCAGGTCCTTCTCCTCAGTGCTGCTCTCCAGCCATTCCCCACCCAACCTATAATTGTGCTTGGGAAGTTGTGGGAGTCCAATGAAGTTCTCACTGACTGGAAAAGGGGAAACATAACCCTCATTTTTAAAAAGGGAAAAAAGGAAGACCTCAGGAACTACAGTCTGGTCAGTCTCACCTCTGTGCCCAGCAAGATCATGGAACAGATCCTCCTGGAAACTCTGCTAAAGCACATGGAAAATAAGGAGGTGATTGGTGACAGCCAACATGGCTTCACTGAGGGCAAATTGTGTCTGACAATTTTGGCCTTCTACAATGCTGTTACAGCGTTGGTGGATAAGTGAAGAGCAACTGACATCATCTACCTGGACATGTGCAAAGCATTTGTCCCACATGACATCTTTGTCTCTAAATTGGAGAGACATGAATTTGATGGATGGACCACTTGGTGGATAAGGTATTGGCTAGATGGCTGCACTCAAAGAGTTGTGGTCAATGGCACAATGTCCAAGTGGCGAGCAGTGATGAGTGGCATTCCTCATGGGTCAGTACTGGAACTGGTATTATTTAACAACTTTGTTGGCAACATGAGTAGTGGGACCAAGTGCACTCTCAGCAAGTTTGCTGACAACACCAAGCTTTGTGGGGTGGTCAACACGCTGGAGGGAAGGGATGCCATCCAGAGGGACCTGGACAGGCTTGAGAGGTGGGCCTATGAGAACGTCATGAAGTTCAACAAGGCCAAGTGCAAGGTCTTGCACATAGGCCAGGGCAATCCCATGCACAAATACATGCTGAGCAGAGAATGGATTGAGAGCAGCCCTGAGGAGAAGGACTTGGGCGTGTTGGTAGTTGAGAAGCTCAACAGGAGCCAGCAATGTGCGTTCACAGCCCAGAAAGCCAACTGCATCCTGGACTGCATCCAAAGAAGCGTGGCCAGCAGGTCGATGGAGGTCATTCTGCCCCTCTACTCTCATGACACCCCACCTGGAATACTGCATCCAGCTTTGGGGCCCCCAACATAAGAAGGACATGGACCTGTTGGAGCAAGTCCAGAGGAGGCCCACAAAGATGATCCGAGGGCTGGAGCACCTCTCCTATGAAGACAGGCTGAGAGAGTTGAGGTGGTTGAGCCTGGAGAAGAGAAGACTCCAGGGAGACCTTATAGAAGCCTTTCAGTACTTAAAGAGGGCCTATAGAAAAGGTGGAGAGGGACTCTTTATCAGAGTGATAGGACGAGGGGTAATGGTTTTAAACTGAAAGAGAGTAGATTTAGATTAGGTATTAGGAGGAAATTCTTTACTCTGAGGGTGGTGGGGCACTGGAACAGATTGCCCAGAGAGGTTGTGGATACTGCATCCCTGGAGGTGTTCAAGACCAGGCTGGATGGAGCTTTGAACAACCTAGCCTAGTTAGTAGGTGTCCCTGCCCATGGCATGGGGGATTGGAGTAAGATGATCTTTAAGGTCCCGTCCAACTCTAACCATTCTATGGTTCTATGATTTTAAGCTGTAGACATACCTGTGTGTACATGTAGTGTTTGTGTGTCTTTTAGGCCGTCAGCATGAAAAAATACTGAGTAATTGAAGAAGTTCAGAAAACTATTTCATCTAATTGGTGATGGTTCATTGAGCTGTAGTAACCTTCACGCTTAAAAGCTAAAACAAGATGACTAAATGCTTCTGTCTAATATTTTTGAGAAGTGGAAGGAAGGGGTTTAAGAATATGTACTGAACAAATATGTATATGCCTACTGTATGTATCAAATGCTATACATACAAAAATTATTGCTTTACAAATACTAGTGCTCAGCTGCGTGACTATTCTTCCCTCTTGCTTCAAAAATCATTTGATTAGGTGTACGTGCCTGCTGGACAGTTGTGTTTTGGTCCAAAGTGGCATTGCTTTATTTGGCTGTGGATATTTAAACTTGAAATAGCAATTCTGATGTTGTATGGTGCCTCTCAACTGAATTGTCAAAAGAATCCATGTTTGGGGAATTATAACACTAAGAATTAGGCATGGATTTGTTGACTAGCACTTTTCTGGTACATCTGGGCATTTTCCTGTAGTACTTTGTGGCTAAAGAATTGAAGGTGGTCGCTATTTTGACTTTATTTCTCATCTGCAACTTCAAGGGGTTTATAAAATATAGTTGTGTGCCAGCTGAAAGGAGCTCTTAGCCTTGACGTTTGTCATTCCAGCCTAAACAAATGGGGCTAGGCGGTAACGGGTTCAAACAGGTGGATTTGTTATGTTAGTCTTATAGTAGCAGCCCTTCAAGAATGTGTTAAGCAGCAAGGAACCGCTAAGATTTTCATAGCAAATTTGAAAATGTATTTCAAACTGAACTTGTTGCATTGTTCTGTAGGGATCCTTCATTTATGAGATTCTGGATCCTTACAAGATGAGAAACAGGCAGATCTGTATCTTGTGTCTCTATCATATGTATCTCTGTTATATACTGATGTATGTTGAAATGATTTCTGGGGGCAGATGCTGTGTTCATGAATCTGTGTCCAGGTATTTGAACATTAACCTGAATTATGTAACTATCATTTTCTTACTAAACACAGTTCATACAAAATAAGAAATATTCAGCTGTTAACAGGATTGTCTATACTCTGTGATTTGATTTGCTTTTATTTAAGGTCATAATTTTATTTTAGAAATGCATTTTTCTTTTTAAATATATTTCAGTGTAAATAGTTGATAGATTCTGTGAATCATAGTGACACACAGTGAGAACCTTTCTGCTGCCTACCTTTTATTTCAGCAGTCAATGTAATTTGTCCCTTAAGCATTAAGATGAAGTAGCACAAACTAAATTGTGGGTTTATTTAGGTTTCGGTATTGCACAGCATTTTCTTTTTCTTCTCCTATGTTACTCACCTCTCCCCAAGATTCCTGCTTCTTACAGACATGGATCTGTGGAGTCAATTATGCATATATAGGCATCATAAAGGAATACAGATGATCATAAATAGCTCTTGCAACTTGATAGAGTTTAATACCTGAGTGAGGCAATATTTTAAGTCCCTGAAAATGAATTAAATTGTAGTAGCATCAGATGATTTCTGTGCTGTGATGATGACTGATACTTGTATTTCTCCACAAGAAGACTGAATCAGTGTGAAAACTCAGTGTTCTTGTGAACTTAATAAGAGAAATGTTAAATTGCAGTGAAAGACTAAGAAAGAACTCCCAATTCTAAACCTGAATCCTGGCTCATTACATGAGATTAAGCAAGCTGTTTGCCTTTCTTGGTTTCAGTTTCCTTAGATGTAGAATGTGTCTCTGTCCAGACTAGAAGCATTTCAAGGCCTGTGTTCTTCAGTCTGTGCATAATGCTTTGATACTGTGCATCAAATAGACGAATTTAAGTTAAACTACAGTTGCTGTATGCTTAACACCTATATAGTAGCATGGGTGGTTCTGCCCAGGAATGACAAATCATATTTCTAAAGTAAGATATATTTTTAGTTAAGTTCAGAACAGAATTTTGGTGTTGTATCCCAGGTGTTGAATATACTCCTCTGATAATATCAAATTCTGATTTTAGTTATAATGATCATAACATTGTCTTAAATTCAGTGGTTCTAAACGAGACAAGTGGTACTTTTTAAACCTGCCTGTTTTATAACGGAGAGAGTTCTCTCGATATCTAGTCTTAGCCTGTTTTCCTAAATACTGCCTTTTATAGATTGTATTACAATCCAAAGAGCTGCGAGTTCTCTGGGAAATGGGGATGTGTTGTATTTTTTATTAAGGCAACATTTGCTAAATCCACAAAAAAGCTTAATGAACAGCACCCAACACAAAATATTCCTGCTGAGAAGGCTTTGTTACAGAAAAAACCCTGCTTCTTAGATCTAATGGTTCCTGATAAATACCAGAGTTTGTAGCTTTGAGATGTGCAGGAAGACATTTACAGTCTTTGTTTATTACCACATTTTGTTAAACAGATAATCTAT
Source organism: Anarhynchus alexandrinus (assembly GCA_008711295.1). Taxonomy (NCBI): domain Eukaryota; kingdom Metazoa; phylum Chordata; class Aves; order Charadriiformes; family Charadriidae; genus Anarhynchus; species Anarhynchus alexandrinus. The sequence continues at coordinate 2,557,595 of VUYV01000037.1, forward strand.
TTCTATACTGCTACACATGTCATTTCAGACTGCAGCCAGAATTAATTTTTCCAGTAATGGAGCAGGGCAGAACAAGCTGTTTCAAACCATTTGGGTAACTGTCTTTCACAATCTTTGGACATTTTGTTGATGAAAACATAAATTTTTGCAGTTTTGAAGACTGACTTTGTAGTTCATAAGCTTTCAAGGCAACGCGTGAAAATAATTTTGTTGAAGTTAAGGTTGTTCAATACTTTGCGAGAGTTACAACAGTCTCACAAGTGGGCATGAATTCACAGCAGAAAACTGGGATTAAAGTACATGGAAAACAAATTATTTTAGAGTGTCACTTATTTCTGGTTTCAGGTTTCAATATGAAAAATTTCCAGATGATTGCACAGATCCCAGAACTGCATGCTGCCCTAAATATTAAAAAACATTTTTTGCAAATGAAGAGATATTTGCACTTTAGAGTTGCTCTTTCTTTTTACCTAATGCTTTTTTCCATATTGCTTTGAGCAGCTGTTTTCAATGTTCATCTTAGTTATGTTTATTCTGGGTGAAGTTGAAACCTATTTAAAAACAAGAATTAAACAATTAAAGTACACCCATAGTATGGGTTTCCAGAGCCTTAGATGCATAGAATGAGTGAAGTTAAGTTAGAGTGGTTTTCCCCAGACTAGCAGAGCTTTTTAAATAGTGCAGAAAGCTTTTGATCTATTCAGTACTGGTTTTCCTTCCTCTCTCCTTACAGAAATCTGCATGTAAGAGAAAAATTGAATGATTTCTCAGTGGTTCTGTTTAATCAATAGACTTCAAGGTATCTGTTACACTGAGATATGCAGGAAATTCAGTCTCTCATCGATAGATGGAGATTTAAATAAATGTGTCTAAACTAGAATAACAATTTTACATAGACTAATCCTTTTTTTAGAAGAACTGTAGCTATAGTAGTTTTGATCAGTATATGGTGAGCCAAATTTTGCCCATGGATATCTCTTTGGAAGCTCCTATGACTTCTTTTCTAGTGTGCAGTTCAGTGACAATAGAGCTAGTTTTAAATAATTAAGAAGGGCAGAAATCTCTGACATCTGATGTCAAGAGTAAGGGAAAAGCTTCTTTCTGAAGATGAATTACCCGAACTAAAATCACCATCTCAACATTGTTTTAATCAAAGCATTTATTATTTTAAGCTGCAGGGTGAAGTTATCTGCCTTTCACTGCCAGAAACATGAATGTATCTGAACTTGTGGCCTCTTCCCATGTGTCCTTGTGTCATCCAAACTGCATCAGATGTCTCTGAAATGTGTTAGAGTTTGTGTAAAACTTGGTTTGCTTCATTTCATTATTTCCTATGAAGACTAGTATTTCCAGAAGTTTTCTAAGCCTGTTCACAACTGACACCCATCTAGCAATGACTCCATCCTTTAGAATAGCTGCAGTTCTTGTGTACTTTAAAAGAAAGTTAGGCCATTCAGGTAAAATTGAATTAAAAGGCAAAATTCCTGTCTTTGGAAGGGCTTTTTTTTTTTTTTTGGCTATGTAATATGATCTGTTCTGTTAACTTTTTGAAGTGAAGTAGTTGAACCTTTTCTGGGAAGTGGCACAAAAAAGTCTGAACTGTAGGTAAGATGGAGAGAGATTCTTTCCTGTAAAGATTTAAAAAGTATTTTGCAGAATTTTATTTTTCCTGGAACAAAATGCATAGGGGTTAAAATTAAAAGAAATGTGAATGTCAGGAAGTCTGGAAAATATGAGATGAACTTAGGAATAAGAAAATCGCTTAAACTGTTGTTCTCCTGTTGCATGCAACATTATTTCTAGTGTAACAGTACCCAGAGATTCCAGTCAAAGTCACAGACCTTTGTGGGTTTTACAGAAATATTAGTCCCTTGCTCTTAAATGTTAGTAATAACTTTACTTTCATAAAGAGTATTCAAACCTGTGAAAGCGTTTAATAGTTTAATCTGATAGTAATCTGTCCCTCACGAATCCCATACCCTGGAGGCAAGGGAGAAGGTCTGGAGAGAGGTAGATTTCCCCTCAGTTGAGGAGGACCGGGTCAGAGAGCACTTGACCAAGCTGGACATTCATAAGTCCATGGGCCCTGATGGGATGCACCCGCGAGTGCTGAAAGAGCTGGCAGATGTTATTGC
>VUYV01000037.1:2564145-2809463 GCA_008711295.1 Anarhynchus alexandrinus
ACAGGCTGCCCAGGGAGGTTGTGGAGTCCCCTTCTCTGGAGATTTTCAAGACCCGCCTGGATGCAGTCCTGAGTAATGTGCTCTAGGCAATCCTGCTTTAGCAGGGGAGTTGGACTAGATGATCTCTAGAGGTCCCTTCCAACTCTGAAAATTCTGTGATTCTGTAAGTCTCTGGAAAAAGTATGTAAACCTAATTATAATTCAAGCCAGTAACCAATGTGGACTGTCTTAAGCATGTCTGACATTGTGTTGTTTCATTCAACCAGACAATCATGCAAATCTTGAATTATTTAGTATTAATATCTATTGGGTTAGTTGCTCCTAAATGCTCAATGCATTTTCTTTATTCTTTTTACAATAAGTCAGCTCTTTACTGAGAAACTGCTTACAACAGGGAAACTGAGATGTATAGCCTAAAACGGAATACAGAAAATATTATAAGAATAGTTCCTCCAGCTCCTGTCAGGAGAGTAGATATTTCTAATTGTACTCTTCAGGCTTTACCCTCTTATCAATTCACCTGTTTTACTTTTCTGTTTTTCCGTCATGTCTTCCTCTTCATCTGGGTTTTCATTCCCCTTCACTTTCCAAGTAATGTTTGCATTGAAATGTTATATTTATGTCCTGCCATGTTCACCTATTTGTTGTGTCCCAGTCAAAAAGAATTGCCAAATCTTTTGTGCATGGGTGTATTATTTTTCCTAATGGCAAGAATATTTCTGAAGGATTGGTGAATAAACCTTAAAGCAAACATGCTGGCAGATCACAAAGATTGGATAACATGTCAAGCATTCACTGAATAATGGACGTTTTCTTATTAATTATAGGTTAACCCCTTTCTCAAATAAATATCGTGTCTGTACTAATTTCTGCTTTCTTTATTTACAGATGCAGAGCCACGGTATTTGGTTTCAGTAAGACCAGCACGTGTTTCAAATAATAAGAAAACTTGTTCAGGTATTTTACCATTCCTGCATCTCTTTCTTAAAGTAGTTAAAGGAAGACAAAATCTTTTACTGTGTTTCTCTGAAAAGATGTTTGTAACTGTAGGTGTCTGACTGGGATGCACAAATTCCATACGTGGGAAAGTAAAATATAGGACAGTATTTCCTAGTCAGTAATTAGTCACGCATATGGTATTCAAAACATGAAGAAGTACCTAAAGATTGTTTCTGTAAAAAGTTCTTACAAATGAGAATTGAAATTTAGAATACTAATTTCTGATGTTTAAAGAGGTCACAAGTGCATTCAAAAAAAGTAAAAGTTTCTAAATACAATGGTCTGGTGTATTGAGTTACTCTTCCCAAACTACCACTAAGGATTCTTTCATCTGTGGACATGTTAATGACCCTTGTTTCTCATTGGAAAATGGTGACGTGTGTGTGTGTGTGTGTGTGTGTGTTTATCTGTAAAACAGTACTACTGCTAAGTTTGCTGATGCAAGGAGTTAAGGAGAGAGGGATGTTTCTCTCTTAAACTGTACATAGCAGAGCAGAAATCTGAATTTGATTCTCATCTGTTCCAAACACTTTCTATATGACCTTATTCATGTCATTAATATTATTAGTTTTTAATGCGTTACTTTAATATGGAGATGACTCTCAGGATCACTGGACTGTTGCAAAGAATAAACTGATAGTGTATATGTATATATTTATAGTTTGAGACAAACTTTAGCAGGGTCTGTTGCAACAGGACAAGGGGTAATGGTCTTAAACAAAAAGAGGGTATATTCAGACTAGATATATGGAAAAAATTTTTTTAGGATGAGGGTCGTGAAACATGGGAACAGGTTGCCCAGAGAGGTGGTAGATGCCCCATCCCTGGAAACGCTCAAGGTCAGGTTGGACAGGGCTCTGAGCAACCTGATCTAGTTGAAGATGTCCCTACTTATTGCAGGGAGGTTGGACTAGATGACCTTTAAAGATCCCTCCTAACCCAAACTATTCTATGACTTTATGATCTTTATAGGAATCTTTTTTTGTAATTTCTGGTAACTGCTTGGAGTAATTTCTTTTTGCTTTTGGCCAGATGTAAAACAGTATGTCTGGAAAGATTTTGAAAAGTGATTTACCTCTCAGATGCAACATTTTATATATATTTTTATATATATATATATATATATAAGCACAAAACAAAAAAAAACCCCAATGCACTATTTAGATATTATTAATTTTTGTATCTACAGTCTGCAGAAACTGATTTGTGAAACAAGATTCAGATAATTGATTTGTCAGTCCAGCAGGCAAAGGTGTAAGAATAGCTGTTGGTTTAATGCTAGCTAGGAATATGGCAGGTCTTTTAGTAGTGAGAATAGTTAAACCAGACAAATTACCAAGAATTGTGGTGGAGTCTGAGTTGCTGCAATTTTAAATTTAAAAATGAAGACTAGTTACATTTCTAGAAGAGACACTAGTTCAAACTGTAATTAATACAGAGGAGTTGTATGGTTTGTATTAATATAGATCAAAATAGATGATCACCAAGATAATTCCTGGTTTTACAGTATATAAATCATTATGGTATCTAACAGGGAACTAATGGCATTATGAGTCATAATCAAAATCATATGTAGGTCTTCCCAAAAACCAGTATGTTTTCAAGTTATGTGAGAGCTTGTTTTTTCTTTTCCTTAAAATTCAGGTGTTTTTCATGTTTTCTCAAAAGGTGATCAAGAAAGGGGTTTTGCTATAGATAGCAGGTTTGCCAGATAGATTGGTGAATGACCAAGCTGTGTTTTAAGTTTTTCTTTAAAAATGGAGAAAGACTATAAGAACTGGTCCAGAAAACAAGAAAATTATTCAGAAATTTGCCCTGTTGAAGTATCATATGTTCAACAGTATTTCAAAGCATGTCATACTTCATCTTATGGGTAGAAAGTGGGTTTGTTTGTTTGTGGGGGTTTTGTTACAACACGTTTATCATCAATATAAAGTAAAAACCCGCATGATCAATATTTCTAAATGCACACTCATGCATTGGTTGAAAGTACAAATCAGACTTTCATTGAGGCTTCAAGAGGCATGAAAAGAAAGTTAGTCAGATCTGTTTCACAACAGTGAAAAATATAACCCTTAGATCAGTGGCTTATAAACTTTTAGGGAATTTGTGGTCACCTGTACATTTTGAGGAGGTACATATCCTTTTGATTTTTGAAGTATGTGGTGTGATGTGAAGAATATATTAATTTCCTTTAATTAATCATCTTTCAAACACCAAAGGTTCTATTTAGGCTTGTAGCAGTCCACAAACTACAGGTTCATAATAGTTGCTCTAGATCATTTTTTCATTTCCAACTATTAGCTTTTAAAATTTATTTAAAGAAAGTTCTTTCTACATATGAGAGTTGGCCTACTTCATTCAGAGCAAAGCTAAAGTTAAGTATCATGCAAAAGCTGAACATTTTCAATGTAGTAGGTGGTTAAAAGAGAAAAATGCCCCCAGTTGGAGACACTGACTCAGATCTGCCGACGGTTAAAAACAAATGAATTTTTGTAGGTTTTATTTTGCTCTTAATGAAGAATGCTGTAGAAAGTATGAGTTATCTATGGACATAATTGCAATGTTACTGAGAGTCCTGTGAAGAAGTTGCTATTTCTCTCACGCATGCACAGAGACTTCCTAATGTCCTGAACTCTGTGTAACACGTTCTGTGATGCAGTCCAAGACAGCCAGAGCTTTAAAGTTAATCAGCGTATAGCTTATTCTTATACTAAGTGTACCAAAACCACCCACTGTTCATTTTCAAAAACTAGGATTAACTGAAACATGGGCTGAAAAAAGAGAAATAGTTAAAAACTATTAATAAGACAAAATTGAAACAAAGTTTAGTAAACAAGTCTCCCTTCTAGCCACCAAATAATAGCAAGAATTCCTTTAGGTTTACCCTGGATCTGCAAGTCTGGAAGTGAAGTCTTGCAGTTTCTTCCTAGGTTGAAATACATGCTGTGCAAGTCCAGAGGGGAGCTAAAAAACCAGTCTTTTTAAGGCTTGTGTCTGATACCTGCTTTCTAAAGCAGTCTCATACTCTGTGCTCCTGCTGCCTGCTATCTGCATCGTCCCTTCCTTTATGCCAACTTTGTTTTGCACGTCTTTCCTCTGTTCGTGCTCAACTGGCTTCAGAAAAGGAGCACTCTCCCTTCCTTGCAGATTTTTCACTTGCCTCAACGAGAAGCCAACAAACAGATCACAGATACTGTTTCTGCCCCCTTTTTTAAATCACACATTAGAAATGGTGACTGTGAAAAAGAGAGAACTGTTGTACCTTTCCCTTCAAATATAGAAATAGGTCTTCATTTATTTGATTATTCAACTGCAAAAACTTTCCCCTACATAATGCAGGAGAGAGAAACTAACTTGTAATTGGAATTATATGTTTCTTATGTAGGTCGGACCAAGACTCAAAAGCCTCTGCAGCTGGTAGTTGGCACTCTCACCCCAACCTCTGTGTTCCTCTCTTGGGGCATCCTAGTCAACCCTCAACATGACTGGACAGCAACAAGTAACTGTGCTAGCGACAGGTAACATAACAGAAAACCATTTTTTATTATGATCATGATATAATCCAGTATAGTTACTTATCTGTTGTGGCAGAAATAAGTTTGACAGTGGAAATTAAAAAGTTGGAAGCAATAGTTCTGAATGTGAAGTAAGTTTTCTCGTTTACTTAAATCAGTGCTTCTTGGGTCTTTGCTTGTCTTGAGTGCAAATTTAGTCAGACATCTACATGCTGAAGTACAAATCTTGCTATCCTTTGTTTTTCTTAAACCAATGGCCTTGGCTTTATCTTCATTTGTATCTGAATTAATTGAACGAAACTTTATTAAATCATAGGATATTTATTGCTTTAAAGTAGGCCAAATAGAAGTAAAATAAGTCTTTTGCTGTTCTGTGGTAGGGGAATGATGCCTTGTTTTAATGCTATTTGATTTTTGTTTCCTGTATTTGGTGTTATCACTGCACTACTTTCCTGGTATTGATACAGTACAGCTTTCATTAATTTTCTGTTGCAAGTAAAAGAAGATCTCTTCTACTATAACTTTTTTTTATTTGCTGTAATTATTTAATGAGTGGTTCAGTAGGTGGGGAGCTCAGGAAGACTCACGGAGTAGCAGTTTCAAGAGAAGTCACAGTGCTGGGTAGCTTCTCAGTTAAGTGCACCGTTACATTTTAGGCAACTCTTGGCAGATGACTAAAATTCATCTGCTGTGATTATTGAAATTGTTAATACAGATGTTTTTCCTGCTCTATCATTTCGGTATTTTCTTTGTATTCTTCCTTTTATGACAGATTTTTTTTTTTTTTTTGTCTTCATATACATCCGGCGCAGCTGCATTCAACTCAGCAGTGTTTTGTAAAACCAAGAAGAAACTTTGTGCACCCGTGTTTGGGATGCATCTACATCTGGTTTGCAACTGTCATCTTTTGTTTTTTTAATGCATCCTCACATTATTGAGAACACTTTTTTTTTTTCCTATCCATCTAATATTTGTCTAATGTTTAGCTGTCTAATTTAGACTTGAGTCTGCTACTTTGGTGTTGAGAATAAAGCTCCCGTTGATACCATTAAACTGGATGTCAAACATAGATTATGTTAAAAACCATCCCATGTAGCCAATATAACCTTTTTCTTACCTCCCGTAAGTTTTGGACCAACTGTTTTCAAGCTTCAAAAATTTCTCATGAACAAATTTGGATCTTCATCACCAGCCAGAATTTCAAATGATATTGAAAAAAAACATTAATGTTTATTAGGAATTTGTTATGCAATATTAGGAAATGTCCAAGCATGTAATTTAATTGGATTTTTTCCAGTAGAAATAAAAGTTAGTTTAGGCTTAAATTTTGTGCTCTCAATCAAGAAAGAAGCAAATAATTTCTTGCAGTTAGAAACTGAAGAAACGAGCTGTAAAGTGTTGTGCCCATATAATGATTTTAGCACCAATTTTGCTATGGAAGTTATCTTCTCTATGTGCTATGTCGGCACCAAGGTTACAGCACCCATTGTGCAGTGGGAATGAAGAACACTTTAGAAGAAGCCTATATCCTATATTAATCCACCTGGAGATTCAAAGCATGTGGTACCCACCAAAATGCCTTCATCAACTCTGGGTTTTCTCCTCGGTAACTGAATATTCTTGTTGGACATTCATTGATTCCAAGTTTGAAGAATTTTTTTAACATAGTATGTAATGTTTTCCACAGTACAGTGCTACTGGTGTCTTGCTATGTTTAGAATATATTCTATATGTTTGTTTTTACCATTTGTTTGTGTCAAGTAATGGTATATATCTCCCAAAATTCTGGTTCTTTAGTTAAGTGCTGTTTAGTCCGGTTAGCTGATTCCTCTCAGGTGTCTATTTTTAAGGTTCCCTCCACTTTAGTGAAATGTTGTCAGGCTGTACTAAAGTACTGCCTATGTATTTCCCTTTTGCCCCCATAAGAGGACTTCCCTGTAAGAGTTGTATTGTTCATTTTGTTTCAATATCTCCCTGTACTTAACTGTAAAGATACACTGACACTCTGGAGTAGCTAGTTTAAAAACACTTCAATCAAATTACAAATGGTCATAACAAAGTATGAGTTATATACCCATAAGCAGATTTCTATTTTGCAATCAAGCATAGCAATAAAGTTAATGAAGGAAAAAACAAATCACTTAAGTGGTGCTCTTATTTTGTTTACCTTTACTGGACTAAAATGCTTCTGGTTTGTATAAATGATGAAAACAGTTCTCCACATGACCATAGTGTGTATTTCTACAATTCCAAGCAGAGGTTGGATTCAAATATATTCCTAGTCAGTATACAGAAGAAAAATTATTAATTTGTGATAATAATGTGAATGATAATAGATAATGTATGATAATAAAAAATTAGGAAGTAGTGCATCCTTAGCAAGTTAGCATCCTGTCAAAAGTACAAGACTTAAAATCATATAATGGATTCATCAACATTTGTATCTATTGCAGGGGCAGTCGTCTTCACTCACTTGATCCTTTTTCATCTGGCAAGTTCTCCTTACTGTGACATGTTGAAATGTACTGTTAATCATCCTCAAGATTGTTGTATAGTGACTAACCTCTAATCTTTGACATTGGCAGTATGTGGCAATTATGACCTCTTAACTCAGTCTGTCGGTTAATATCCCACCAAGTTTTAGATTCGTAACTCTGTATGACCTGAAATGGAGTCACTGTGCTCAGCCTCAGATTTTACCATCTCCGGATGGACGTTAGGCTTTTGTACAAACGTTGCATAATATAAGTTAGTTAAATATGTTACTGACTCAGAAGATGCAAACCATATGGAACAGCATGGATCCGTTGCCCAAGATTTTCTCTAGTGTGGGTCTGACTGTAGTGGGATGTTCCTTAGAAGATATGGTTTTGTGAGCAAATGGGTTTTGAATAAGAGATGCGATGTTCTCAAAGAGCACTGGTATCTTTTATTGTTTCAGTGAAATTATTGCTTACTTATTGAGGGCACATAGTGTTCTTCTGTACCTACAAAGTGCTTTTCAAGAAACTCTAATGAAGAAAAAGTTCCTGTGCCATTTTTCAACAAACCATTCTTTGGTTGCTTAATTGTGAAAAATTGTGGTTCAAACCATTTCTTCTGTTACTTTCTTAGACTAAATGGATGCTGCGCTTCTAATGAAGTCTAGCTATAAATAAATATGTGTATGATAATAGCCTTTATTTAAAAGTCTAATTACATGCCTATGCACAAAAGCGCAATAAGTTTTATAATCTGTTGTCTACGGCAACACAAAATCACAGAGCAGGAATGTTCTTATATCTCCAAGGCTTAATTGTTTGTTTAGTGTTATGTGTGACTAAAATAGTCATGATTAAATTGTTTGGAGTTTTGGTTTGGATCTGGTTCCAAATAAACCCATGATATTTATACAAACTGACCTAGTCTGGAAATCTCATAAAACCATCTGCCTTATAAGATTTCCAGTATCTAATTGTTTGTGCCCAAATATTTGACTGTGCAAGCATTTTCTGGGAATCTGGCTGAAAAGAGATTTGGTTAACAATTGGAAAAATAGCACTGGAATTCTTGGTAAGACAGTGTCATTCATACTGGTATATGAAAACCTAATATTTTGCCTCTCCATCCTAGAATTTTTTTTTCTCTTAGCAGCAAGCAAGATTTCCTTAATTTCAAAAGCAAAACCCCTGTGTGCTGCTTCTTTAAAATGGTCATCATATTTTGATTTCTTGTGTAATAAAAAGGATAGCTCTAAGCTGAGAAAGAAAAGGTTTCACTGCCTTGCATTGTAGAGTTTAAAAAAAAAACGTTATGTAAACTGACCATAGAAAGGATAGAAACATCCTTTTATATCGGGCTGATAGTCTTTTACATACTCATCACTACAGTGTTTGGCCTATGGAGTAATATCATACTTTTGTAGCTTCCTTTAAATGATGAGATTGGTTTTGCTGTTTTTATTTCTGCCATTATTTCCCATTTTGTGTGCATCGTAGGTGGAGGCAAGTGAAGTCAGAATATTGTAAAAGAATACTTAAAGCTCGTTAATGTAGAGAGAGTTTTGAGAATGCAAACATTAAACATATCATCATGTTGCGCAAATGCATAGAGAGAGAGGCTGTATTGGCGAGTGTAGGCTCTTTATTTCTTTCCGGTGGTTATTTTTTTTTAGTTGGTGTGATTACAGCAATTAACTCACCTGCTTATGACACCTCCTGTTTAAATTATTGGAGTTTATTATCCTTTCAGTTGTCTAGTAAAAAGGGAGGAGATAAAATTTCCCTACAGTTCTCATGGTGGTTTGATTGGAGTTGTCTTGTGATGAGTGAAACATGGCCTGTTAGAGAGAAGGGGAGAGAGATTAATTTTTATGGAGCTTAACAAAAGAGCTCTAATATTTTATAAAGCGCTAGCTGGAAAAGAAGCGAAGTGAACCCTGAAATCTTTTGATTAGTATTTGTTGTAAATAGGAATACAAGTGCTATTCAATAAACATTGTTCTGATGAAATGTACCCTTCTCATATCGCCCACCAAAACAAAGAATCAAAATTAAAAGCAGGTAAATATTGCCAGGTCTTTGTACATGCTGAGAACCTAAAATAAATTCTTACCCAGTGAGAGGTGTGCCACCTCCTTGCTGAAACATCAGACTAGCATTCACAGCCGTGAATTGCATTGCTGGGACTGTTCCAATTACACTTTACTTGAATAGTGTATTGCTTTCATGTTAGCTATTAGGGCCCTGTGGTATGCAATCAGTTTTTCATGGTCTTAACTCACAGAGATAATGGGGGAAGTGTTTTGTCTGAGAAACAGTGTAGTGTACCTTCCTCCTCTATGTGAGCATGGCTGTACTCCGTTTCAGCCTGCCTTCTATCATTTTTGGGGGGAATCTATGGAGAGGTTTCGCTAAATGTTTGCAGTCCAGGAGAAGCATTTTTGCAGCTTCCAATAAACATAGCAGGTCAGCTGCGCAAATGTTGTCCGTGTATGTCACTGCCACAAGGGGACCGATATACGTGACCGGAGACTGGATTTTACTGCTTTCTCATGTCTTCAATTATACGTGTTGATTGTTTGATATTGTATTTTTTTCTGAAAGGAAGGTCTGAAAGGGAAGAAATTAAAATGACAACAAAACTTAATCAGTAGAATGTTCTCAGGCTGGCACTGAAATTGCACTGTATTTGGCAGCTTGTTGGTCTGGTTTAACAATGAATTGTTGTTCTTTAATGACAAAACTTGGCATTTCTGAATTCATACTCTATAAACAAATGATTGCATTTCCCCAGAAGTGCATGTTGTTTATGATTTGGGTATTCTTAATACTCAAACAATTGTGACTTTCGAATTGTTAAATGGAACTTCATTTTGGTTGCTTTTTATTGAAATGGTTGAGGAAATTCTGTCATCGCAGTCAGTGTTTTTAGTACTCGTTGCGGCAAGTTTCCACTAAAATAATTACACCCTTGGTGAAGTTTTTACAGGCTTGGAAATCTTGGAGTTGAGAGCACATTTCTTCTGTGCTATATGTTTCTATTTCTAATGGCGTAGTTCGGCACAACTATGAAAATCTTCTTGTCAGATTTTTCAATAGTCTTGAATTTTATTGAAAGATGGTTTTTGACATGCCGGTATTCTCAGTATTTTAATTCATGTTAGGGAGAATGAATTTGCAGGTGTGGAGACAGTATTCAAAACCAGAACATTTTCTACAGTAGAAGCAAGTGGGAGCGGCCACTTAAAAACCTATTCTTTATGAAAAAGTTTTTGATATTTTTTTTCCCTCCTCATTTCTGTTGCAGCGATTCATTTAGACTGTTAAATAATTGAAATTAATCAGTATACTGTTTTCTTTCCATCACATGCAATCACCTTATTTCTACCCCACTCAGCTAAAACAGGTAGGAAAAGGTAAGAATGAAGATGAAAACAAATGAAATTTCTTCTTTCAGGCAAGCTGGGAAGGACGTGACTAATTCTACTTGTGATTCCCATTTTGATCGTAGATCTATCTATACCTATTCTAAATCCCTTACCAAGAGACTCTATGGGGTCCAGCCAGATGCATTTATGTTGCAGATGGGATTTGTTTATTACTGTTATGTCTTTTGCAAGATAGTGACAGATTTCAAGTAAGCTTTTCTGTCTGTTACTGTCCATATGACTATGTATGAAAGGATTAAGAGGATAAAGGAGAAGAAATTTCCCTCATTTTAACATTGCCAATAATTTCTTGTTAAAAACACTCTTTTTCAGTCCAACTGATACTTAAATCTTATATTGCTTGACATACGAAATCACGGCCACCAGAAGTAAGGATGCAGATTATTACTTGGTACTCCAGAAATCGATAAGAAGAGAGAGGATATTCACTACTTATGATATTTCTTTCCTTTCCAAGGTTTGGGTTAGACTACGGCTTGTTTTGAACTAAAGTAGTACAGCTAATGAAGAGAGTTATGTGAGCCAATGTAGATATGAATTTTGTAACCTGGCAGAATACCTGAATGAGATGAATTGTAGCAACTAAAACAGGAGAACCTATGTTTTTGGTGCCAAGAAAAAAAATTTGACAATTATGAGATAAAATTTGTAAACAAAGTGAATCTTTGTGTATGAAAATATTTTCCATGATTGGAACTTGCCTTGTCTTAGGTTGTGTTTTAATAATGAAGAATGAATTTGCCTGTACTCAAGTCATATTTCACATATATTCCATTCTTTAAGTGTTCTTCTGTAACTTTGGCAAAAACAGCTTTGTGCATTGACAGTGTTATATTTGGTCCCTTAAGTCATTTAAATCTAGACCTTACAACTAGGTAACTTTTCAGTCGATTAAAGAACTTTTTGGGGTTGTTTTCTTAAGGTACCTTCCTTTCTCTCCATATATTTTCCTATATAATATCTGGATTATATATCACAACCCAAATTTCTTTTTCTTTTCGCTTCTGAGCAAGCACATACCTGGGGTTTTAGGGCTGGGTTTCTTTTATGGCCTTAATTTGCTTTGTTGAAGTGTGGAAAAATACAATTGGATGGAATTATCCTTTTTCAGCTGATGTAAATGTAAGATGGATATGGACAATGGATATGCTTTATTTATGTTATGTGCAACAATTTTCAGTAATACTTGGATTAAAAAGTTTCCAAATCTCTCTGAGATTTGTTTTTACAAAAACAGAAACTCTCACCCCATTCTGGCAGTGATACAGTGCGTATATTGAAAATGAGACTGTAGCAGGCCGTGGAGTTCTTGTGCTGTAACTCTCACCATTTGCACTGTGTTGTTTTATACTGGCTAGCGTTGCAGTCATACTTTTCCAGGGTGGTGCTGCTTGACTGAATTGGGCAATTTCTGTAGAAATGTTTTTTAATTTCATAATCTGTTAGCATTCATCACATTATTGATTTAAACTGCTGAAAGTAATGTCTTGGTTTACTTTCTTGTTTGAAGTGTGGGTGGTGCATAATGGGATCACTGAATGGGGAACGTATCATATAAATGTCAACTATTACTGGTTTTCCCTTGGGAATAGTTTTGGACTAATTTTGAGGGGAACACCTTTCCCTGGACAGATACAGAAGATTTTGAGAAATTTGTCGAGGCTTCCTGACTAATAGACTCATGATTGAATTGACTAGTTCTGGCATATGTCAGAATCACAGAAACTGCTTGCAAAATGAGATTGCAGTTTGTGGTCAGAACCACACACACATGGTTGGTTGTGAATAAGGAGACTGTTCTTTTGCTTTTTATATAATACTCCTAATGTCTGGGTCTGTATGATGGGGAACATATGTATCTAGGAGATGACTGGACTAGCACTACATTTGCAGAGAAGATATGCTGGCTTTTCTGATATTTGATAACCATAAGGGGCCAGAAAGAGCAAGAGCAATGGCAGGTAGATGTCATTTTAGTAATTCCTAGCAAATATGCTTGCAGTGAGTTTCTTTGTAAAGAAAAATTTCTTTCTTTTTTTTCTTTTTTCTTTCTTTCTTTTTTNTGGGTTTTTCAGCTTTGCCCAGTTACAGAGACGGTGGTGGAAAATCTGAAGCCGAACACACTTTATGAATTTGGAGTTAAAGACAACGTAGAAGATAGTATTTGGAGCAAAACTTTCAATCATAAGACAGTTCTGTCTAGTAAGTATTTGACAATAATTAATCAAATAGCTACTCAGTTTGACAGTATTTTTTCCTCTATTGTGATATTACTTAACGTAAGCTACTGGTCAAGTTTTCATAGTTTAAATGCTATTCCTTATGCTCCTAATAAATTATTTCAGGAATTGGTGACACTAGAAATATTTTGTGTTTGAAAACCTAACACCTACTCTTCTGAAAATTGTTCTCTTGACATTGCAAATAGTAGAGGATCTGCTGGAGATTGGTAGAACTCTAGCAGTGACTACTTTAGATCCACAGAAAGTGTTGAGTACATATGTTTATGCTTCTGACTGGATTCCAAGCTTTTTGCTTGGGCCTTGACTAGTAAGATCATTACCAATTTGAGTTGATGGAAAGTATTATCCTTGTTTGGATCTTCTTTTATATCTGCTTTTACATTCGAGTTGGTTAAAAACTAGACAGGGCCTGTCCTATGCAGCATGCGTCACAATGGACCCTTTATGACTCTGCTGGAAAGTTGCATTTGAAGCTAATTGTCAGTCAAGGAATTGTATAAATTGTGTTTGAAGCATACGCTCTCATGTATGCTTTTGTTTGGGTTTTCATGGAGGCAGTATATGGCATCTCTGGCTGTTCTCTCAGTCATAGTTTAAGCTTTTCTCCAAAGTCCCAAGACAATGCAGGCAAAGTGATGTCAAATTAACCCTTGAAAAAATATGTACTACTCAAAGAATCACTGCTGTCAGTGGAGGAAATAGGCAGCAGCAGAGTCTTCCTCCTTTTAAAGAGAGGAGGAGAGAACTTAACAGACATTGTCCAATTTCATTTATTTTCCTCAAACATTTACGTAAAGGTATTTCTGAGCATGGTGTTGGTCAGAAGATGCTGCAAACTCCTATGCTCAGTATTTCTAGCTTGACTCAAAATGTGAAGAATGTGAATTCTCATGAGAGCCTTATTCTTATGAGATTTCCAGCTGAAATTTGATGTGGACCTGAGTTTCAAGTTGTGGGTGAGTTACACAGCTTGATATACTTGAGGATAAGGGAGGGGAGCAGTAGGCTGGCTTGTAATGCTGTGAAAGCCTTCATACTCCCTAATGAAGAACTTTGCTGGCCTTCCTCATAAATTAGAAATTTGTAACTTTGACGTACCTGCCCAGTGCCTGTAGAGTCATTTTAGCAGTCCAGAATAATGCCATCGTTATACCATTAGATTAAAGTGGTGATAGTCTTTTCCCTCCCTTTACCTGCCTAACAAAAAAGAAACTCTGCTTCGCAGCTCTAAAGAAGGCTTATGAAATGGCTGGGTTTCCTACATTTTAAACATTTTAAAGTCATCTGTAGAGTGAGTGCTGGAATATATTTGAGGACGTAAAATAGGAAGGAATAAAAAGTGCATAGCTTAATGCTGTGTTCAAGACTGACTGAAATGTCCACTGGCGTCACCACATTTGCTCTTTGTATATAATGTATTTCTAAATGCGGTTTCTTACAGACACCATACATTTTTAATACGACAGAAGAATCATTCTTGTAAGTTATGGAGACATATTAAGTTGGGTTGCGAGATACTTTCTTGTAAGAGTTCATATTCTATTTGAATGAGACTTCTTTTTTCCTAGAATGTAGACTTGTGTATTCAGCGGGTGCTCCTGCAGCAACTAAATCCAGGGAGCTTGCTATTACCCTGTATGTCTACATTCTGGTCTACTGATAATGTATCTAATCGCAAAGTTGACAACACCTATCAGATTCAAGCATTTCATATTGTCATTGCATAGCAGGTAGATAGAGGAAGCGTGGGCAGTAAACAGAGTGAACGTTTATTATACATTTGTAACCATCTGTCTGCATAGGAGTTTACCAGGCAGCACAAATGGCCACTTCTTTTCTGTTTTAACTTCTTGTCTTGTAGCAACTCAAGGTCTTTTCATATATCAAGAAATGTCTCAACCTAAACCAAACCTCATTCACTCTAAATTTTCTTTCCTCCATGAAGAATATATGAGTGACTATAAACTGAAATTCATGTCGCTTATTCTCGTATTTGTTGAATCCACAGGACAAATTTTTGTTATATACTGGGCACCTTGGGAGTGGTTGGGAGGAGAATCTGGTTTTAATTCATTTGAGGAAGACATAAAAGGCATGGCAAATATTCAGCATTTATTTAACCAAAATGTGTCACAAGAGATTAAAGTAGATTTCTTCTGACTGTCTTAACATGATTTTCTCATGAAGTCAGTGTGAAACTTTTGTCAGTTTTCCCTTGTCTTTGAGCCAATAGTAGGTCCTGCTCCTGAGAAGTATTAAGCACTTTGAAAGATATTTTTCAAGACAACGTGTCAACTTAAATGTCTTTTAATTGATATTTCTTTATAGGTGATTTTGTTTCTATTACTTATCAGTTTTGGATGAAATTGTGAAGAACTATGATAACACTTAGCTTGATTCTTAGCCTGTCGATGCAAAGGGAGTAGGAAAGTGTGAAGGTGAAAGACACAGGCAAAGTTTGAAGCATCATGCTAGAATACAAGAGGTGCTGGGAGGGACTGTTTCTCCTCTGTATATAACAGCTGGATCAGAAGAAGCTTCTAATACTAAGAAGCTAAGAGAAAAAAACCTAAGAGAGATATCAGAGATTAAATCCATGGGTTACTCTTTTCATGTGTTGAGACAAAGGAAACCATGTTAGACCCAAAGTGAAGTGTGATATGCCTGCCCTGTACTGCCAGACTAACTATTGGACACCTTAAAACATGCTGCTTTTAGCCAGTGCTAGTACCAGCCTGACAGATGGGATGCAGAAATTCCTCTTTCAAGTTTCTTCCTTGCATATTAGTGTTGTGATTATAATTATTTTATTAAAGAATCCTCTTAGGGACCTCTGACTTCTCCTTAGTAAGACCCGAAGACCACTTCAGCTCACTTACCCCCTGTTGTAGAACAACAAGAATACATTTCATTTCCTCTTTGTCAAAATGTGAAGGGAAGGCTTTGCAGAGGAATTAATTAATCTGGAGAAACAAGACCAAACAAAACTGTTGCACGGTATGTTTTTATGCCTTGTAATGAAGTCTTTTAACTTTCTTGGCTATTGAAAAAGGTGAATAAACTTGGTTTGCTTTGCTTTGGACAAAACAGAAAGTAATTCTGTGTATTTATTTCTCTTTCTGTCAAATCAGATAAAAAAGTAAACGGACAACTCCAGAATATGTACAAGTTGGTACCTAATGCCCAAACACAGGTATGCAAAACAGTCTTATTTTTATACCAGATTTGCATTTTGTATGGTCAAATATTTGCTTATCTGTTAGTGTAAAGTGAGGAAGAGATTATGGCTACAAATTGCCAATATAAAAATTCTGTTAAATCTAAGACTAGATAGAATCATCTCAAGTTGGAAGGGACCCATAAGGATCATTGAGTCCAACTCCCTGCTCTAAAACTACCTAAAACTAAACCGTATGACTAAAAGCGTCGCCCAGATGCTCCTTGAACTCTCACAGGCTTGGTGCCATGACCACTTCCCTGGGGAGCCTGCTCCAGTGACAAACCACCCACCCGGTGAAGAACCCCTTCTTATTGTCCAGTCTGAACTTTCCCTGATGCAGCTTCATTCCATTTCCTCGTGTCCTATCACTGGTCACCAGAGGGAGGAGATCAGCACCTTCCCCTCAGCTGAGGAAATGGGATTGTGGAAGAGAATTACCAAATGAAGCTGGTTGACATCTTGTGATAAGGGACATACCCTGGACATTTGGGTTTACTAGTTACTGCTGAGTGACTCCTGTTTGAAAGCTGTGAAAGTCATTATCTAGTGCCTGTCACCCCTGGTGCCTGTGTGAGTGCACTGCAAGCCTGTCTTTTCAAAACATTGTAAAGTGACTAATGGAAGAAAACAGGAGGAAAAAGTCTCACTTAAAATCTGTCATTAACATACAGCTGTGGAAATGCTAAAGCCCCTGAATATAACGCCATGGGAACACACACAGTGTACATTAATGGAAGAGACAATAAGTGTTTTATAACCAGCTCACCATGTGATACTTAATTAGCACAGGTACTCTGCTGAGTGAGGAAGACGTAGCAGCTAAACAGCTGCCAAGCGTAAAACTAAACACTGACCTACTATCCACAGAAGAAGGAAAATGCACCTGGACCTGGAGGCCCTACACCAGCTGATTCATTTAGAAAAGCAAGCCAGGAAATAACAGAGAACACGCTTCATCTAAACACTTTAATAGTAGAATTAAAAGCCAAAATATACAGTGAAAGTAATTGCTTTTACTCCTACAGTGCCTTTCATGCAAATATTCCAAAGCATGTCAGCATCTCATGCTGCTTTTTCATCTGCAACTGCAGCTCTGGGTGTCCTACTGTTTGCACTCCCCTAGCAGAGAGGTGTCAAAAGTGGTGTGATGCAAAGGTGATCTATACAGAGAAGGGGGATGATCTGTATCATCCCTGAGGTCTTCTCGATCCCTAGTGTCAGTGTTATCCATGTTATAAGTGAGGCACTGGGGATCTTGATGTCTGCTTTCACAAACAGCAATCACACAGTATCAAGTGACTTCTGCTTAAGGCAAAAAACAGTTAAAAAGCCAATGTGGGTGGTGTTGTTCATGGCTTACATCAGTTCAGCCAGCTCCACTTTGTGTAGAAAGAGGCAGGCTGATCTGTTCAGTTTCTGTGTGTCACTGAGATTATCAGCTTTTCAGTGACATTCTTTGCCTGTTTCAGAGGCTTTCATTTTCTTCCTGTTAGTGTCTGTCAAATTTCTGTAGGCTTTCTGATCTTAGGTAAAGCTCAGAGAGGATTAATTGGCAAACATCTTGGTATTGATAAACCTGTTCTTGCAACTGATGACGCAGCCGCTGTTATCTGACTCTTCAGAAGATGTGAATCTGAGGTTTTCCTGTCACTGACATTTCACCTTTCCCAAGTTTATCAACTTCTTCATGGCCTTCTTGATTACTTCCCAGAGACTGCTTCAATTCTGTGCGGAAAACAATGCTTAAGAGAACAGTACTTTCTCAGGAAGGACAAAGATGTAATCTAGTATTCAGAGAGGGCAATCCATGCGTTTTAACACAAGCTTGTTTTCCCAGGGGATGCCATCTGACATTTGTACACCTCAAAAATGTGTTTCCCTCTGTAGTGGGATCTGGTCCTGAACAGCTCTTCGTTCTGTTGGCTGGTACAGTAGGTAGAGGCAGTATGAGAAGCGTTTGTGTTCCCACATGAGAAAAACACATAGGGAGACCACTGTCACTGACAAAAAGCCAGTCAGGGAAGAGTAATGATGTAAAAATTGCATGTTTTTGAAAAATATTATTATTATTGCCTCTCTGAAATTCCCTTTTGCTCCCAATAATCTGTCTTTGTCTATTTCTTCTCTACATCCTTAAACCTACTTGCTATCTAAAGATCACTAGCATTGCTAGTTCAGCAATGCTGCTGAAGTCCTCTGACACAGGAACAGCCATGTTCAAAACATCAGGCAGCTCTGGGATAAGCTCAGCCACAGGATTTGATTACACAGTATCCCATACTTCTTTAGCCTGGGCCACAAGTCTTGTGCTGTTTTGTGAGGCCCATTTCAACACATAACTGTTCCTTGTTGCACGTATAACCATGTGCATTGCTGAAAATGTCGAGGCTGCTGTTGTTGCAACGCTGGAGGGCTTCAAGACCTTCTTCCAAAGATGGAAACTGCTTCATTTATCATGTGGTTTCTCAGCAATTCTCACTGGAAGTTTTAAAAATTTTCTTATGTCATGCCTGGAAGAAACCCCATTCCTATTCAGAAAAACACCTAAAGCAAGCCTTGTAGGTGTCCATGGCCCTAATGGACATATGGCACCTCAAGTGTGAGTTTATGAAATTTCCTGACTTAGGGGTCTGGCCGAAGGGCATGTCTCACTAATGACATGTCAGTTTTAATAATTTGGCCACATTAACAGCTTCCAATTTTATCTGAAAAGTCCCTGTTGCTCTTCTTTCACCCTTATGTCTTAGTAAAGTTCTCTGACATTGAGAGTCTCTCTGTGTTTCCCCTGCAATGTATTTTACATGGTAGGAATGGCCATTAAGTTTTCAGCCTTGACCAGGACACTTAGGGTTTGAAAGTTGGAACACTTGTGGTTCATGAGCAGAAAATGAGCAAAGATGTTCATGTTCAAAGGTGTTAGGTGAAATTAATGAAAAGCCAACCACAAAATTGCCTGAGGCTTGGACTTCTCAGAAAAAAAAATGCAAAAAAGTCTTTCTTTTCTTTAGCTTCCTGCAGTCTTGCCTTTCTGTGGAGCTCGTTCGTGTCACACTTTTGTCATAACACTAAATCTGGGTTACCCATAATGCCTGGAAGTAAATTAATAATACAGAAATTAGAGGAGTTAATGAATATAATTGGAATGAAAAGTTTCCATCAATGCTTGATTGCTCGCTGTGATAACTGGAGACATGATGTTTAAACTGATAAGAGGCTGCCCAAAGTTCTTCTGCCTCCAGGATTGTTTACATGTAAAATATACTAGAACATTGTAGCACATTTTTATGGGCAGTGCGAAATGCCCTCTCTTTCTGGGATATGACAGATGCTAAATAACAAGGTGAAGGAAAAAATAGTGAGGTAATTATGAGAAACAGTGGCAAATGAGATTGCAGCTCTGATGAAATGATGAAATAAAATGCTGATCTCAGCCAGACAGGTGTCAATCCCACTGGCTTACATAGCTGGAACTAACACCAACATTGGACCTAGGATTTTCAGTCTTTCTTAGCAGCATAGTAATTGGAGGGTTTTTTTGAAAGTTCTGAAAACGTTTTAAAATTACCAAAACCAGTCCAGTCTGGGCATAGGCTTGAAACTAGGTGGGATTTTCACAAGTACCAAGTGATCTAGGAGCATAACCCTAACAGAAAGCCAGCAGAACACATGTTCCTAATGACCTCAATAATTTGAAAGGTCCCAGACTGGTGCTGGGACAAGGGCTTTTAACATTGTTCACACAGCAGCTCATATGAAACAGGAGCAATATTTGGAGGAATTCACTTAATCTTATTTTAGCTGCACGAAATAAAGCATATAAAATAGGGTAGTTGTCTACACTCACTGAGTAGCTTATGCAAAGAGACAAGCACTATTCAAGGTCAGACCCTCCCACCACTCTTAACCATATTAGGATGAATGAAATTGATTCTGGTGACAGAAATAAACATTCTTAATGGAGTACAACTCACCCTACAATCTCACTGACTGAAAACTGAGCCAAGGGCATGCAGCTCACCCCCAGGCAAGTAGGCGTCTAAAGTCAGTGAGATGAGTCATGAGATAACTCCATTTCATACACTTAGTTCAAAGCAGACCTTTCCTTGATGAGTGTCCTTCCATCTTTCAAGCTGATAGATACGCTTTTTTGTGTCCTGAAAGGGTAGAAGGAATGGGGACAAGCTCTGATAAGGACTGCTCTCATGCTGTGATCTGGAATTTTGTCATCCTCCTAATGAGAGATTCAGTTTTGCTTGAAGCTTTAACAGAGAGTGCATTGGATGTATTTTCCTGGTTTCATTTTGTAGACCTGTCAAAACCAGTGTGAAACTTGTCACTTTAGTCAGAGGTATCTGGAGTGTTTTGCACGGGAGTAACAGTAATTGTTGCAGACTCCAGCTTAAGTCCATTTGTAGGTTTTGGGGTGAAACAGGCAGGCAAGAGCCTGGCACAAACCTGACTGCTAATCAGTACCTTTCACATGCAGTTGAGTTGCTTATAAAGAAACAAGATTAGAAACACTGCTACCTAAAGTCAGAAGCAATGTACTTTTCTATATGTGTTTTTGTATAGTGCATGTCTTAGATTAGAAATTAAACCAATTTCTCTGAAGAAAGAAACAAAAACATGAAAACCTCCAAGTCAACCATTTAACCACTTTGGTCACACTGTACCTGTTCTATAACCTTCAAGAGAAGAATGATATAACATTCAAGAGAAAATGTTTTATCTGTGAGTAATATGAAGCAAATTGATTCGATTCTCAGGAAGGTGCTTATTTCATTAGGATGTTTATAAAATCAACTTTACTGTTCTTCCCATTGGTTCCATAAGCATCTTTAAAGTTACATGTGACAGCCAAAGACCAAATAATTCATTCTGGCATCTGGAGTGCAAGCTGAATTCCTTTCTTCATCTTAGCAAACCCTGTGTGCCTGGACCATGACTTTGTTATTCTGCTTCTGTGGAAGCAGGGATTCTATTTATGCAAGAGAAGTCCTGAGAAAGTGAGCTAAAACAGTTTTCCAAATATTTGCACATCTTAAGTATGAAAGGAGGAGTGGAGCCAACATCTAGTCTTTTTAGTCAGCTTCACAGGGCTTAGCTCCAGAGCAGTACTGCGTTATCACCCTCCACAGAAATATCATGAAAACATTCCGTAGATTATTCTAAAAATTCTCTTATCATTCTCACTTTAGTGGTGCAAAAAGCCATAAAACTAAGGCTTGGAAGCAGATAGTGGCCAGCTCTTAAGTTTACGTTATTACTTCAGTTTCCACAGTATTAGGTGGGGTATTTTTCAGTGGTGCAATCACATTATCAGTGCAAAGCCAAAATGAGTGTTATTTAGGCCAAGCTTTGTTTATGCTTTATTTTGCTCCAAAGACACAACTGGCTCATATCAGTATGGTTCTAACTCTTTGTAAGGAGACATTTTAAAAGGCTGTTTATTAAAGCAACGTTACCAATCCATCCAGTCATTCTGCCCTTTCAACATCGGTCACGTATCAGCTTGTGTTTTTTTTGGAAGGTTCGTCCTTTAAGTTTGACTAAACTCCTGGGACTGTGTCAGCTACAACTAATGAGAGAGGGGAAGAAAAGGAGAGGTCTAGGGATGGTCATTCTTTTTTCCTTCATAAACAATGGGTGGTGGTAGGGTGGAGAGGATGCAGTAGAAATCCATTTCATCTTCTGTCTGTTTAGGTTCCTATAATTTCAAAATGATAGTCTGAAAGGTGGGGTCCTACTCGATTTTGGATTGCTACAAAGATGGAGACTCCCTTTTTACAAGTAGTCACATGGAAAAGACACGAGAGGTAATGGGTACGAGTTAGTCCAAGATTCTGATTGGACACAAGAGGAAATTTTTTCATGATGAAAACAATCAGCCATTGGAATAATATCCCCAGGAAAGTGGTGGATTCCCCAACACTGGCCACTTTTAAGATTCAGCTGGACAGGGTGCTGGGCCGTCTTGTCTAGACCGTGCTTTTGCCAAGAAAGGTTGCACCAGATGACTCTTGAGGTCCCTCCCAACCTAGTATTCTGAGTCTATTCTCTTTCCAGCCAAAAAGCAGGACTGCTAGCTCTATCATTTGTTAAACTCTGGAAGAAAACATGCCTACTATTCCAAACTTATCCAATCCAGGTTGACTGTAATGCTTCCTTGAGGAGTCTCTTACATGTATGCCAGTTATTTGTGGCTTTTTTAAGTATTGGAATATAATAGAGGCAAAAAGAACAAGTCTCTCTTAAAGTAATGTTGCTATATGCCATTTTACAGAATGTCTGAGAACTGCAGTCCTTTATGCAATATGCCATAGGTATATGGTCAGAAGTTAAGATGCCCAACTTACAGTATAACTTACATCTCTCTTTTTCCTCTGAAATTAAGAAACACCTTATTTGCCATCTTCCTTCATTCATGGAGATGCCATAGTCATTTTAATAGCTAATGTTCCTAATACCTTTATGATTTATATTCTGTGTCTGGAAAATATAGTTAATAGTCCCGTTCCTACAGATGATATGTTGATTTTTCTGAAATAGTTTGTCCAAGTAGTAAATTTTATTAGACATCATAGAAATATCTAAAGTAGGCACTTTTTGGAGACTGAGAAAGAGAGGATTGACAGCACAGTGGTAAATTTCAAGTGCAGCACTTGCAGATTCGTGCAGGTGAGCAGTATAATTACAGCAGCTGCGGAACACAGACTTCATATCGATGATTTGTTCTTAGGTGAGAAACTAAATTTTGAATGTATTTTAATGTATTTAGCATTTTCATATTGCTGTCATTACAGTCATCCATTATTATTCAACAAAAAAAGGATGCTCCTGTCAATATAAGAATCTTTTACTAGTAAAAGGACTGATAATAACTATGATGAGCAGTTACACAAGTGCTCACTACAACTTGAGAACGGTTTCTTTGATTGTTGGTCTCCTGATGAGAAATACAATGAAATGAACACCTTTTTCTGATAAATTCATTTCATCCTACTTGTTAGTCACATGAGTAGCAGGGTTACTACAAAAGCTAATCATCTGCAAGACAATTTTTTCACTAGAAGGCAGAATAGAAAGGTAAACCTTGTTAATAATAAAGGAAAAATAGTAAGAAATAGAAAAAGGAAGATTATTTTGTATCCTTCATTAATGACAATGATGGAAACCTCCACTTAATTTCAAACCATGTTCATGCCAATCCAAAACTGTCATTAGGTAGCAAAAAGTAATGGCTTTCATAGAATAAGCAGTGTCCATCCATTTCTCTGAGGAAAGGGACATCTTACTTGTTGAGATTTGCCTTCTTCCAGCTTCTTAGACTTTGCCATGTGTTTGATGTGTACCAACCATTGCTTTTAA
Organism: Anarhynchus alexandrinus; assembly: GCA_008711295.1. Lineage (NCBI taxonomy): Eukaryota > Metazoa > Chordata > Aves > Charadriiformes > Charadriidae > Anarhynchus > Anarhynchus alexandrinus. Next base: position 2,587,423 of record VUYV01000037.1, read on the forward strand.
AGCTTTTTTTTAAATATTGAAAATAGAACAAAAATAGTTATCCTCAGGTAAATAACTAAATCTTTGTCATCAAATTCTGAATTTTCATGCAAGTAGTCTTTCACGTGAAGTGGACCAGATATCATGAAGTGCAAAATGAACTTTAACTGATTCTGACTTTAGCGGTGTACATTAACACAAAGAAGTAATTGAGTTATTTTCTTTCTTGTAACTCAAATATAACTGGAAAAAAATCCACTTCTAATGTATTTAGCATTTTTATATTGTTGGCATTATAGTCTTCTCCTTTCATCACCTTAGTATATTATTAAGATTTCAGAAGTTGTTCCTAGTACCCATGTATGGTAGTGAATACTGATTTATAATCTTTGGGATCAGCTGTTTTCTTCCTTTTAATAATTTGTGGTCCATTCGTGTGATCCTTATTTTTGTGGTATCAAAATGCTAGAAAAGATTCAAACTTAGGCTAAAAACAATTTGGGTCAAAGACAAGTGAACAGCAGAAAAGTCCAAGTATTTAGCATAAAAATGTGAGAAAAATGTGGGTGGCTGGCCAATTATACTTTGGAAACAATTTAACCAAATAAAATTACTCTGAGTTAATCTACTTTAAGCAGACTATGCACTCAAGACTGCTGCTGGTTTACAAATGTACTCCTGGTTCTGGAATAGTTTGTGTTCTAGATATACTATTGCTGAGAACATAATTATGTCCTGTGACCAAATTTGTAACTGCATATATTTCATATGTTTTGCTGTAGTTAAATTTCAGCTTTTCGTAGGTTTCTGGACTACTCCCCAGTGAGTGCTCAAGAGATTCTTTAAAGAATATTGATGATTCCTAAGCTGTCAAATACTGTGTTTTTTATGAAACAAAACATCTCAAACTGAAAAAATGAGATCAAAATGCTATTTTGATCAAATTACTATACTAGTCCATGGGGATTGAAGTGACAGCATAACCTTCAGTGACTAGGGCCAGAGCCATATCCAGTGTTAACTTGGGACAGGAGCAGTATTGGATTAGAGCCCTCTATTTTTGTTTCTAAGAAAGTTCAATTATTATTATGGCAGTTCTCCCAAGGCTTTTTTTTTCCCCTCTTCCTCAGCTTACACTGCGTGATAATAAGAAGTTGGTCCCTGTCACAATAATCAAACAAGGTAAATATTTTTAAATTGATTCTTATAGTCTGCAAGAGTAACTTAAAATGAAAAAAAACTCTGACTCTTATGTGACTGTCATGAAAGTTTCCTTTTAGAACAGGTGGAACCTTACAAACTATCGTATCTTTTAATTACAAATACTATTGTTACCTACCTGTGTTAATAAAATGAGCTATTACATTGCATTATAAACACTGACTCAGTTGAGTCATTAAATGGATACCAGTCAGTTCTGATTTCTACTAGTATCCATTCTTTTTCTCTTTCAACTGGATTGTCCAGGTATGTTGATCTCACAGCTGTGCATAACTTGATAGTCAGGCATGAAGGGCAGCAATATGGATAAGATTCATGCCACCAGACTTTTTTGTGAGTGTCTTCAGCTAAGTCATTGACTTAGACTCCCTTCTTCTTCCTTCCCTGGTCAGTGGAGAGAGATATCTACAGTAGACTTAAGCCTATTACCCTTTAGAAATGCCTGTTTCTCTCTAGTAGTAAGAGGTAGTGTAGTGGTGTAATCTTTGAAAATTAACTACTTAAAAGATAGCTGATAGAAAATGAGCTGCAGATTAACACTTGCTAACAGAAATTGTATTGTGAATAATTTTATGTAACAAAATCGAGCAAATTGTCTTTGGAGGTAGTTCACAGTTCAGGGACAGGAGTAGACTGGATGGTGGTGTGAAAGCGAATTATGGTAATTACCATTAAAATAAGACAGTACTGGCATTTACTTCACTTGCATCTTGCAGGGTCATGAGATGGCCTGGAGCTGGCCCTATATTAACATAAGCATAGAATGTCATTTTTCACCAAGGATGTAAAACTGATATGCTAGGGGAAGGAAGAGATGCACAGTTAAGAGATGATGTAGAGGAAACACAGTTTGCAGTCTCTTAAACTGAATGCAAATGCAGAAAGATTAGGATGGTGTCCTCATCTCCAAGTATTAAGTTGAGGAAAAGTTTTCAGAATGCTGAGGCTTCTCTCATGTGTGGGTTTGTTTCTTGGTTTGTTTTTTGGGTTTTTTTTAATTATTTTCTAATACCCCTGTGTTGTCTCCACAGTTATTCAAAATCGGACACAGTCAAAAACTTCAGACAGTTCTTCTCTGCCAGGAGCAATATTAGGTGACTAGAAGATATTTTTATTATTTTCCCTCATCTTTGGCTGAAAATTAGAACTGTGTAAATACTTTAGTTTTCTTGATCTTGATAATTCTTTCCTTGCATATCAAAGGGTATTTTGCAGTTGCTTCAGACAGTATTTGCTATATTTCATGGTGGTACAGATGGTTCAAGTATGATGTAGCCTAAGAGAAATAGAATAATTTTATTGTCATAGTATTTCAAAGAAGATACTGTCACTGTTTAAGCCAAGAAGTTCTTTCATACTTCTGAGATCAAGGGTTGTTCTTTTTGCTTTTGTTAAGGTAGTATGATAACATACCATCTACAGAAACAAACCCATACTGGTATGTTAGGCTATAGTGACATATATAATAACCTTCCTTGCAATTAGATCTTGATGTTAGATCTTGGGGCATAACAGTTTCCCTCAAGCCATTCAGTTTCATGCTTTCTGTTCTTGTTTGACCTATGTATCCTATAGTGCTTAGTGTGGTGAACTACTGGTCTGCCTGAAATAACACAGAAAAGGCTCACTGCATCATGCACCTTGTAACCAATTTATTCCTGGGTTCAGAAAGGCATTTAGTCCTTTATATATATGGAAATACTTTATATAACTACATAACTTTGGCTTAAGTTTGCTTTGTGTGAGTTTTAATGTATTGATGTGAATCAAACAGATGCTTACTAACCACATTTGGTGTTGAGTCTTCTTGGCTTACCAGACAGAATGTCCCAGGATCTGTGACAGTGCAGTACTGCAGGGTTATATGCTCCAGTATTGAATTGTTTTCAGTTCTGATTAATCATGAAATGGTGGTAATACAGTGAGTGGTGTAAAGGGGAAATAGCACCAAATGGTAGTGATAATTACTGAATAGAAATAATTCCCAATGGTTCAGTACTAGTCACTCACATATCTCAGAGGGCAGACTGCTTATTTTTCATCTCTTCTGGTATTAATGACACACATCTTTCTGTGTAGTGCACCTTATTGTTCCAGGTCTCAATGAAACACAGCAGAAACTTCCTCCTTTCCTGACAATAGATGACATACCTCAAGCATCCAGGAAAAAAATGGGTAAGCAGAAATGAACTAAGCTTGTATCATTTGTCAGCAGTATCAGAAGCATGGTGACGTGAGATCATGTATGCAGGCAGAAAAGTCTTTTTTTCCTGTCTTACCTTCTTTTTTTTTTCTATTTGTTTAATTAATGATTAGCGTGGGCTTATGAGGATTCATAGAAATTCACTTAATTTAAAACATCTGGACAGTTTTTTAAGACATTTCACAGCTATTTAAAAGAATATGCAATAGCTTTGATCCATAGGGGAAAGAAGGGAAACCAGTCATGTTTATGGTCTTAGGGGTTTTGTTTTACGATGTAACTTATTTTTTTCATAGGTTATATCTTTCAACATATGTCTTAAAAATGGAAATTTTTGTGTCCATTTGAAAGACCAGATTTTCAGTGAATTTTAATTATATGAGTTCTGGCTTGAGTATATGTGAGAAATTGTTTCACGAAGAAATTCTCATTATTACCTGTAATTAAATCAATGAAAATATCATCTCATCTGTTAATAACATAATTGTGGGAAATACAGCTATCTTTAAAAATCATAATAACGCCCCCAGTGCATCTTTCACAGATCCCTTGAGTAGAATTCTGGAGATGACGACTTTTGGCTTGGCTAGTCTTAATACTTAATGTGAACTCTGAACAACTAGGTCAGCTTTTTTTTTCCTTGCTTATTTTTGCTTTGTTTAATTTACTCTGTTGCTCTATTGCTGGCCATGGCATATTTTCAGAGTGACTTGCTTTGCAGTGAGAAAACAGCAGTGCTTGTTCCTGTTAAGATATTGTGTACACGTAAGGGTAAAGCTACACAGTAGAATAATAGTTGAATGTGTTTGAGTAAGAATATGTTTGAACTGAGGCTGAGTTCCTTAAAGATTAGTATCTGGAAGTATTTACCAGCATCTGACAGACAAATATTGTTAGCATCATCTGTGGCTGAAAATTTAAGCTAAGTGGAAAAACTTAATTGCACTATTTACATTACAGATCGTTACTGGTTTTGAATCATGATGATAAAATTAATCACATTGTTAACTTGATTACTAATAATTTATTTGCACAGCAAGCATAGAAAGCAAGGTGTTTATCATTACTAGCTTGGTTTTAACATGTATATGATGTGCAGGTAACAAAGGTACCATTAAAACTCAGTAGATCATATTTTGACAAATCCATTTTTCATACCCCTTACTTTTAGTAAACCATATTTTAAGACCTCCAATATTTGTTTTGGACTACAGTATCTAGAACTTTTATATTTGTTTTCATTTTCTACCAGTAAAATCATATCTTTCTGCAGGAAAACAATGTGATTTCAGATAGGACATAAGGTTCAGTAGTGTGCTCAGTAAAAATGGCAGAATGTGACTCTGAGCAAAAGATGGGGCAAAAGACAAAGGTAGCTTCAGTTGTCCTGGAGATGTCTAGCTTCCTCAGTTGGCTGAGTATTGAACTTGGACTTCTAAATTTAAATGCTCTGATATGCCTAAAATAGCTAGTGTGATGCCAGTTTGGAGCCACTTTTTATGGTAGACTACACAAACACTTGTGAGAAAGTAACCAGGGGCAGACAAACGATGTTTTGTTCTCTTCAGTTTACTATGTGTTCCTTACCAGAGAACACGAAGTACATGGGTGTATACACAAGGGACTACTGGATTTCAGAGGACTATAAAATAGGGAAGAGTCATTGCTTGCAAAGCAAAACTACTCTGAGAAAAAAATTAAATGTATAAAATAATTGACAAAAAGACATATTGGCCAAATCTATACAGATGTCCTTCACTGATACCTGAGAATCGTGTATGTCTACAAAAAAATGCAATAAGGCTTATGCTGTGTGTGAAGTTATGACTAATTATGATTTGCTGACATACTGCAACTATTGTAATTCTCTGTTATGTAGAAAAGTCAAAATAATGCATCACAGAATATCATATTTATTGAACTCTCAAAGTATTTTTTCTGTTTAATCAAAAACTTACTGTTTTTTTTAAAAAAAGTAGTAATCCAGAAAAAAACCCACAAAACATATTGCCTTAGTCCTCAGTGGAAAAAAAGCAACAGCTGTATTATTCAAGTCCAAATTAATTAATTTTCCCTATATCTGCTGCTGGAATATCTTGGTTTGAATAGAAGGCTATTGTCACACCACTGTAATTGTTAGAAGTAATGTAAAGGAAAATAAGGACATTACTAGTGTGACAATTCCATTGTATCTGAAAATTTATTAGACTAATCTTGTATAACACTTAGAACTATATTACATCTTTGAATTTTGAAAAGCATTTTTGCTGTTAATGCTCAAATGCTAGATAAATGAAAAACGCTGAAAACTATTTTGCACTGTGAAAGTAATGATTCATAAGGCATTAAATTCCTTGCTGTAAATTTTATTTTTAAAGAATTTTTTACTGGACAAACAATACCAAAAGTGCATGCATTTAACATAGCTAGATAGGTGCTTGTACTGATTGTGCAGTGGAAATTCATTGATTCCTAAAGGTATTCAGCTTTCCACATTTATCCATGTTGGTTTACTTTGGCAAACTGAAGTGGGACAGAAATAAATCTGTAGTAGAACAGAGCAAATACAGCTTTGCAATTACTCTCTAATGTCTTTGTCCCTGTAGCTAAGAATGAAACTCGAGTATGGCCTGCTGAATCCAAAACACCAGAAGTTCAAGAAATCTCCCCAGAGTCCCTCCCAGGTAATGAAAATTCTATTTGTAGAAACATTGTGGAATATCTTTGCCAAATATATAAACTAAAATTAAATTCATCTTTGTGTTTCTTAATCTGCAGTTAAATGCAGTGGTTGGAAAAACGATGATGTAGCTGAATTAGTATCCGTGAATGGTAGATGAGAATAAAAATCTGAATCTAATTTTGGAGGAAAGTTTCAGATGCTATCATTGTTAGGTTTATAAAAGCGCTTAGAATTAGAACTATGTCTTTGTGGGGTGCTGGATACCTTGAAGTTGTGAAAACAGGCAAAATAAGAGTTTTCTTGTGATGCACCTTGAACGTCCAAATTTCATGAAATATATGAAGAAGAAAATTAGGGATAAGAGCATGGTTGTGCAAAATGCACGTATGAGATTAAGATGGAACAGTCACAGTAACAAGCTCCATTTCAGAGGTGCAGAGGGTGACAGCATGATGTTTCATTTAGCTTCAGTTTTGAACACATTTATCTTGACCACACGCTCTCTACAGTCTTACTGGTCCTATTAAAGTAAATGGGAGCTGTTCACATACACGGGAAAGGAATATAAAATTTGATCCTAGATTCATATTCAAGGTTATGTGTCTGTGAAATGTGTGTTAACTTGTATACTTGGAAGGCTGAAGTTTTTCATCACCTACTTGTGGCTGAAAAAATATTGCTTATTTAAAAGGGCATACTCAGATGCCGATTTCTTAAACTGTTCAAAAACATGAAGTGAAATTTTAAAACTTGCAAGATTTACTGCCTTCATTTGCTTAGGAAACAAGTTAGTGTAACATAAATAGACCACTTTATCAAGTTGTATGACAGGTATGGCTCTATATTGTAACATTTACGATCTGAATGCAAAAAGATTTGAGAGGACTAAATTCTTCAGAGTAAAATGATGAAGAGTGACTTTTCACCCACTTTATTGACCCACATTGCAGAATTGTTTAAGTAGACATGTTCATCTTCATTTTCTGTAGTCTGGCTTTTGTCCTATAACTGAGACTGAAGTCTTGATTCTACTGTCATTAGAGACAATAGCTGGCTTCTGCCAACTTCTTTGCTGAAAGGGAAGAAAGGAGGCTTGAACGGTGGCAAGAGTTTAAAATGAAAAAAGAATTTGAGGAAGCAATACAATGAAGGTTCGCTTTGGTTTAATTTAGTCATTTTATGTGATGGTGCTGGCATTACTCTATTCCATCCGTAGGGTATTTCCTGGCTGGCTCAAATGGCGTAGCACATTATTCCTTTGACATCACATGATTCACACAGATACTGCCCTTAAATATGATTGTGTTTATTTTATTCCTTAAGTATATCAAAGATACCATACTTTACATCATCTGACCAACACAGTCTTTATTTAAAACAAACAAACAAACAAACAAACCCCTCCCAACAAATATGCAGGGTAGAAAAGAGATGTAGGATTAGGTAATGCAGAAAAATCATGTAACAATTGACAACCGCCTTTTAGATTAAACAATCCATCTTGTTTTTTTCTCTGAAAATGTTTGCAGAATTTTATTTTCCACTTGATAGATAAGTGTATTTGCCAAATTCTAGTTTTAACCATCAATTCCTTTCTTCAAAACTTTCATATGAAGAGGAAAACAAAGATGCTCCTCCACAGGAGTTTATTATCTGAACTTCACAAGTTTAGCAAATGTGTAATAAACAGCCTGCTTTTAATCGGAAAACTGTGGATAATTTTTAAAAAACTGTAAAAGGATACTTTTTTTTTTTACTGTTTTTTTTTTGTTTTACAGTTTGAGGTCTCTTGTGAACTTAAATTCTGCAATTATTTTACTGAATTATTTACTTTGTCTCAATAACTGCAGAACAAATAATTTACAATTATATTTTATAGAACTTTGCGATTTTGTGAAAGTGAGAACTGAAAGCATACATTTATGTAATTGGCCCTCCCACAAAATCCTAGTCCTCTGGCTCTCCTGTAAAATCTTAATCCTCAGGCGTGCTTCAACTAATGAAAATACATAATTCCTTGTGGTGGAATTCACTGGTTATTGAGGTAAACTGCGTGAAATCTGACACCAGAATTGATATATCACCTGGGGAGTAGAGAATCAGTCCATTCAGTTTCCTTTCCTTTGTGTTCTGTAATTACGTTTAGGTACCTGGCATGAAGTAATTCTAACCATAAACATCATCATCTCTAGACATACAACAGAATTATATGTTTATGAAATTCTATAGTGTGTTTCACTATAGATCATAATAATTGGCAAGTACTGTCTTTTTAGCGACAAATGAAATACAACCATTTGTTACAACTAAACACATTCTTATTGCTGTCACACCATTAGTTATTTACTGAAATATTTAGAATAATTTTCAACTTCCGCTTCATGCTTCCTCTGTGGTTTGGCTTCCATGTCTCTTATTCTGTGGTGACCATTCCTTTCAGTCATTCTTTGTCGATCGCAACACCAATGTCTCATGTTAGAGTATGTCACAGTATTTACATTAAAGAATGTATTCATTGTGGTTACAGTATTTCAGTTAAAGAGAAAAAAAGTAGAGAGCAACAGGAAACAGGGAAATGAAAGTGAATCCTTTAAAAGAAAAAAATTCTCCAAGTGTAACTTCTGTCTGGCCATTGCATTTGCAAAAATAACTTGAATGCTTCAGCGTTTGAGCCAGACTTTCACAAGTAACTTAAGTGAGAGATCTGAGCACCGGCCTTTTGCATTTGAGAGACAGGGTAACATATAGGGACAATTAATTGAGTTTAGCAATAAGATCTACTTCATTATATTTTGTTCAGACTTCCCTATTTGAAGATCATACTGGATTCTCTGAGTAAGGCACAGTAATTATTTGCTGTGAAAGTTTTATGGACTGGTGCCAAAAGTGGCAACAGATCGCTGATTTAAAAGGAGCTGTGTGCTGTAGCAGCCGTTGTGTCATCAGTCATGCAAGAAGGGAAGAAAGGAGCTTGAAATATTTCAGCAAGTGGACAATCTGAAGAGCTCCATGAGCTGGGCTGCTCTTGTATTCCACTGAGTCTTTGTCAAAGGGTGTGTTCTGTGATGTGACGCAGTCCAGTAACTTTTTTTGGTGTATTTGTCAGGCAGGCATCCCATCATTTTCTTAATTTCAGGCCTCCCCTCCCTTGGCATGCACTTCCATGGAAACACTGGTTAGTAAACTCTTTCATGCTTTGTTTTTGCCAGGCTTGTTACAATATTTTCCACTTAGGACTAATTTATTCTTAAAACAACTGCACAAATTCATAATGCCTTTTTTTTTCTTCAGTCTTAAAATGCTGTCTGATATACCTCAAGCTCCCACTACATGTTTTTCTCTCAGTTGAGTCGAATGTGAGCCTTTTTATTAACTTCACAGGGAAACTGGAGCTAACCAACAGTTAGAAAAATCAGCACGTTTGTCTAGGACATGGAAGAACTAGTGTTTAAAAAAAGAGCAAGTTATATCTTTATGTAAGAGATTGTACCAGAAATTTATCAAAGTAGGTTCGTGAAACAGAGAATAGGCGTGAAATGAAAAGTACCACCTGTGAATCCAAACTAGGGTTAATGTTTAGTAGGAATAACTCCTTTGTTGCCATGTTTCCCAAGTTCTGTTACTCCTGTCCTTCTGGCCCCTGAAGGCCTCCCCTTGTGGGGTATGAGGAGGGGTGAGATTATTGCTTCCATCAGAATATCTGAATTCCAGTTGTGGCAGAAGAGAGGAACATGTCATTCCTACAACGTTCTGTGCAAAACAGAGGAGACCCTGGTTTCTTTTGTCCCAGTTCTAGGCATGCTTTTTCTTGTTCAGCTTGCTCAGCTAACTTAGCTGACAAGAGACATGCTTCATATAATTGAAACCATCTGACCTCTAAAACAACCTAAAGCATAATGAGTTCTAAATTTCTGTATTTGCTTTTGGTGGGTTTGTTGGTTTGGGGTTTTTTTGGCGGTTGTTTTTTTTTCATTATTACATTTCACCAATAAGAAATGTTAGCTTTTGAAGTACTTCTAAGGTGAAAATATAGTATAGTGGTTGTAACTGTAGTAGCATCTATGTAACTATTTAGAATCTGGAAAACATCATGTTTTCATTGGGAAATGAAATAAGCTTATAAACCTCATGATCAGTTCTTGCTTGAAGCATGCTCAGTAGATTGTCAAAAAAGCATGGAGAGCATGCTGGAATAACAAATGTAACTCTCTTCTATTGTATCTCAAAAAGAAACTGATCTTTTCTTAAACAGAATGAATACTAAAACTTAGTGCTATATTGATGCTGAAGACCAACATTAAAGATATCCTCTAAATACCAATATGTGCTAAATACTGTGCAATTTGCTCTGTGGAAGGAATTAATGCTCTTATCACATTCAAGGCTGAGACCTTACCATCCTGTGTTCCATATCAATAAGCTTTGTTATTTTATAATATGAGGTTACCAGTTGTGTGTGTGATATGACTAATTAAACGCCATGGGACCTCCAGCAAGATGGAGAGGAAAAAGGGGGTCTTGACCTACGTACCATAGGAATTAAATGGTATGTGAAACAGCTGGAAGAGTATAATTATGCACTAGTTTATTAAAATATGGTCAGCAATTCAGTTTAGGAACATTTAAAGGCTGTTTAATAAACTGCCCATGCTTTACTCTGAAGATGTAGAATTAGAAGAATGAATGACAGTCAAAAACCTATTATATTATTACTAGAAAAATGAAAGAATCTTTCTTCTTTTCATGATAATTATTGTATCAGAAGGATTAAAAAAACAGAATATCAGGGAAAACATTTGTAAATACACTTCGTGATGTAATGGATTGTTTTTATAATGTACAACATAATGAATTTGGGAGGCTCTAACAGAAGAACAGCGTGAGCTTCTGATCTTAGCTTTGCTCTTTGACTTTTAGTTTCCTTTGCTTACATAAAACTGCAACAAAACAAATTGAAAATGTCATGTAGACTTCACATCTGAAAACAAAAATAAATATTAATCATGATGGAGTCGAGCTGCTGCAGAAGTTGTTCTAATCAGGCAGCATAATATGGCGGTAAGAAAAGCAGTGGGCTTTGGTCAGTAGATAAAGAAAATCTCAGAGGGATTCTAAATTAAATAAAGCTTCTTTCTTCTAGCTCAGGCTGAGAAAAAACATGGACCTGAGGAATTTAAGCCAACGCCTAAACCCGAATTGGTACAAACTCAAAACATACTGGGTAACTAATTTTGCTGCTTTTTACCTTCTTTGTACATAAAATGCTTTTTTCACCTCTGGCAGAATTTTTCTACTTCTTGCTGCATCCCTTTTGTATTGACTCCAAAGGAAATCCTAATTAAAATTTTCTTGTTCCTGTTGGCCTCCCAGCGACTCATACATGAAATGTGAAGCAGGGTGCATATAGCTCTGGCTGAACTGTGGCTGTTATACATACAATTATTGCTAGCAGATTTGACTGGGTGATTCAATTTTATTTTTCAAAGTAATGCTTTCTTTGTGATCTGTATGATTGACATTGCATAAAATTTCCATCAGTAAAATTAACCTCAGTGACAGAATTGAAATAATTACCTCCTTGATTTTCTTCTGGTGACGGGTGATTTAGGTAGCACCAACAGTGATGCAAAAGGAAAATTTTATATTGCATGTGACATGATATAATTGTATTTGTCCTGGAGGAAAAAAGAGCTCTACTGATTTTTTCATAGACATGTCTCAGAGTGAGAGATTTCTGATTCAAGTAGTAGTATTGTTAGTTTTGTGATTTGGAACAGCATCTACTTAGTTCTTGCATTCAGAATTCTAAATTCTCCAATGCTGATTTTGTTGCTTGTATTTTAATCCCCAAACCATGCAAATTGTGGACACAAATTTAAATTTGAGGTTGTATTTTTTTAATATTTTTGTAAACAAAAGATCATCTGCATTTGTAGGACTGAAATACAGATCCTCCCATGAAGACGACTGCTAATGTTTCTCAATAAACATATTTTTACATAATCCTATTGATTCGTGTTAATATTATACTCTCTTTTGTCCTTTTTCATTTACAGTTGCAAGCAGATTTCCGGAATTTACTGAAGCTAACAAACAGTCAATCTAATTTTCATTCCAACTTTCAATAATTTTTTTTTAGCATAATCAACCTTGCTTGTTTTTTGCCATACTTTTAAAGATTAAAATATGAAATTTATTCAAGATGTGTCACTGCTTGATTTCAAACTAGGTGCTCACAGTTACTTATGGATGTTCATTATCAAATTCCTTTGACTGATGGATCTTTATATTATGATTAGGGAAAAGGTGATTTCATTCATATTCCTCTCACCTTTTTAAGTGACAAAGTTTTGTGTTTTTTTTCTAGGTTGGAACTACTTTTTTTTTTATTAAATATCATTGGTTTCAGGAGTGAGTGATTTATAAGCCAAAATATAGTTCCATACTGTCTTGTAATATTCTTAATCAAGTAAAGCCTTAATTATTTGTTTTATCATAGCTTCTAATGAAATACAGCCACTTCCTTCTGGATCCAGAATCTCTGATGCTCCAAAAAGTCCATTGACAGAACTTGGTAATTACTTTCTTTGTAAATTTGAGTAAACTTCAGTGGAACCTTATCTAATTCTTTTGTTGTTTCTGTGACTGGTAGGTTTTAATGCTTCAGCTGCAATAATATAATTCTGTATGTAAAATATGGTAGCCATTAGCTTTTTCTTCACAAAATTTTCAAATTTCTTCTTTCATTCTAAGGGTGGTTTTGCTTTGTTGTCGTGACAGGATGCTCGAAACTAATGTTTCATTTTAAAAAACAAACAAAAAGTCTTGAGGATATATGGGCTTTTATCTATAGAATGATGATGGAAATTTATACTTAGTTAAAATCTGTACTCTTATTTTTTGTAATTTCCTTGGAAGTACCCCATAAGCTTCTGAGGCTGACTGTATTTCACAGTTGAGAGTACTATTCCAGCCAACATCAGTTCTGTGGGTTTTCATGTAGTTTGCCAAATACTTGTATATTTGGTTAAAATACTGCCATAATTTGTAGATGTTGTTATGGTTTAAATATTCATAAGTTTTTGCTTATTTCTGGATTCATTTTTTGTTTGGTGATGAACCTCAGGACACTTTGGAAAGGCCTGATGTTTGAGAAAGTATGGCCCTGTTCACATTTTCAAAATAGTTTTACCTGTGTTAGAGTCAAAATGTTATGGTCAAAATCTTATGGCCAAAGAGGAAACACAATTTTTCTTTGTGTTTTTTTAGTTATATTATAGATATATATACACATTTACATGTATCTAGACATGTATAGACATATGCATTTACATACATGTATGTGCATATACACGTATATCAAGCCAATAATTTATTGTGAGTGTAATGGAAATCTTAACAGTCTATCTAATTCAAGAATCATGATTAGTCTAGGCTTAACTCTTACAGTAAAACAAAGAATATTAATGTACATAGAGTACTTCCATACCGAAGACCCCTCAATAACATCAGTAATGTAATTAAAATAGTAACACACAAACTTCTCAGTTTCTACCCCTTCTCCTGGTGTTTTGCACACCCTTCCACTACACTTCTGGGTCCTAAGCTTGGTGATTTCATGCTTGCGTTGGTGATGAGTGGGGATGTTTCAGCAAGTTATGAGTGTCTGGAGCCCTGTGCTGAGAGGAACACGATGTTCATGTTGATGATTTCTTCCTCCTCTCTTCTTCCTTTCTTCTGACACCTTATATCTGAATTTACCATATATGGTGCCATTTGTGTATGTTAGATACTATTTCTGCCTTCTTGTTGTTACTCCTAAAGTAATTTTTGTCCAGCTGCAGGTGTGCAGTTTTTATAACTGACCATCACTGAGCTGTTTATGGCATGGGGTCTCCAGTGCCAAGCCTGGTCCCTGTCTCTTATCATCCCATGCCTGTCCTTTTCTATTCCATATCGTGTGTATCCCCTTCTCAAGACCTCTGCTTTCATAACAGGTCTGTATTTCTCTACACTGTATCATTGTGTTAGTCATAAATATCTCATTCTACCAAAACAACTGCTTGTTGTTGCTATCTGTATAAACAGCTATTACACTAGTTAATTGGAGTGACCTTGAATCAGTATGGATTTATATTTCACTAAGCATTAGTTAAGAAGTTATCATATAGTAGTGCTGATTTATTTAGACGGCATACTTTTATTTAATGCACTCTGCCAAATTTTAAAATAATTTCTGGGAACAGCTCTTACTTCTTGAAATGCATATTTGAACCAAATTCTCAAGAACATGAAAATGATTTTCACAATTTGTTCTTAATTTGCTACAATTTTTGACAGCTTTTGTCCAGATATGTTTGAGGGGATGGAGATACATATTTGTTTTCACTGTAGTGAAAAAAGTTTGGTTAAATACAGTTAGAGGCAGCATTGGAGAGAGAGACGCACACATTCGGTGATTTAAGAACCTATTTGCTATAAATGTAGCTGAAAACCTGAAAATTGTTAGGGATGGGAAGTATTTTTGCTTTCTGCTGGGAAACAATAGCCTAATCCTGTGTATGTCTTAGCGGTAAAGGTAAAATAATAACACCACTTGAGGCAAAATACATGTTTCATTCAAGTCTTCCATTCCTGCCAAATAGTTCCACTTAGCAAAAGTGGGATTTAATTATGTGAGGCTGCCCCAGCCATTGGGTCAGCTGGAGCATCTGTGCTCCCCATGAAGTCAATGCTGAAGTCAGAGATAATCTGTGAGAGTGAGGAGGGGGTGTCGTACAGAGGGGATTTCTCTGCGCTGTGCCTCTGCATGCCTTGGTCACCTGCTGTCATAAAATCAGCAAAGAAAGCAAAATTTAATTTCTGAAGTTTAAGTGTGCGTGACCTAGTTCTCCTGAAGACTTTTTTTCTTTATTTTTCTATCTATCTTGATTGTACCAGAGGGAGATCTCCTTTGTTTTCTAAACTTTCTGTGTGGTCGGTATATTTTGAATTCAAACCTTTCTGAAAAGATAGCTTTGTTAACATGCCTTCAGTGTTCTGATGCCTTTGGGAGATCTCTCATAGTTCTTACTGGATGTAAATTGATGAATGGAAGCTTTTGCCAAAAGCTGTGAATCGTATGGCTTTTGTTGGTATTATTTTCTTCTTTATAAATATAGAATAGAAATAGAATAGTTCCAGTTGGAAGGGACCAACAACAACCATCTGGTCCAACTGCTGAGTCCAGCTATATCAGGATAGTAACCTGGGATCATATTTTTTAATGTGATAAGGTGGATTGAAAGTAAATGGGAAAGCAGATCCAATATATGAAATAAAAGTATGTTCACTTTTTGGCTTATATTCATATTGCCTACATTAGAAATTAACCCTACACCTAGTTGTTTGAATGTTTTTCTCAATCTCAAGCCTTCAGAGAAGCTTAATTTTAAAATTCTGGTATAACTGCTTTTCAAAAACCTTCATCTTGATAAAGACCAATTAAAAATACAGATTGAAATTTCCTCTTTCAAATATATTGTAACCTAACAGGCATAAGTGACTGGTGCAGATAAGTTTACTGGACAGAATGATACTTACTGGCCTGTACACACAGTTGAATAGGATCTGTTTCTTAGAAGCAGGACAGTAGTGCAAAACCTACATACGGTGGAAACTCATTCATGATGGCCTTTTGGTAAGAATGCCTAATTCCACCTTGATTCCCTGTTTTCATTAAAGCACATTTCAGGTTATCCATACTTCAATTAAAACCATAAGGTCTTTGTAATAGTCTTCATTACAGCATAACAGATAAAAAATGCTGTTTACTAACTTTCATGGTTATTTCACTGACCTCATTGTACTACCCTTTTTTTTTACCTTTTCCCATTATGCCTCCTTTTACAATAGTTATACATAATGTAATAGTAACCAGTTTATACAGGCGTGTGAGTGCTGTGAAGATCAAATGTATTGTGTTTGGGTTGTAGCTGCTTTGCTGTGAAGAAAAACCTCTTAAGTAATACGGATTCGGTCTGATTAGATAATATATGCCGAAGTTTGAATGGGGTAAAAATTAACAGAAAGAAGAGACCTTCAAACCAAACAAAAACTCGCTACTTACAGTTAAAATTAGATTTTTTACGACTTGCAAGGAGAGTGTCTGTCTCAGTGTCATAACATTTTTTTCGTGTTTGCTCTTAGCTACTCAGAGTCCAGCCTTGAAATCCATATCTGTACCTTCTGCAGAAACCAGAGAGATGGAGTTGGGTAATCAGCAGATTATTTCCATGATTTTTTTCCATTGTCTTAGCATCACATAGATCTGCAAATGGTAACTTTAAGAGCTGCTTTAGAATCTTGGCTACCAACACTCACAGAGACACGCTTATTCACCATTCTTGTGTCTGTGTAACTAGCTGGAAAACATATTTGTTACTGTCTTAAAAACTGCTTAAAGACAGTGTTGTCATATCTCGTCGTTAGCTTATTTCTTTTTGTATAGCTGCAGCTCTTATCCCAGAAAATTTAATAAGATAAAATTCCTTGCTGGTAAAAATTCTTTTGGGCATGTGGAACACATTTTGAAGCCAGAAGACTGTATTGCAAGCCATCATCTCCTGTTGTCATGGCACAGTTGTCTCACATCTCACTTTCTGGCCATCTGCCATCTTGCTTAGCTTTACATTAGCATCATCTGGAATTGCACAGCCTTCAGTAAGCTATTTGATGCTAATCCATTAAGTCACAGGTGTCTCAGCATTTTAAGCTCACATTCTTCTTTCAGCTTTTGAGGAAACACAGCCTGTTTCTTCAGGATCCAAAACATCTGGTACCCCAGAAGTGCAACCAACCAGATCTGGTAATGATTTCTCGTAAGATTAATCCTCTTGACAGTTACGTATTTTTCGAGGAGACATAGTGCCTCTCATTAAACAATTTGTTCAGTTTGACACAAATGAAGACTAACTGCAGGTATGAAATTCCTGTGTCAAATAGCGGGTTTCTTTATGACATTTTATATTAAATATTGAACTAGTAGTCTGAAGGTTTTTCCATATTTGGCTACAGCATGTAATTCTTAGCTTTAAAATTAAATCGTTCTTACAGTAAATACTAAATTTAAACAGGCCTGTCCACACCTGAGTTTCATAAGTGGAATATCCTTATTTACTGAAGTATTCTGAGTCCTAAGAAATGAATGGAAACTGCAGAAATTCCAACACCTTTTGAAAATGTAGCTCTTCTTTTATCCTTTCTGTATAAACATAGACATAATTCTAAGTGCCCAGATTTCAAGATGGGCACTATGAAAACATATCATTAAAATTCAGACACTGGCTAGTTGGTCCTTAGAAAAATTCTATGATGTGTTTCTCTTATTTCATAGATGAGTTTGTAAGACCTAGTTATTTACCTGAGGCCACTGACAGTTAACCAAAAGAAGAAAAAAAAAAGTAAGATGAGAGCAAGTTGGAAAGATTTCACTTCATTAACATGCCAATAGCATAATGCCTGATGCATATGTTTTTGGAAGAATTTAATTTTTTAATTCAATCCATCACTAAAGGGGATATTGAGTGTAACTGTCAACTATTCACGTCTGACAAAAGACAGTTTATATGTTTCATTTGGTACAGTTCCTGTTTTTTCATCCTTTTTCCTTCTCCAGTTTCAGCACCAGGATATCCTCTTTCTTCATCCTTGGAATTCTGGACAAAAATTCCATGCAGTCCCAGTTTACTAATTTTTACTCATAATTTCTTCTCCTTTTTTGAGTGGCCTTGTATTTCTCCTTTTTAACTCTATAGCTCAACTCCTTTTTGTGCGATTCTGCTAACAATTTGGTCATTAGTTGTATTATTTGTCTGTGCATTAATGCATGTTTTTGGAAATTGTTTTCAAGTCATACTTAATTGGTTATTGTACATTTCAGAGTCTACTTTTCTGCAGAACATAATGTGTTAAATATTACCTAGAAGTTTCTTCAGCTCATAAAAGAGTGTGATGCTGTTGCATGGTGGTTCTTGTCACTTCAAAACAATACAGCATGATTTTTGTTTTTATTTTACAGCTTCACATGACTTTCTTCATGTTACTTCTACTCCCCAAACTTTTACAGCTTCAGAAATACCAGACACTGGTAAATTATAGTAATATTATTTCAGAAGCATACCCTTTTGTTTGGTTGGCTGGTGCTGAAAAGTTTATTACTGCTTCCATGTTGATGATTTCAGACAGTTATTCCATACTGCTTGCGTTGGGTGTTCCCCTGTGTCTTAGTTTTTGAAATCCTATAACAGCATCCTTATTCCTGGGATCAGGCACAGCACAGGTTTAAAGAAAGACTGCAACTAGCTTACAGAGCCTGAATCATGCAGTGGCAATCAAATGGCTGTGTCAAGAACAGATTTAAATTTTGCAAGGCTTAAGACTGTTACAGCCAAGTAAGATATGATACTTTTTAGTGATAAGATTGTTTCCTTCCTCTCTTTCTGTCTGTCTGTTTTTTAATGTCCGTATATATGTTGCTGTGATTTTTCCTATGTATTGTCTTAAAATAAGAAAGTGAACACATCTCAGGCCAGATCTTTCTAACTAAACTGTACTTTGGGTTGCAGCTTTGGAGATAGATTGTTGTTTTTCCTGTAGCCTTTGATATGTAGGGATGCTTAAGTCCTTTAAGCATTGCTTGAACATGAACAACTATATGCCTAAGAGGTGAGCGCAATGGGGAAGGGGTAGGAGGAGGTGGAAGGGAAAGGAAAGCAGTTCATTGCCCAAAACTTTTCTCTGGGCAATGCAGATGTAGTTTATTAAGTTCTATGCTGTATAACCTACTGGTTCTTGGCATCCCAATACAGTTGTCAAGAGTTCAGTTTTGCTGCACTGTTCTATTAAGCATCCTACTCCCAGGCAATGATTTTAAATCAAGTTAGTTCATTCTGTTATATGGAATAACTGGGACCAAATCTGACTGAAAAAAAAATGGCTGAAATTGAGAAACTGCACAGAGCTAAGTGACTTAATGAAGTTGTATTGAGAGACTTTAATCTCCTGAAACTGAAATTTTTCCTAAATTTTCTGAAGAATTCTTAACTTCATGGAAAGATGTGGTATAAGTTGTAGAGCTGTTTTTTCAGGTGCTATTTAAGGCAAGTGCATGCAGAACTATATATACATTGTTTTTCAAACTCTTTGTGAACATTTGCACTCATGGGAAAACTAAAATAACATCTTCAGCTAAGTATTTAGTGAGGGTATTTAAAATACTTAGAAAAAAGAAGGTTAATTTTGTAAATAAATAAATAATAATTAAAAAAATATTCTGCAGAACAGTGAAAGGTGAAACTTCTGTCCCCCAAATCTCTCTTCTTAATTTATTTACATGAAGTTCTTTTTTCACAGACAGTGTTATCAAACAGTGGCATAGGCTGCCCAGGGAAGTGGTTGAGTCACCATCCCTGGAGGTATTTAAAAGACGTATAGATGTAGTGCTGAGGGACGTGGTTTAGTGGTAACTTGGCAGTGCTAGGTTAACGGTTGGACTTGGTGATCTTAAAGGTCTCTTCCAACCAAAAAGATTCTATGGGTCTATGGTTTCTCTGGTGTATTTACTTTTTTTTTTCTGCAGCTAGAGATATTACTGAGTTGAAAATATCCATGCCCACAATTACTACAGAACCTGAGTTGTTACAAAAGGCACTGGGTAAAACTGATGACTTCATTTAATTGTAAAGATTTTCTTTTCATTTTTATCCTTGCTGCTATTTTTGGAAGCTTTGTGTTGCTTTAGTGTCACCATCTCAGTAATTCATACCACTTATTGCTGCCATTAACTTGGTTCTCATCTGCACTCATCGTTCTTTGCAGATGGAGGCGGGGAGGGAGGGGCATAGCGGTGGGCTCCCTTTAGTTGCTTGGGTTTGTTTTTGTCATTGTTGAGGTTCCCAGCTGTGGACCTGCCTTTCTTAATTTGGGGTTTTTTACACCTGTGCTGAGAGAACTTAACTGTGAGAGGGAGTTAAGAGCTTAACATATACTTCTGTGTAATGTTTCTGTGAAAAGGGTGTTGTGACTAGCTTTATATTGGCTGGCCCACTGACTGTTTTCTGGATCAAAAGGTGTTTTATTACTACCTGTCATTTGTAATGTGCTAAGATTATTAAATAGCAATAAGAATGCTCATTAGTATGAATAATTAGGTCATGTGGTTTCCACACTGACTTTCACACCAGCTTAACAGTTTATGAGACACAGTAATTGCTGATTTGCAAGCAAATTTCCCTGTGCTTCCATTTTAACAACGCAACATTTGTCTGCTGACTCCTGTGCTATCCATAGTAGCTCTGAGGCAATTAAGCCTTTTAACACAAGGTTATTTTTCCAGATTTAGGTGAAAGGAAGCCTCTTTATTCAAGATCCACAACACCTGGCATGCCAGAAATGCCACCAATATCAGCTGGTAATAATATCACTCTTCATTGTAGTTCTCCTGACATCTAGGCAGTCTTTAACAAAAGACAAAGCAATGCTTTGCTAAATGGAGGGTTTATTCTCACTTGCTCTGTATGAAAGTGTAACTGGAGAGAGAGAGACCAGTTGTATCTGCTGCAATGTCTGAGAAATTTGGAATGAAATTTTGGAATGATAAGATTCTTTTTCCTTATGTTTGTAAATGATTAGCTAGATTGCTCTGTGGGGTTGTCATCCATTTTTTTGTAAAGGATTGTATATATATGGAGGCATGTTATTTGGAATCGTTAAATAAGTGCTAGCAAGTCAAATCGGGTCCTTTTGTACATTGAATGCAAAAGCTTCTCCATAGGTGAAAAAGCTTTAGCTGCTGTTCTTAAGAATACTCCGTGAGTTTTTAACCATGGGAAAATGCCAGTTACTGATTTGGTTAGTGAGTCATCGAAAGTTCCCAGAAAAGTTTCACGTAGAAGGGACATGAACAGAAGGTTTTCAATTTCTAAAGGTTGGGAATATCCAAAAATCCCAGAGAAATCACTAGGCACCACTTCCTTATTACCACCACCAACTTCATCATTGTGCGCTCTTGAAAACTGTCACAAACAGTCTTGCCTCCCTTACATCTGGAGTCAAGCCCACAGTGTAGCAAAGATGTGCAGTGCCACATAGATTAGATGTTACACTGGTTTATGTGTTAAGTCATGCATTTTCTCTGTACAAAATTAGGATAAGAGAGTATGAGAAAGTCACTTTAGGGAAGTTGCTTGTTCAGTGTACAATGGCATGATGGACTGTACAAGTGTAAGGGTTGAGAGATGTGCTAGAATTCTGCAGAAAAATTGCCTTTGGTCACTTGTTTGCAGGCATTTCTCTACAGAGTCACCATGCTTTATTAGACCAGGGACTAAGATTTCTGAACCACAGAATAAAGACTTTGGGAGGTTCTGGGGAAAAGTGAGATCACATCCTGAATTTTGAATCCAAAGGTGGGTCTCTTGGTTCCCACGTTCCCTCTGCAACAACTGTTGGCATCTTTCAACAAAATCTAAGGAACTGTTTGGTGAAGTAGACATTTAGCCACTTTTCTGCTGATGGAGACCCATTTGGCTGATGAGTTTCTAAGAGTATTCTGTTAGTTGCAAACACAGCAAGACAGTTGACTGCTGATTTGGTCACTGAGTCACGAGATATTGCCAGGAGAAGGGATGTATTGTGCTAAATGCGGGCATTTGGGGTGTTGTGAAGCAGTGCTGCTCGTACTGCCGTGGCAAGACTGTGTGGGTATCTCAAGATCATCTCCATGTCTGACCGCAGCAAGCCAGAGACCGGACCTGGAATCCACCTCGTCTGCGTCACCGGAAACCACAAGGACTGTGATGGGTAAATAGCCAGTGATTCCCTTCATATGTTGATTACTCTGGCAGTGCTTTTCTCTGCAGCGATGAGGCTGTTGAGATGTTTGAATGTCCTGAAAAGTGGGTCCACAATGCGATGGGTCCCTTATGGCTCCCTATTAGCAATTGCTCCATTTGTAAGCTTTCTGCTGCCTTTTTTGGGGTTCCACTTCTAGGTTTACTCTGTTACCTTGGGCTACCTACACCAGTTGAAAGACAGCTAAGAGGAGTGACGTGTGACATGGAAGCCTGCGCCAAGCAGAGCCATGTCTCCTTGTTTATAGCTGTGTCGTGATACCATGCATGCGACAGCGGCCTGTCTGAAGATCTGAAGGTGGTTTTTGTGTTTGATCTTAGCTACTCGAAGACCAAGGCTGAAATCCACCACTCCTTCCTCCCTGGCAACCCAGAAAACCGTGATGGGTAACTAGTACAACCCTTCTTTTTCCCTTTTCACCTTTCTCTCTCGCTCCCCATCACGCCTCCCATCCCAACCACCTGGCATCCTTGTCATCTTCCATGGAGAGTATGAAGACTTGTTGGTGCAGCTTGGCTTGCAGAAGCACTTGCCACAGTTGTTCTGCAGTTCCGTTGTTTGATCCCATGCTTTTTCCATTGCTGATGAGCATTTTCTGTGGGAACTCAGTGACAGCTTGCGTGGAGAACATAATATCGCACCTTGCCTTCAGCTGCCATTCCCCTGCTTCTTTGTGTCTTGGTAGCGGTCATTCTTTCTCTGACACATTCAAATATGACAGCATTCTTAAGAGGCAAATTCCATCTGGGCTGGCACAATAGGACAGCACTGCACATCAGCTGCCCACCCAGGTCTGCTGGTCCAAGGATGCAGCTGTTGGTTGCTTCAGCGCTGGCTTTCATGGTTGTCATCTGCCCTCACCTTCACATTGTCATTGCCTGGAATTGGGAATGCTCTGTTCTACTGCTGCTTTTGAGGTCATGTTAGGGTTTTAAGAACAATGCCTCTTTTCAGCTTTTGGTGAATCACAGCGTGTTTCTTCAAGTTTCACAATACCGGCAGCCTTTGGCACCTGCTGCTGACCTAATTTGGTAAAGATATTTCTTGCAGATCTGGTAACAATGCAAGATGGGAATTGTCCCAAGAGGTGGTGTTGTGCTTTTATCCAGACTGTTATTTCTCTGGGGCCTACGTTGGTGTGAAGCAAGCGTGTAGAGATGAAACTGCTGTACATGAATAGTCATATTTACTTAAGGCATTGCACAGGACATTTGACCAGAATGGGTGGAGATGCTCATGGCGATAGCTACTTTCACGTTGTCAGGTGTACAAAACCTGTCCTGTGGGCCTGGCAGTATTTTTTGGTCCATGAGATAACAAAGCAATCCACAAGCAGGCTGCTAAGCCTACAGACCTGAAGTCGAGTGCAAATTAGGAGTGTAATGAACCATATTAAGTCTCTTGCAATGTTATTGTGGCACTTTTTTCTGTGGCAGTCTTGCTTGCGTAGCAGGTGAGATATGTCATGCACTTCAGGGTCTGTTCCAGGGAAGTTATGTTTCTTGCCTTGCATTACTTAAAGGACTTTTCTTAGCTTTCTCGTTTTTACAGTTGAGAAATCAGATACTTGTAATTATAACAAAACATACAAATTTGCCTAGGCTAAGGATATTTCTTTCTCTTTCCCTGTCTGGTGATGTTGTCTGGATCCCTTCTTATGTTCTCTTCTTTTTGCCAATTTTTTAAATTGGATTTCTTTCAGTATCATAAATTTGCTTTCTCATTGCCTCTCTTTGCCCAGCGTTCTTGCTCTTTTTTAGTCTTACATTCCCAGTAACCTCACGGGAATTTTTTTCCATTCTGCTTGTGACATTCCATTTCATTTTTTGCATCTTATTTATGTGGCTTTATACATCTCTGCATATTAACCTCTTTCTTTTTTAAATTTTGCTTATTTTGCAGAATGTATTTTTATGTTTCTCCAGTTCCTTATTATTCAGAAACTAAACCATCGAGTCCATGGTTGCTGATGATGCCATGGTGTGATGGTTCATGTATCTTTTAAATAATAAGCCACTTTTTTTTTTCCAGCCTCACATGACTTTCTTCATGTTACTTTCCCTCCCCAAACATCTACATCTGCAAAAATATCAGAGCAAGAGACTGGTAAATGACACTTGTTTTATTTCCAATCCTTGATCTTCCTTGATATTTAAGTAGTACTATTCCAATGTTTATTAATTGTCCTGGCTTTTTAATGTTGCCTACAGTGGTCTTTCATTTGTTCATTAAGGCTTCATGGCCTATTTGCAATAATTGCCAGTGTCCAGCATTTCTAGCCTCAAGTAAGTGATCCTGATATGATCTGGCTAGTATCATACCAGGGTAGTAACATTTCAGGGTAGTATCATATTACTGAGGCATTGAGAGGGGAGGAGAGTGTGGCAAAATTCAGCAGATGAGAGGAAATTCTTGAGCTTTGGTGAATTTTGGATTGCCAGTATAACTGTTATCCTTTGGGGATGGAATGTTTTGTCTTTAGCTATTAAGCACTTATTAGAGATTTGTTGGTTGAACATTTGTTTCCTGTTATAACTTTTTTAAGTAGTCTCTAATACTCAAAAGTCTGCTGCAGTACAGCATTTTGGTATTAAAAATTATTTTTACAGTTATTTTTGCTAATAATTTATTATTTCTCCCTGTGTATTTATGAAGAACATAGTTTTTTAGGCAGAATATGTGCATTTGTATTTGAGCATGAGAATTTTCCCAGAACGTTCATAAAAAGAAGTAGAGGGTTGCTGTGAGGTTCTCATCTGTGTTTCTGTTCATGCTAGGATGATTTAAGCAAGTGATATTTTATTACATTGTTATATCAAACATCATTCTCCTTCTGAAGACCAGCTTTAAAATCAGTTGTCTTGATTCTGCAGTATACTATGCTGAGACAACAAAACATACACAAAGCTGGCTTCTGAGTGAAAAATTAGTTGAAGCTACTTCTTCATCTCCTCTTGATGTATTTACCAGGAGTGTTCAGTATTGTAAGGGCGATGAGCATTAATCTTTTTCAATGCACTTATGTAAGTGCTATACAATGCTTGTGTGTCAAAGATGCATGTCTTATGACCTGAATGAAATATCTCTATTTATAGAATTGTTGAAGATGCACAGGTTACATGGAAACATAGGACTGTGGATGCTCAACATTTACTAAATGTACAGACACAATATTATGAGTCTCAGGAAGGATTTGGTCCTTAATTTTAAGTGCACAGGTTCAAAAGTGCTGGGTGGTATAAACTGTAAAATACTTTGAGAATGGTGAGGCTGCATTTCTCTGGTCAGAATATTTAAAGTAGAATACAAATCTCAAATAATGTAAAATTTATTCAGGCCTGGGTTTTCGACTCATTTGCACTTTTGTACTCTTATTTTGTTGGTGTAGAATTAGTAGAACAGGAGAACAGGTGGCTGAATTGCTCTGAAATCAGTTTGGTTGGTTATCCACTGTGTGCAGGGATGAGTAATTGCCTGAGGTGTAAAGCAGTGGTGTATCAGACCCTGAAGTCTTCAGTGCAAAACAACTGTGTATTTTTTTGGCCCTTTCAAGTTATATATTCCAGCCCAGTGCTGATGATTTTTCATTTTAATGATTCTAAAACTTACTAAATGGACAGCTTCTTGCATTTGTTGCTGTATTAGTTAAATGCAACGTAGTAAACATAGCTACAGAAAAAGTGAATTTGTTAGCTATGTGTTTGTGAGAGGCAATGTGATCTAAAGTCTTAACACATGAAAATTACTTATTTCTCTATTATAGTAACTATTCAAGCACCTTTCAAACCTGTTACATCTGACAACAGTGAAGTGGAATTGGGTAAATGATCATTAATGGTTTTTGTCATCTGGAGTTTAGCTTGTTACAACATACATACATACACACACTATTCATGTTTTCCCTAGTCTTATTTGTTCAACTTTGGTCAGCATTCTTTTAGTTTCTTATCACAGATAAATTTAGAAAAGTCATAGCTTTTATCTATTGCAGAATTCACACTGAACACAAACATGATGCAGCTGTGTTAGTACTCCATGGGTGGTACTGACAGTTATCCTGCCTCTGCATGAATGCAATATTTTTTGTTTCCTTTTAAAGTTGAGAACTCTTATTTTATCCAAGGTCATTTCAGTCAAATCAAACTACCTTCATTAGACGGAAAACTTTTAGCAGCTAGTCAAGTGTGACTTTACTGCTCTCTGTGGCATGTTGTCTCAGAACTATCACAGCATTCTCTCTTGATGTAAAGGATCTGGATATTTAGATTTCTTATTACTTGTCCTTCAACTTTAATCAGTCATGAGTGTTCTTAACTTCAGGAGCACCTACTCTTCAGTTCATCATATACCACTGCCCATAGAATAGACCATGTTTCTTTCATGCCAGCTGCATAATTTTTCGAACGGAAACGGTGGTCTTAGTGATCTGAAAGAATCTGGGTTTTTTGCATTTGTGTTTTCTCTAAAATGTTGTCATAAAAACATAACGGTGTTTTTAAGCCATTTTCCACTGAAGGGTGGTCTTTCTCAATAATCCTGTTTATATCAAAGTAACTTTGTGGCAGTTGTGGGGAAGATCTGATCCCTGGGCACAATGTGAATTTGTTGACTATGTTCAGGAAGGTGTTTTGATACCACCTGTGTTAAGACTGTCTGCCTCAGTATCTCAAGACTCTTTGTCTGTTGTTACCTGTTTTGTTAGCTTCACAGAGACCAGCTTTGATCAACATCTTTTTCTTACCTGGTAACCAGAAGTATAGCAATAGGTAAATTGCACATACTTGCATTATAGTTTCCACTTTTTCATCACTGCCCTGGGCTGTAGTAAGACCAGAAGTCGTTATCCTTAAACAAAACGTGCCTCTCAGGTTTCTTGTGCAATACTTTCATGTAAACTGTTTCTTTTTTATTAGCAAGTACAAAGCATTCTGCTCAGACCGAATAACGGAGGAACATACTTGTGTATTGTACTTATTCGAAATTTTCTCTACCTAAGCTTTTAAAAAATGTAGTAGATATGAAAATATCACTCTGATCAGACTCATGTTGTATCCATACCATAGAAGACATCAGCTTCTATCAGTTCTTCTTCTGTCAGTCATCCTACAGCTGACTCTCAGGCCATTTACTGTCTTGATTTTTATTTGTGTCATTGTTTCCTTTTACAGAACAGCTTTTGCCAGCTAGGTACTGTGGTATTTTAGTGGCTTTGATGCCACTGCAACTTTTAGAACTCAGATTCTCTTTTCAGTTACTGATGAAACACAGCCTATTTATTCAAGATCCACAACGTTTGCTATTCCAGAAATGCCGTCAACAAAATCTGGTAATGACATTTCTTGAAAATTTAATTTTATTAGTGTTAGGAATTCTCACAAGAAATGTACCTATACTTTTGGTTGTACTGTTAATTTACATTTCTCTACCTTGGGGTTAATCTTATTACAGGAAGAAGGTGGTATATTGCTAAATTTGGGATAACAATGTTGAAATTGTAGGCTTTTAGGATTACCAAAACACAGAGTAGTGGAGTATCATAGTTTTTTGGGGTTTTTTTTTGGTAATTTCATATTACACACAAATTACAATTTTTCTGGAAGTTTTAAGGATGAAGATGACTTAGATTATCATTGTTTATTTGTACTTTGGTCAAACATGAATTTGATCATACTATAATTATTGATTTACATCGATATTTAGCCCTGCCCCGATTCAGCTGTCCAGATTTTGCAAAAGTGCCGTATCAACAGATTGCCTGAAATCAGTGTAACTACCAACAGCCACCAGTGGATAGTTATTATAAAGAAATACATAAATAAATAAAGGTACTTTTGTGACTCATGATACTCTATTTGTGCAGTGTAATTTCCCTAACATCTTTTGCTTCAAAATTATGATTACAGAAATATTTATTGTGATAAACAGTGATTAGACAGGTTCAAGCTGAATGTGGTATTTGTTTGGTTTGGGTTTTTTTTTACAGTAACTGCTCAAATACTTTTGCAATCTGTTATATTTGACCCAAGTAAAGTGGAACTGAGTAAATTATTATGATGTTTTCTTAATGTCTAATATGATAATTTCTCAGACAAGCACCAATATATTTTCTTTTACTGGCTTCTGGTTGTGAAAACTTTTCAGCCTCTTTTATTTCAGATTTTAGGATAAATTCTAAAGCCTCTCAACAGTTCTTGTTTTGCAGAACACATAGATAGTGTGGTTAGGTTAATATTCATGGTTCTGACAATTTTCTTGTCTCTCTGTGAATGGAATGGTTCCTTTCTTTCTAAAGCTGAAAATGTTATACAACTGTATGCTGTTTCAAGTTGTTTACAGTGTGAATGTTCATTTGATGGAACGTTTTTCAGCATCTAGCATACTGGATGCCCCTTCCAACCTCAGTTATACTGTCTTTCACTGATTCTGTGATACTGCTTTAGGTTGATACCACATGCTTTTGTTATGCAGTGAACCATTCCCACATGACTTTGAAAAATGCAGGCTAGCTGATTTAATGCGTATCCCACATTGCATCAGGTGTGTTTATAAACTAAATGTTAAATAGTAGTGAACTTTTGTGTGCAAACAAAACAATGCTTCTTGTAACTTGAGCTATTAATTTACTCTATGTCTGCCTAAAGAGGTCATCTACAGGCTTTTTTCCATGCCAAATATACACGTTTTCCAACATGTATGTAGAAAGTGATGGTTTTAGGTTGAATTAAGCCCTGATTCATAACTTTATGCCTAATTTCTAATGTGAAGGCATGCCGTATCAAAATAAGACTAGGCATTTGCAGCTCCTTATTTAAAAAAACTTATCTGTAACATCCAAACTAAAATGTAAAGGAGAAGGGGTTTGCTGTCAGCTGTTGCTATTGGATAGAATTTTAAAACCAAATGCAGACAGGTAGCCTTGTAGAAAATGCCTCAAAACTAGATTTTATGTATCCAAAAAAACCCAAACCCCCACAAAACAAAGAATGGAGTAGGCTACCACAAATATCAACTAGAAACGTGTATCTAAAATAAATGTAGACCTTTTGGACCTGATAATAAAGGGCCAAAGATTATCTTATCTAAAGACTGATCTCACTCATTGTTTCAAGATTGTTTTCATATTTGGTCTTAGCTACCCAGGGACCAGGCCTGAAATTCACATCTCAACCCTCCATGGAAACCAGAAGGAGTGGGATGGGTAAATAGCATGTAATTCCATTTGTTTTTCCATCCCTTGCCATCACTTCTGTTGGCTGTGGACAGTGCTAAGATTCATTCAGACAAATTGCTTTGAAGACTACTTGATGCAAGGCTTTTATTTTTTAACTTTTTCCCCTTCTCCCCCCCCCCAACTCAGCCATTTCTCTGTAATCAAAGCTGAAATACGATTAACCACACTGACTAAGTCCTTTTATTTTAATTATTTAAAGCAGTTATTTGAGTTAGACATTTTACTGCCTGTAAGTGAGACAGCATAGGTCTGAGGTTGACAGAAATAAAAGCATGCTTTTCACATGTAATGCTGTATTGCTTGAGTACAATTTTTTTAAACTAAACTGCACAACATTGTAATTAAAGAAAGTATTTGCAACAAATTGATCTTGAGCTGGTGCTTCTATGGTAGATGTGATGCTTTCAAACAGCCTTGAAACCTGTTATACCAGAGTCCAGTAAAATTAAACTGGCTGGATGATGGTATTTTCTTGACTTTTAAATTACTTACACTTATTAATATATAATGATCTAAAGTATATAGTTTTCCTGTTCTTCCTTGCCAACATTTATTCTTTAGGATTCTTCTACTTCCTGTTTTCAGAAAATAAGCTAAAACTTGCCAAAACTTACCAATGCCTTACAAAATGACGCTGAGCAAATCCAGTTTTATCAGTGCTATCCAACTGCCTGTAATTGCAGGTTAATGGCAAAGCTTGGAGATTCCAACTAAACATTCTTAAAACCAAGAAATTGAGATGAGCTAAGTTTTATGCATTTATTCTTAAGAGGTATTAATCAGTATTTATCATTAATGCATCTTCCATACTGAGCAATAACTTGCGATCAAGTGCCTTAACAGAAAGTTTCAGTAATGGTTTTCTATATATTGATATAATAGCACATCCAAGTTGAATTCTTTTTTCTGCGTGCTTTGCCTATAAAGAAAGTTATATTGCACTCTTCAAACCAGAGGGATCAATTTCCCAACACTTACAATGTTTGGGAGAATGGAGAAAATCATGTCTGATCTAATCTGGTATTCAACATAAACATTTACATGCACAGATAATTCCCATATTTGAAGGAGAGTTAAAAATGTGATGAAATGTGATAATAATGTTAATTAACATATTCTAGGCATAGGCTTGGTATGAGATGGGAATGTTCAGTTAGCATGTAGAGTTGTTTGTATTTAAATTACTTCNAGCCACAAAATGAGGACTGCAGTGAAATACTTGCTTACATGTTACTTCCTCTGGAGTGGGGCTCTTAGTGATCTTAATGATCTCTCTTAAAAGCCTATTGCTTAGTTGGTCACTTTTTTATTAGTTGTTTTTAACAAATGTTTACTTGCCAAGGTTCTTCAAGCCCGTTTGAACTATTCCTTATTTCTTGAAGACTGATTAATGACTTCACATTTATTGTGCTCTATGGAGCTACACTACCCAAAAAACTAATGTGGTTATTCTGATAATGAACAATACTGTCAATCTAGACTTACTTTTTTCCTTTAAAACCACAGTGTTATCACTTGTCCAGAGGCTGCCTATTTCAAGATTACTTTCATATTTGATTTAGCTACACAGGGACTAATCCTCAAGTCTACATCTCATCCTTTTTGGAAACTAGACAGACAGTGATGGGTAAGCAATATGGGATTCCATTTTAGTTTTCATCTCATTGCCACTTGCTTCCTTTTTTCTGCTGTGAACACATGATTACTTCTAAGTCTACATGGCAACCTTGTTAAAGAGCTGTTTTGTGTCAATCACTTCTTGATCAGCAGCTAGAAAGCATTTTTGGTACAAAGTGCTAAGGGACTGGTCTTTTATACCAACTTGTAACAATTTCATTTTTCTGTTGGTGTAATTTAAACTCCAGAAAGTGTAAAAGAAGGAGATTCTTAGGCATTCTGTCTAGCATCAGTTATTGAATCCTGTTGCTACCACATGGGGCTGTATATCTTTCTCTTTATTAACATAATACAGAGAGGACTTTTAAGCGGTCAGTATCTTGCTTATGTTTGCAGTTACATCATCTTGAACAACACAACTTGTGCTGGGTAGTGTGTTGTGCTATCCCAGCAACAGTGAGATTCCCCAGCATTTTAAATCCAGATTTTCTTTTCAGCTCTTAATGAAACACAGATAGTTTCACAATTCATGTCTAAAACATCTGGAGTCCCGGAAATACCATCAATCCAATCTGGTAATGACATTTCTTGCAAACTGAGTATTCTTGACAGTGAGGAATTATCAGAAGAGTTCCCAGTGTGCTTTTGGTGAAATGTTGGTTTAATTTTCTTTACTTTGGGGATAAGAACAACTGCAAGATAAAAATTCTGCATCAGGTACTACTTTTGTTTAAGACAACATTTATGATGTTTACAATTCTGAATTATGATTTTTTTTTTTAATTCTTAGTTCACTTTTGCAGTACTAATTGGTCCTATTACCTATAATTGTCATTGAACAATTAGGTATTACTTAATGTAATAGAATTTTACAGTATAATGTCCTGGGCACTTCTGTGCCTGGGAAATACTGTGAGTCTGGTAATCAAACTTTAACTTCTCCATTATATGCAGTGTATTCTGATACAGATAACTACTCTATTACTTGAAGTTATACTGCTTTTTATTTTATATTTACTTTGTTATTACTATAGTGAAGTTTTGTGGTTATTGGTATTTAAGACATCTTCCTGGTCAGTTACAATGTTGTTGGCATGTGTATGTGAGGTGTGTAGGAAATTCTCTTTGTAGATGTCTTTTCTGTTGACTCTTCATATTCACTTGTGGTTTTAAAACAGTTAAAAAGTTGTTCAATTTGTAAAAACAGCAGTTGTGTAGAATATTCAAGTATATTTCTCACAAAGAAGGACTCTTAAGCTATGCTGCAGTGACAAAATTCTTATTAGGGAGGTGAAAGATAGCACAGTGGGCATTGCAAATGCAAGTTCAGGGTTGGGGTTTTTTTTAAATAGCTCAAGACTTGGTAGTCCAGATATGTCTAGGAGAAAAAAGAAATACATGTGTATTTGGGGAGATAAAAGATTTGTTGGCCTTCTGCATGTATCCTAAAGAATCAAACCAGTTTCTTTAATATTTTTCTTCCTCTATAGGAAAAATTTAATGCTAAACACAGGAACTCTTCTTTTCTTCTTTTGGTATATTCTGAACCTTGTCTTCTACTACAGACCCCTATAGATATTTGCAAATGTTCTACAGTATTCCCCTTTACACTAACAAGCAAGTACTCTGTTTTATATTTGCCATTTTAACTGCTGTGTTTAACAGTTCTTCAACTCAGTGCTAGTAAAGGTGCAAACATTGGCTAGGTAGTTCAGAAAACTTATTTGTGGAGCTCTTGTTATTCTCATTTTTCAGCAAACAAAATGAAGATGGAGAAGACAGTAAATAGCCCAGAGCCACAGAGAAGCGTGTAGTCCAATAGATCATTGAAAGGGAGAAATTTCTGAAACTCTTTCAATCCATCCCCCCAGTCAATCAAGTCTACAAACTTTTTATTGTGTTTTCAAAGGATTTTTTTTCCTTAGACTGGAGGAGTCTAATGGAGTTCTTTCAGAACATGAATTCCATATTTGAAATTTTTTCTTTGTTCATCCACCAAATTTGTGCTCTTCCCCTTTTCCTGTAATGTGATCTTGCAAGTATGATGGCAGTTTCAAAATACTGATTCCATTTTCTAAGGTATCTACTATGTGACCTATCTTCTGCTTGTGTTAAGAATTTGCTCTATGTTTTTATCATAAACTCTCTTTTTTTCCGGGTAATGTATTCTTATACAAGTAAATGGATTGTTATTATAATCTTTGCATTTCACTGTTGTCATTTGCATATCTGTTCATTAATTTCTGGAAAAAAAATGTGACTCTTCTTTTAGCTCATACTTGTCAAACTGTGGATATGAGATTCTGTCTGAAGTACTTCATACCTCTTCAGGATGATAACCTGTTCCCGTGAATTAAGGAGATGCTGTTCCATTAGAGATTCTTACAGATTTTGGTTAAGAAAGCACAAGTTGTTTTTCTTCTTGTAGTTGGCTCAGCTCTTGTTGGAAATCCTTATTAAGCTCACCTGTATACATTTTTCTGCTCAGAAGCTATTGTTTCCTTTCTTCCCAAGCATATGTTATTTTAGCCCCAAAGTTCAGATTTCTAAGGGTGGTGAAGAATATAGTAATCAGAGCTAGTTAATTGTTTTTCAAATTAAATATAAGGTGGTCATTTCCAAAACTTGACAGTATTTTTGATGCGGGCTGAAGTTCTGGCTATATATTCATTGACTAGTTCTCAATTTATAGTTTGAAAATATTTTTTTGATGCTAGAAAATGGACTTTGGGATCTGTCTTTTATTGCAGTTATAAGGCAGCTCTGGAACATCATGACTGCCGTTATTGTCTACTAGGAGCAGTGCTTAGGCAGCGGTTGGGGTTTTTTGGTAATACAGAGTGATAAAAAAGATTCATGTATGATTTATTTGGTAGGAAAAGTATACCTGAGAAACCACAATTTAAATACTGATTTATTTGGATATGATTAAAGTGATGCTTTCATACACATAGACTGCCATAACATCTCAAGATAGTTTCCATCTCTGATCTTAGCTCTCCCAAGACCAGTCCTGGAGCCCACATCTTTTCCTTCTCTGGAAACCACGAGGACAGTGATGGGTAAACAGTGATTCCATCATAATTTCTATCACTTTGTCAATACTTAAATATGAAAAGTATTATTTTAAAATTTAGTCAAAATCTTTTGGGTTTGTTTTTTTTTTTNTCATTTATATAAATTATAACAAGAAGATACTTAATTGTTGAGCTTCTCAATCCCTCTTCGTAATTTTCTGCTCTGTAGGCCTGGTTCACTGATTTAAAAATGGAATAATACTGTAATGAATGCAAATACTTATGTTAAAAAGCTGAATGTAATATGGGCTTAATTAATTTAAAACTCTGTACTGCCACTGCTTTGAAAAACACTGTTCATCTGTACTATCTGAAGGCAGTTTTCTGGTTTAATCTTAGTTACTCAGAGACCAAAGCTGAAATCTACTTCTCCTTACCTTGCAAGCCAAGGAACAGTGGAGGGTAAATATGATATTTTCATTTTTTCTTTTCCCCTGCCATCACTTGACATAATTTTCATCTGCTTTGAGCAATACCTAGGTTTGTTAATGCACTTTGGCTTGCAAAAACACTTGCCATACTAATGACATGTTTCTGATGTTTGAACCGATGCTTTTTCCCATCACTTGAAAAATCACTTTTTGCAGGGGCAGCTGGCAAAATGAATTTGTCACGCACCGTGTGTCTCTAGATGCAGTTTTTATTTTGAAAATTCTTTCTAGAATGAAATATTTCAATATAGAAGAAATATAATTTTACTTCATAGTCTTGCTATTGATGTGGTATAGATGTCTCACAGATTCCTTACGGGACATCAATTATTTTCTCCTCTTTCGTTTCACTAATTTGAGCACTGAAGTTCAAGCTTGACAAGTAGGTATGTTACTCATTGGCTTAGAGACTAACCTAAAGGAAGAATGTAAATTTTCAGATGTCATGGGGAATGGTGAGGACTTTCATAGGAACGATGAGGCCTTATATAGTCTGCTCTGTGTAAAAATAATAATAATAACAGTGACAGCAATACTAAGAAAATACCTTTTTGCAAAAATTATTGAACTTCTAAGGAGATTTGGAGTTATACCTAAATATTGATATAATGATATGCAATTTCTTCCTTCATGTGGCAGTAAGGAAGTATTTAGTATTTGTAGTTGCTTGTGTTTGAGAGGTACCCACCACCTGTCATCTTGAATTCTGAATCCAAAGGTGGGTCTCTTGGTTCCCACGTTCCCTCTGCAACAACTGTTGGCATCTTTCAACAAAATCTAAGGAACTGTTTGGTGAAGTAGACATTTAGCCACTTTTCTGCTGATGGAGACCCATTTGGCTGATGAGTTTCTAAGAGTATTCTGTTAGTTGCAAACACAGCAAGACAGTTGACTGCTGATTTGGTCACTGAGTCACGAGATATTGCCAGGAGAAGGGATGTATTGTGCTAAATGCGGGCATTTGGGGTGTTGTGAAGCAGTGCTGCTCGTACTGCCGTGGCAAGACTGTGTGGGTATCTCAAGATCATCTCCATGTCTGACCGCAGCAAGCCAGAGACCGGACCTGGAATCCACCTCGTCTGCGTCACCGGAAACCACAAGGACTGTGATGGGTAAATAGCCAGTGATTCCCTTCATATGTTGATTACTCTGGCAGTGCTTTTCTCTGCAGCGATGAGGCTGTTGAGATGTTTTGATGTCCTGAAAAGTGGGTCCACAATGCGATGGGTCCCTTATGGCTCCCTATTAGCAATTGCTCCATTTGTAAGCTTTCTGCTGCCTTTTTTGGGGTTCCACTTCTAGGTTTACTCTGTTACCTTGGGCTACCTACACCAGTTGAAAGACAGCTAAGAGGAGTGACGTGTGACATGGAAGCCTGCGCCAAGCAGAGCCATGTCTCCTTGTTTATAGCTGTGTCGTGATACCATGCATGCGACAGCGGCCTGTCTGAAGATCTGAAGGTGGTTTTTGTGTTTGATCTTAGCTACTCGAAGACCAAGGCTGAAATCCACCACTCCTTCCTCCCTGGCAACCCAGAAAACCGTGATGGGTAACTAGTACAACCCTTCTTTTTCCCTTTTCACCTTTCTCTCTCGCTCCCCATCACGCCTCCCATCCCAACCACCTGGCATCCTTGTCATCTTCCATGGAGAGTATGAAGACTTGTTGGTGCAGCTTGGCTTGCAGAAGCACTTGCCACAGTTGTTCTGCAGTTCCGTTGTTTGATCCCATGCTTTTTCCATTGCTGATGAGCATTTTCTGTGGGAACTCAGTGACAGCTTGCGTGGAGAACATAATATCGCACCTTGCCTTCAGCTGCCATTCCCCTGCTTCTTTGTGTCTTGGTAGCGGTCATTCTTTCTCTGACACATTCAAATATGACAGCATTCTTAAGAGGCAAATTCCATCTGGGCTGGCACAATAGGACAGCACTGCACATCAGCTGCCCACCCAGGTCTGCTGGTCCAAGGATGCAGCTGTTGGTTGCTTCAGCGCTGGCTTTCATGGTTGTCATCTGCCCTCACCTTCACATTGTCATTGCCTGGAATTGGGAATGCTCTGTTCTACTGCTGCTTTTGAGGTCATGTTAGGGTTTTAAGAACAATGCCTCTTTTCAGCTTTTGGTGAATCACAGCGTGTTTCTTCAAGTTTCACAATACCGGCAGCCTTTGGCACCTGCTGCTGACCTAATTTGGTAAAGATATTTCTTGCAGATCTGGTAACAATGCAAGATGGGAATTGTCCCAAGAGGTGGTGTTGTGCTTTTATCCAGACTGTTATTTCTCTGGGGCCTACGTTGGTGTGAAGCAAGCGTGTAGAGATGAAACTGCTGTACATGAATAGTCATATTTACTTAAGGCATTGCACAGGACATTTGACCAGAATGGGTGGAGATGCTCATGGCGATAGCTACTTTCACGTTGTCAGGTGTACAAAACCTGTCCTGTGGGCCTGGCAGTATTTTTTGGTCCATGAGATAACAAAGCAATCCACAAGCAGGCTGGTAAGCCTACAGACCTGAAGTCGAGTGCAAATTAGGAGTGTAATGAATTATATTAATGTGTCCTTCCCATTGAGATGCAGTTGAATTGTAGGTTCCCAGGTGTCTCAGTCTAAGTAGTGGAAACTGATTCTGAAGTGTGTTTTTGTGGCACTGTAAAAATCTTGTATTTTTGTCAGCTGAGTGTCATGTACTTCAGGGTCTTTTCCAATGATGCTGCAATTCTTGCCTATATTAATCCTTTTAGGATCCTTCTACCTTCTCTTTTGCAAGGAAATGCTTCCTGTGTATCAGAAATTGTACGTCTCCTCTGTCACGTCTATTTTTAAATAGTGTTATCAAACTGAGTTTTCGTATGTCACATCTTGTCCTGCAAGGCAAAAGCAAGTCTTTCTTTGCCTTTCACCTCCTTTTTTAGTTAATCTGTTCTTTTTTCATATTTCTCCATCATATTGTCTGATGTCTTTGAATATTTATTCTTTTTTCTTGCCACAGCTTCTTCATCGTTTGCATCACCAGTGCAACTTCACACATTCACATTTGCAAATCCATTCCACGTGCATTTGAGACTTATTCCTGCCTGAAGTCCCTAGTTCCTTAGTTATTGGTTGAAACCTGTTCAGTCTATAGGTTCAGATGATGCCAAAAGAATTTTTTGTTTTATTTTGTTTTCCAGCTTCACTGGACTCTCATCATATTACTTTCCCATCCCAAACATCTTCATCTGCAGAAATATCAAAAATAGAGACTGGTAAATTGCGTTTATGATACTTGCCTAGCTTAGGATTTGGGTTTGTGTCAACAATGTTACAGTTACAGCCTTTTTGCTCTGCTTGCTTGGTGTTGTCTGAAACGGAATTTTGTCTGCAGTGTTAGTTAGTTTGGCTCCATAACCACATGATGATACGTTGTGGCATAGGGTCAAACAAAAAAAACACAGGAATCAATATTGTTTTGAGTGGTTTTAATCTGTCGGATATAAGGACCTCTAGCTGGATGGAGTCATTATCAGTTATGAAGACACATTCTTGATTGTGAGATTTTACCCTGGGCGATTTTTTGTTAGTCATACCATACATATTTTTTTGCAGTTTTCTCCATTATTAAACATTTTTCTCAAGTTATGTTATGTTGGAACTTTTCTTACTGGGGTCATACCTCCCCAAGATTAAATTTGTATTCATAGCAAAGGTATGAATGAGAGAGAGCTGAGAAGGAAAATTATCCTAAATTTGACAGTCAATATTTCAACAGTATTGTTTTGAATTTTCTGCCTCACCTTCTAGCTCTTCAGTATGTCACTGTAGTTTAATTTATGTTATGTCAATTAGATAAAATATCACAATTTATTTTAAATGAAAAATTACATGATGTGTAGTACATTAAAACCTGTAACTCAAAATACTGGCATCTGTTAAACTGAAACAAGCAAAGCTTTGGCCATAGAAATACCTGGCCATAGAAATGCATATTAGTATATATTTTAAGTACATAGGTCTCTTTCTACAGATGCAGGTGAAATCAAAAGCACAGGTTTCTTCATGTTTCATGTGCACAGATCAATCAACTCCTGTTGATAAGTCTGCTTTTAGGGGGACTGAAGTTTCTGTCTGGGTGTGTCTGTTAGGTGCATGTGACTTTTCAAAACTGAGCTTTTGTTCATTTCTTTTCAAGCTGGAAGTCTTGTGAAACTGTACTATAGTGGTGTTGGCATCTTGCAAAGCAATGTAAAGCAATCTTACTTTTTCTGACACCCCCACCCCCCCACACCTCCCCCATATTTCTGCAGCAATATGGATCTATCTCTCAGGGTTATTTACATTTTTCTGCAGTTACGAGTTCAGCTGACCTGGAAAAATCTATGCCTCCACTTTCCAGAACACCTCATGTGCTAACAACAACTATGGGTAATAGTAATGCATTAGCTTTTCAGTTAAACCACTTGTGGTGTTTTCATAGCAATTTTGGAAATCCTGATCATCTCAGATATTTTGGGTATCTGCTATACTTCTCTTCTGTTTGAGTCATGATCATCAGTGTAGACAAAGTACCCTTTATCACGTGAGCCAAGACAGCTCGTGCTTACTGCTGAGAAACTCATCTAACAGTGTTTCTGATCTTACATTTGTCTCTCAAAAAGCTCCTAGAGCTATTTTGAGATGTACCTAAATGAAGTAAGGTTGTTTTAATAATAATAATATTAATAATAGTAATAATGCCTCAAGCTTAATAAGAATCTTAAAATATCTTGGTTTTTTCTTTCAAATTCAATTGTTATAATCTCAGATAGATAGATACACAGTTTTATATATTCTATATTGTTTATGCCAGTGTAGTTTCTTTCTTACTACTTCTTACTGTTCAGTGATATTTTTTTTTTACTTTATTTTACCCTTGTTTTGTATGTGCATATATGTACACAGATTATACAACATTAAAATTCACTAACAAAATCTTGACAGAAAACAAAGCAATGAAGAGAATTAAGAAAGTCTTTTTTACAGAAATATATTTGCAGTGTACTTCAGTTTTGCACATGATATTTTTTTCTGCCTTTTTTGGAGTGCTTTATGCTTATAGCTGTAGTGGTAGAAGTTCTTTTATATTTCTGTTTTCTGAGTTGCTTTAAACTACACGGACCGTGCTATCTAAAGTAATACTAGATTTGGTTGCCTGACACTTTAGTTTCAGTTTTCATTTTAACCACTAGCTTCAGCTCCCACTCTGTTCCATTGTCAAGGTAAGGCATGTTATTGTGGGTCGACCTCTGCATTGCAAATTAGGTACGTTGTAACCTATAATATTGTTTGTTTGTTCTTATAAAATGAAAAAAGCTATGTGTAGAATTCATAATCATGGATATTGTGACCTGTTTTTTTTATAGCTTTCAGTGGTATTCAACCTATTCTTTCAAGCCCTGTGACACCTAATAAGCCTGAAATAGCAGATGCTGAACCAGGTACAATAATCTCTACCTAGTTCTTAATTCAGTATCTCAAACCATGCTCTAAAACTCACTGAAATGAGCACACTTCTAATCTTCACTTTCAGTGCTAGGGATTAGACCCTAGCACCTGAATTTTGAATTTAGATTGCTGTTAATGGTTGAAATTGGTGCTTTCTCACACTTAAAATGCACCTCATAGTCATGTGGTTCTCCTTCAGTATTTTGAAAAGAAAAAAAAAAAGCCACATAGATAATGGAGAAAACAGTATTTATTGTCCAGTTGTGCTGATGAAAATACTGTGATGGCTGCATTCTATTACTGTAACCTTGTTAAAAATACTGAGGAAAGTGTATTCTTAACGGCCTGAAATTGGTTAACAGTCACAGACACTTCATGCTTTTGGACTGAAACCATAGTTGGATCAGGTTTCAGCTTTCTACTCCAAATTTTATATGGTTTTAATATCTGACTAATTGATTGTTCAACATGTCTTCTTCATTAAATTCCTACATTTTACACCATGCCATTTTCCTTAAGTAATGGGCCAAAACTCAAAATGTTCAAATATTCAACTTAAAATCTTATTTGGCAGCAGTTGAGATCCAGACCAGTTGCAGTGAAGGCAGGAGGAAATGAACATTCAGAATTTCTGCACATCACAAATGCGATGATTTATAGTCACTGAAGCTTTGTGCGGTTCAAAAGACTGAATTTCTCTCTAATGCATACTAAACTGATAAATGTCCAAGCATTAGTGAAATATTTGTTGTTCTTGTAAAAACAAATTTGTTTTTGCTTATGAAGGAAGAGTTTCTTCCTTTAGCTCTTTGCTCTTTTGTGACTGTCGCCATTTCTTCCAACAGCAACAAGTGAATCCATTCTGGAATCTTTCACATCTAAAACTCATCCTTTTCAGTGGCCAAGGGTAACATTAGGTAATGTTGTTGTTTTCACCTAGTGAAAAACTCTGTGTTTGTTTTGAGCACTTCATCCCATATGAATGCGTTTCTTCCAGCATATCATTTCACATGCATAATCACTATTCTTTTTCCTGATTATAGAGTCTTGTTCTTCCATTGTCATTAGACTGATTCTTCTTGATATATCTCTGTATGTGAACATAGTTCAGGATGGTTTTACCGTCCTCAGAGAAGTAAAACTTGCCTCTTGCATGAAAAATTCCATCATCTTTTTATTAGAGTGTTCTGTCTATCTCATTCACTCCCGTGCACATGCATGTGTTGTCTTTGTCTCTGATATGTAGAGCTTTCATAGTGGAAATTTTAATTGTTTTGGACACAGAGAATCTATTTCTGATCTAGGCATAGCATTTCAATATCATCTCCATTCCACACTTTAAAGTCTGATTTCATCAGATGGCTTTGACATTCCATACTAAGTTGTCTTTTCTTCAATATAAACTTGTGGCATGTGCTGTTTGTTGTGGGAAAACCTTGTTAAACAATTTTTGATTGCAAACTGAGCTCTTTCTTTCAGCTCCAAAAGAAATACCACTTATTCCTTCTAAACTGAAACCATCTGCTACCCCAGAAGTACAGCACGTGAAACCTGGTAATTGTGCATTTTTATAAGACGGTATGCAGAGACATATGTTCCCTAAAAATATCTAAGCAAAACTTCCAAAAAAGAAGAGGAACTGTGCAATACATGAGCATCTTGACTAACTCATTATTCTAATATCAGTCATTTGATGTTGCCTAACAAAAGGAATGAGAGTTAAGCTTACTGGTTTTACACATTTGGGTTCGGTGAAAAATATAAACAAGTTCTCTAGTTTTTTAATCTTTTTCAAGAACTGGAAGGGAAAAAACTTCTAGGTGGCACAGGGTTTTTTTATATCACTTGTATGAACAATATATATGATTATTATTTCAGTAATCTCTTTTGCCAGTCCCCATCTCCCACTTTCACACAGACATACTATGGCAAAGATGGCATCTTTGCTAGTCACAAGAGTTTGTTGATTGAAAGTAAAGTACTACTTGTTATCAGTAAGTCCTCCCGCGGGAAACTCAGTGGAAAAGATTGCCATTTTAGTGGAAGTAGGAGAGCTTTCTCAAAGTAGAAGGGGAAACTTTCATATACACGAGATTCATTCTTTGACCATGGGAACATCATCATCATGTCGTGTCTTTTTTCCCTTTTTACTTTTTGATCAAAAAGTAGATCTCTGTACTCATTTTCTTCTGATTTGAGATTAAGGGAGATGAATCTCCTTTAGTGATTCAGATGCTGCACCAATAAATGTTATAGTGTGCATTACTAGAGCCATAAAATGTTTCTGTTCTCATATCTTATAAACAGACAGGTCGATAAAAAGCAGGAGTTGCCTTTGACGTCTTACACATATCTTACAATCAACCACAGGCTCCGATTTAAGATTTTCAGCAAGATTTTGGCGTTTAGAAGTTTCCTCTTTGGTATAGATTCTCTGGTATTTTTTATGGACTGCAGTCTTTTCTTCAGTCAAAGCTTTCATCTGTCCTTTCTCACTGTTCTCCCATAATGTCAAAGAAGTGTGTTTGTTGATTGAATCAAACAATGGATTAAAAATGTCCGGAGAACATAAATACGGGGAAGGAGCCTTAGAAGTAGACTCTCACACGTAGCCACAAGCACACAGTGTGTAGTTTCATAGGAAACAAAACTAAAAGGAGTATAGGGTGTTATGCTTCAGAGTAGGACTTAGTTGCATGCTTATCTTGTCTATTTAAAAAAACAGACCAAGACAAAACAAAAACAAAAAACAAACAACCCCCCCCCGAACTACTGGAATGATAACACTTTTGGCTTACTGCTGATACATCTACTGATCTGTTCTATTACACTTGAATTTTTCTTTTCTAGCCCCTAAACCACCGCTTTTGGAGCCTAAAACTTCTCAGACTGTTGAACAACCAAAAGCAACGCTAGGTAATACATGTTTCATAGCTGTTGGTCACTCTTCTTTGCAGTCCATGCCACAGTTTGTACCCTGTTACTTTATCTCATAGCTTTTACTGTATTTAATCCATTTCTCTGTGAGAGGAAAAAAAAAAGGAAATAAGCATCCAGAAATATGTTTTTCTAAACTTAGGAGAAAAAGAATCTTCATATTTTTTCATATGGTTTTACTAGTTCTATAGTACAGTAAAATTTTGGGGATCAGAATTGTCTTCCATTTTGTTGGTAGTTTTTCTACACCAACGCACTTTACCCTCAGAAAATCATCAGAAACCCATTGGAAATACTATTGAAAGGCCAAGTGCAAGGTTAGTATTGTGGATGTTAATCCTAGAACTCTCAGTGAAGAATTCCTGTGGCACTAGATGGACGTGTTAATTCTACTGTTCTTTTTTGAATCCTTCTGAATGTCATTTTGGCTTGAAAAAAACATTACTCAGTCACTTCATATGTCTTATTCTACTCTGTTCTTTCTATAAATGTCATATGCTTTTCTACTGTGTCTATTGCTATGAAACATTTTCTTGGAAAGCAGTCTCACAGCACTGCTTTATAAAAATTAACAAAATTACTGACTGTACTCCCTGAAACTCACCTTAAACTTTATCTGATGCCAGATTAACAATCCTGTTTAGCTAATTACAGTTTCAGACCGTGCATGTTCAGGGGAAAAAGGGTTTCTATGACTGGTTGCTCTTAATTTTTACCATTTAGATGACGCTACTTCTATTTTATTAAGAGAATTCAATGACTACAGTTATGAAGCAATTCCCTTTTTTATTATTGATTCCATGTTTTTCCAGCTTCCTAGAAGTAATTTATTTACAGCGTTGAAAATTGATGGCATTTTTGCATATTTTGTCTACATATGTCTTTTGATGGCTTAAAATCAATCTGGAGTTCAAAATGATAAACAGCATTATTATTTTACCTCTTAGGTAACTTGCAAAAATGAATTTGCTAACTTAATGGAAGGAACATTTTGATGTGATTGTAAGCTACAATTGCATATTTTAAATTTGCTTACTGACTTTTACTGTGAAGAACAAGCAGGGATTTTGCTGGGGTAGTGAGGACTTGGAAGCCTTGGGAAGCCTTCTTAGCAAATCTGATTTTGCCATTTACTTTTGTTCCAAGTAGCCATTCAGTGCTTCATTTCAGGCTTGAAGAAAGTGATTTTTATGTGATACAGTAGAAGTGATAATCTTATAATCCAGTATATTTCTTTCAGCTCCTAAAGAAGCAAAACTTACACCTTCTGCACCTAAACCTAGACCATCTGCCAGACCCAAAAAGCCACGTACTAAACCTGGTAAATAACTTCCATAGCAAACATTTTTTATAATGTATCACTTAAGTAATATACTTTAGTTTAAATTTATTCTGTGTGAAGCTCAGTACTTAATCATCAGAAAGATGTCCACTGAGGGGAACTGTGCTCTTTGAAGAATATTATTTTTGTATTGAACCAAAAAAATTTGAAGCAAAGCAAGGAAACTTTTAACTTTTATGTCCTAAATCACCAAGTCACATGGCCTGGCCTTGAAATAAATTGTTTTCCTGCTTTTCATTTCAAAATAACAAGTTTTCAAACTTAGTTCAGCACAGGATCCAGAAAATGCAAATTCTCATGCTTTGCTGATGGTTATAGCATCTTACTGAGAACCATAGGATTTGTATTGATTCAGTGATCATTAATGCATCAGGACTTACCTGAAGTGGTGGAAATGAGTGAAATTCTTCCCTGGAATTTAGTAAAGGAATATTTTATGATGGCAAATGAAATTGCACCTTCACACCAGGGTTGAATTTGGTCCATGATGTATGTTGGAGAATAGAAGGCACCTGGCATTTTCTGGAGCTGAAGAATAAGTGAATACAGTTACAAAAATATTACTAGTGTCACATGATTTATAATGAACTTGGAAAGCTTAAAATTGCATAATTTTATATTGTAAGAATATATTACTTAATCCTGGAAGAGATCAGGCAATGTTATTAAATTATTTCCAGATTCTCTGTGAATTATTTTTTTGCT
The DNA here is from genome assembly GCA_008711295.1 of Anarhynchus alexandrinus. NCBI lineage: Eukaryota > Metazoa > Chordata > Aves > Charadriiformes > Charadriidae > Anarhynchus > Anarhynchus alexandrinus. The sequence goes on from VUYV01000037.1 coordinate 2,632,206, forward strand.
CATAAAAGGAATTAGTCTCTTCGGACCAAGTAATTCCTTGTGAAGTTTGTTAACTAAATGGTATTTATGACTTGGAACTGTCTCAAAATAGTATGCATAATTAGTTTTTCATGGTGATTACAGCTCCTACATTTTTAGTGTAGGAAATCCAGTATTGTATTACTAGAATAATTACTTTTGTCTCTGCTGTACATGCCCATATCTGAATATAGATCTGAATCCTGCATGGTTTTTTTTGAAACAACAGAGAAAAAAACCAACTCATTTGGAAACTGTTGCATAAAATTGTTTTACACCCTTGGACTGCCAAGATCAACACTGTATATTGATGTTTCCACAATGGATGGCTACGTAGCAAGTTTCTATATCACTACAAAGAAGGCGGCATGATTCTGTGTTTGTACACATGCCTCTTATTTGTCCTTTTTCTTTTAGTGGTTTCACTGATCAATCAGATGGAATCCTAAGAAACACTTTTTAATCATAGTTAAGCTTGTAGTGATCTTCCTGTAAGTAGGTATTTGTGAATTTGGCATTTGTTCTGATGGGACAAATGATGATATTCTTGTCCAGAAATCATTATTTGAGGCATAAAATATGCAGTGCATGGGGATAACCTGGCTTTTGAGTAGGTGGCAAAATGGACAAAAAGCAGGATCTCCTCTGTATTGCAGCGTCACTTGGAAGTTCAGCTTAAATTAGAACCTTGTGTCATGACATGTCACCTTTCCTTAACAGTGAATCAAAATAATGAAGAATATGTGCCAAATTCATACTTGATCACTGACTTACTAATAACCCACTTCGGGTCAAACAGAATTCCTGAAAGTTAATTTTGGCTCTCATTCTTAATAAGACTTTTGTACTGTTTCTGGTGAAGTATTTTTCTTTTTGCTGTGGAGCAAGAAACTTCATTTTTAAAAAAACACAGATAAACAATTTTCAGTTTTTCCAACCAACCAACTTTACGTTCTAGTGAAAGTTTGCAGCTTCATTCTTCTTGATATATGGGTAATTGAATCTGTTGCTTGCATGAAAAAACAGTTCTTGTTGCCAATGTGATCGTGCTCAACCATTGTGCTCACTTGTATTATTTTTAGCATTAATCTCTCTATCTAAACATACTAAGTTCCTAAGTAATAAGGAAATTATAATGAATTTTCTATCATGCATCCAACTGCACTGCAACTTTTTCTTTCCAGAAAAATGCAAGAATAGTTCTTTATAGTAAGTCCCTGTTGAGTCCCTGTAGATGCATTGTAAATTTGCACTGTCTTCTGCTTCTGGTACAAAATGCTGGTTCTTCATATGTGTCCATGCATTTCCACTTGTGTGGTATAAGACTTTCACAAGAGAACTGCAGAACTTACCTGTTGCAGAGGAGGATCTCAACCGCCTCGTTAAGATAGAGTAATGTTAGATAGATTGGTGCATACATGTAGTTGCTCCTTTTACAGTCTTCTCTCCCTTACCGGGACTATGAGGGTCCTGGAAGGACTTCTAAACACACATCGTCTGAAGTATAGTCGTACTAGACAACCATGTCTTCTCCACCGATCAAAACTCTGATAACTTTGTGCATGTCTGTCTTACTATTTTCTGACCTTCAAAGTCTCAAGTTGCCAGGCTGCTCAGTGGTTACAACCCAATAATCTGATAAATTGTTCAATAATATCAAGAGTAACTTTTATGTCAAAGTCCTCTTGTATTGTCTGGGAGTTTTATTTAGATGCTGTCCTTTCAGAAATGTCAGAGGAAATGAAAGGCATTTTGTTTCCTCCCAATCTTACTCTCCTCTCATCATCATTCTGAGAAATCTATCTCCCACCTCAGCCTTTTCTTTTTATCTAGTAAAGTCTACATGAAATGTGAATTATAGATCTATTAATGAACTTTTTAAAATAGGCTGAGAAGAACTCATTAGTGGAGACTTTCAGAATATCTTTAGGATTGGGAGGAGGATGGCATTGTTGAATTTTATGTTTGAAAAAACAAAGAAATGAAAAAGAAAAAACAGATCTGAGCGATTTAAGATTCATCAGAAGAACATGGTACGATGAATATATGGCCCTAGGTTAGTTCTGGAAGAATGTACTAAGTGCCTAACTTGTAGGTTAGTATGCTTCTGATTGGGTTTCCCTGCTTGGATTTAGAGCAAAATACAGTGCTGAGGCACAGATATGCTATGCAGTACTCAGTGCTGCCAGGTGTAGAAAAGTAGTCTCCAGTTGTTAAATAGATAAGAATTCCCTTCTGATCTTTGTCATGACAGAGCAGTGCTTCCACATGTGGCAGTTCAGAGAAGAACTTGGCAAAGAACAAAGAGATCCTACTAGTGAATGATTTTCCATAGTTGCTTCTGTGTATTCTCATTCTTCACCTTTTGACCCCAACCAGTACCAGAGCCCTGTGGGGTTGGGAGCAAGAACTGATTGCACTGGCTGGGTTGGATTTTATTATTTTTTTTAAAAAAGAATGGTGCTTTCACTTCACATGAGTCACTTCATGCATTATCATTTTCAATGACATGGCTTTAAAGAGGATTGTCTTGAGGAGACATATACCTACCCAGCAAACGTTACTTTAGAGATCCCATTCCCAGAGAAAACAGGAAAACTTCATAATTGCACTCTGTCAGAAATTTTTTTTCAACTTTTCAGTTGTCAGTACAGTTTCTCCTTCCAAATCAAAGGTCTTTTTGTATCCAGAATAGCCTATGGCAATGCTGGGTAATTGCTATGTCCTTTCACAGAATCACAGAATGGTTGAGGTTGGAAGGCACCTCTGCAGTTCATCTGGTCCAACCCCCTGCTCAAGAAGGGCCACCTAGAGCCAGTTGCCCAGGACCATGTCCAGACAGTTTTTTAATATCACCAGGGACTGAGACCCCAAGACCTCTCTGGGCAATCAGTTTACTTAATTGCCCAAATTATTTGTCCTGAAGAGATTTTGGAGTATTTTGCTTTCTTAGACTAGTTGCAATGGTATCAAATGCACAGGGTAGTTACTGTTGCTTAAGAACATTCAGTAAATTTATTACTCAGTGTTTTCATTTGAATAGTGGGGAGGAGGTGGATTTTAATTGGGAAGCAAGAGCAGTTGAGCCATACAAGATGCTGAGAAATGGATATAGATGCACCTGTATTTCTCTCAAGAAAATTCTCTTTATTCCAGCAGCAACCATTCCGGTTTCAGTCACTACTAAGAGTCCCTACACATATGAACGTCCAAAGACTGCAGAGGGTAATGATTACGAGTCATCTTTAGTCATTCTTGTTTACATTGTTCTGATAATATATGCAGTTGAAAACACTGTTTCCTGTAGGCTTCTTGCTTGTTCATGTCCAGTCCAAACCCAGCAAATGGAAATATAGTCTTGGTGCTTTATTATTTCTCCATGTTTCTACCATGGAAATATTATCTTCTAAAAGACAGGATATTACTTCAAAGGTATCTGGTTAGAAGCTTCAATAACATTAGAAAAAGAAAGAGTAAGAATTGTTGCAGTAATAAAGACTTTATGAAATATACATAATCTAAAAATCGCATTTAAAACTACAAACTGCTGAATAATTTCTGCAGAAGGGGGAGTTCTTTGTTGCACATAACTGAGTATTGCTTGATAATGGCTCAAATTTATGGAAAATATTGCACCTTTTCAAGTAATCCATGGAAACTTGTGTTCAATTTAAGAAAAAAAAGAAAAGTAATTCTAATTTTAGGAAGGAGGAAAGTTTATATAAAGTAGTAATGATAATTACCTTTTTTGATATGGAAATATATATTTAGTGATGTGTTTAATAAATAAGTTTTTAATGTAGACTAGGAACAAAGGTGTCCTTTGCAGTGTGCCTTGAAATGTTATATATAATACAAAGGAAGATTTGAGTCACTGTTTGCATTTACTCTGCAGATTTTATTCTGAGAAGAACGTTAAGATGTTATTAAAGGTATAGCTTTGCTCTTTAAAACCTGGATGAAGCCAACCACATATATAATACTTTACTGGATGAGGATGATGGCTTAGATAATTTGATTAAATAGAATCAATTTGTTTTGGCTAATTAGCAACAACTCAGATTCACTGTTTCCAACTGCAATAAATTCTGCTTCATAAAGTACGCTCAAAACTCTTCCAATGACCTTGATTTGCCAAGGTCAGCATTGGATAACAATGTTTTCTTAGCATCATTTCTTAGCTTTCTTTTCTTTGGATTATGGCTAAACTCTTAGAAGGTAATTTTGCTGCGGAACATCCAACTCTTTGATTATCCCTTTCTACAAAGGCTCTGTCTGCTTGTTTTGCCCATATCCAAAAAAGGTTCATACATTAAACATTTTTCTGTGTTTATTCATTGATACAAACTGAAAGTATTTTCCTAGACTTTATTTCTTCATTGCTGAATGTGAATGTGATTCTTCTATGGGACACCATTTACTTTCAGCTTAAATACTGGTTTTTACAAACCAAGTTTTTTCCAGTATCCAAAATCATAATCCACATATCTGAAGCCCGAATCATCTGCTAAGACTGAAACACCTCAAGCTAAATCTGACGGGGCACTTCTTTTGAAATTGTGTACTTTGAGGCTTGCTATTAGTGCAGAAAGTAAAGAAGTTAAAAACTTCAATGTTTTTTCTGGGAGGAGGAGAGAAAGAACTGTTCATTATTTTTGGATAATATTTAGACAAAGAGAAACCAAATTGCTTCAGAAAACAATTTGTGGACCTAACAAAGAATTTGATTTTATTCTGAATATCTGAAGTTTTTTTTTCTTTGTAAGAACTCGCTGATTTTTCAAAGGCAGCCTGAAAATAGAAATGAGTGTTTTATAGAAAAAGATTTTGAATTTGAATTCTGAAGGTAATTGATGAACTTGAATAACGGCAAAGTCATTGCAAACCAGGGATATGCAGTGAGCACATTAGAAAGATTAGTAACTAATTGAAGTTTTCTATGCAGTATCTGGCCATTCTTGACAGAAAGAAGTTAATGCTGGTTGTTTGGGCTTTTTTTCTCATTTCAGCATTATTAATACTGGGCTGTATTATATTGTGAATGTATAGTGAAGTGAATATAGGTTATAGAAAAGGTTCTGTCTTTAGGTATGTATGTCTGTATGTTATATGTTACTTTAGTTTTTACTGCCTTGAGAGGTGAGAAATTATCAATTAATATTATTTTAATATATTTTCTGTACAACTAGGAAATTTTTGTAGATTCTACCATTTCATAACTCAGGATTGTGGGTTTTCTTTTTTTTTCCTTTTTTTCCCCATAGCCTGTGGGGAGGAAAAGGACATGATATATTGGTTTTGTGATCCAAATTATAAGAGGATATAATGAGAAAAAAATAAGAGGCTATATCAAAATACATTCTTTCAGATAATTATATAGCTGTACCAATAGCAGCCTTTTAGTCCTCTGCTTGACTGTTCACTTTAGAGGAAAAAAATCAACTGCTTTGTCATAGTCAGCATGCCACTTTCAAGTAGTAGCAGGCTTCAGTTTGGGGATACCTGACATTTCTGTAGATCAAGAATCCCTTGCTGTCTCTGAGTTAAGCTGTGTGATCTCTTCCCTTGCTTGTTCTAGGATTTAATGATTTCTATTAACATATTTTTGCTTCCATTTCCATCAAGTTTGTGCAATTATATTTTTCTTATTGAACCTGTGTTATTAGGAAGTGTATTTGTCCATCATTTTAAAATATAAAAGTTAATTTGAAGATCCGCATTACTGTGGTGTGGTATTAGCATCTGCTTTTATACTTCCCAGTGGAGTAATTTTAAGGTTTTTGGAGTAAGTTTCATAGTTGTCTTATCCCGCTGTTTCTGTTGCAGTCTTGGAACCTATTACACTTAGAATCGAACCACCAAGGGCAACGATAGGTAACGATATTTCCTTGGCAAGCTGTCGTGTTTGCTTTTTTCATCACAGAAAGCATCACTGAAGTCGATCAACTTATGCTTTAGGATTGTTTCATTAAACTTTATTTTTCTTCTAGGTAATTCTCTTGCTGGGCATTCATGACAGTTGGGCATATTGCTCTCTTCACAGTTGGAATGTCTCCTTTTCTTTTAAGAAAATTATGCTGGCAGCTCTGAATCACCTTTCTCGTAATAATGCTTGTCTGTGCTTGTCTCAGCAATTACTAAAATTGCACCCTCTTGCTTAGATTGTCGTAAACACACGGAGAGTATTACCTGACTTTCTTTCCTACTTGCTATAAAGATACTTTTTTCTCTGTTGCAGGTGTGAGGTTTCTGTGTTTGTGTGTTCAACTTGATATCAGACACTAATTGCAGTGCAATTTAACCAACTTATTACCCATATTTTCTCTTCCAGCTCCTAAGGAGACTCAGCGTATTCCTTCTAAACCTAAAACTTCACCCAAACCTCATATCCCACAGGCCAAAGATGGTAAACTGCTTTGTGTGATTATTCCTAATACAGTTTATATTGTATTGAAATGTATTTCTTAGCAGCTGTTTAGTTATCTGGGCCAGCTAAAACATAATGGGGTTCTGTTCTGCTGTGTGTTCAGTAATTTATTTGCAGTTTTCATAAGTGGTAACATTCGGTAGGTATTTTTCATCATGCAAATGAATAAATCTCTGCTACTTGATGGCAGCAGAATGAGACTACTGTTGTTAAACTCAAATTACAGTGGTAACTAAAGCAAATATCTAGCAATTAATGTATTACAGCTACTTAAGTGGTAGAATTCTTTCCCATATTGCTTTGCATTGTTAGAATAAATATGTTTCCCTTTTAAGTCACAATTACTTAATTTCATGACATTATTCTTTTCTGCATAAACGAGCTACTTACCCAGTGCATAGTTACTATTTTTAATAAATATTACTATTTATTAGCATTAATGATAATTTATGCCATATTCCAAAATACTGGATATTTATACTATGTCATTAAACATGAGTGCAGTTGAATTCAGCGGTAGGCAGAAAAAATTACTTTCTGTCCTCTGCTATCCAGTTGGTAAAATCAACAGAAAATTACAAGAGTATCAAATAACAGCATATGTTATATTCGGGTAAATGTGAAAAATTTCATTAATATCTTGAAATTGTAGGCATAGAGCAATATTTTTGAAAGCTGATGTTATCTATTAAATATGATATCCTCATGTAGAAAACAGTCAAAATCCTTGTTCTTTTATAATTTTTTAACCATGGCAGCTGATTGTAAAACATTGTTTCCAAACTACACCCTTGTCGTGGTTTAGGCCAAATCGGCTACTGGGGACCTAGGGGACCCCAGATGGGACCGACAGATGCTCCCCTCTACCCCTCTTCAGAGAAAGAGGTAGAGGAGGAAAAAGAGACTTATGAGTTTAGAAGGAACTAAACTACTTTAATGAAATATTAATAATAAAATAAAAAGAAATAACGAAAAATATATACAAAACCGTATCAAGCTCCCGAGATGACAATCACGACACCAGCTGGCACTGGGCCAGTCCCAGGCTGGACTCGGTGACGGACGGGAACTGGATTCCGGATCTGGATTCAGGATCGGGATCACAGGCAGACGAACAGAGTCCTCCTCAGACGTCGGCCATTGAAGGAAGAGCCAAGAGAGCGCTGACCCTTTGATCCATCAGCTTTTATACTGAGCATGATGCAGATGGGATGGAATACCCTGTTGGTCAGTTTTGGGTCACCTGTCCCGTCTGCTCCTCCTTGCAGGTGGGACCCCACTATGTTTTTCGCTTCCGCCCTTCCAACGGGGCAAACAACAAAGTTGGTTGGCCTTGGGTGTTATGGCAATAAGTATAAGCAAGAGCCTCTCTGCATACCATGCCTGGGCAGCAGCTATAAACATTGGTCTTATCACTCTGAGAAAGTGAACATTGTCTGCACAATATGCTGTTAATTTCAGTAGTTAGAAGAGGCCCAGCTAAGAAGCGAAGTTACTGAACAAAATTGATTCTGTTTTACCTCAAACCAGGACAACCCTAAAATGCAACTTTTCATAAACTCAGTTTTTAGCGCTGTAGCTATTTTTCATTATTATGGTAGTCTTGGCCTTCTCAAAAAATGGGTTTGTCACACAAATGTTACAAGTTTTTACTATTTTGTGTTTAAAAAAAAAAGATTACCATTTCTTCAAGAATCTATAATATACAGAACTTTTTTTACATCATCATCCACTAAACTTGTGACTGTCTTAAATGATCCAAAGAATTTTTTTTTTATTTTCACCCATACAGAAGAATTGACACAGAGGTGGATACCATTTCTATTGTGCCTCCGTTTCTAATGTGGGAAATGCAACAAAATAGCCTTAATTTTGGATCCTTATGCCCCTTCAACACCCAGTTTTATTTTAGATCCATACCAGTTTAGAGGTGAAGTATCAGATCATGCAATGCAATACACCATAACGCTTTTTAATAATATAAGCATCCAGAAAACAAGCAAGTGGTCTCTGATTCCAATTGTGTATATAAACTGCATTTGAAATACGCCGCAAAGGAAAGACATTTGTGTCCCTAAAAAGCCATTTTCTGAATACAGGAGGGATAGATATTTGGATATCTCATTGAAGCCCATGGGAGAACTAAACTCACATTATGTTTCAGCTTACACTGCTTTCTTGCTTTCTCAGAGTCTTCATTTAACATAACAGTTTTTATATGGGGCGTTATACATAGTATATAATTTGAAATACAGTCACTAGACAAGTAATACTAATTGTAAGGGGAATTATTATCTTCAATTTTTATAACAGCTTTTATGTTTTATTTCTGATACAGTCCTGGAATCTGTAACACTTACAACTGATCAACTAAAACCAACAATAGGTAACAGTTTTACCTACAGGGACCATCACATTTAGCTTTTTTCTCAAGTATGCACCAAGCATCACAAGTACATCTTCATTGTACTCCACTGTCATAATTTTTTACTCTTAAATTTAGTACTTCTGTAAGGTTTTTTTTGTGATTTTACACTAACGACTCATAATCATCTTGTTTAGTTTTTCTCACACAAATATGTTCTGTAAAGTGGATGAAAGCACCACGATCTACCTTTGACTACATGTGCCTATACTCAGATTCTGTCATGTGCTGCTTCATCTTTTCTACTGGTCCATCCAGACTCGTCTTGCTTTATTTTATTCTGTTACAGAGGTTCTCCATTGGTGCTATTTCTTTGTGTACCAGGCATTCATACTTCTCCATTACTCATACAAGCTTCTTATGTGGTTTTTTTTAATACTATGCCTTCTGTCAACCTCAGTTCTTGAAAGTTTAAAATAGTTGCATTTTTTTAATTTCAGTTCCAAAAGAAACACATCGTGTTCCCTCCAAACCTAGAACATCACCAAGCTCAGAAGTGCCACAAACCAAACCTGGTAAGTACATTGTTTCTTTATCTTATCATACTGATATGTGTCTTATGAATTCTACTGTGATCAGTGGAGCTTCAGATTTCTATGTATCCCTTGGGAGTATATGTTGGAGCAGTCCTTGAGGGATAAAATCCAGTATCACATGTCATGACATGGAATTTATAAGCAACCTGGTAAGTTTAAAATCTCCATCTTCAGCTCTTCTTTACGTTTTAAGTCACTGCAACAGTGGGGATTTTCTGTGCAGTTGTCAGTGGAAATAGACCTTTTCTGTGTGAATTTTCTTGGGTTTTGCAAAAACGAAGGTGAAAAGGAGGGGTGTCATTGCAAAGAGGAAGGGTGTTTTTCTGTATTTCTCAAATTGTGTACTTGTTTTTTCTTTCCCAGGCACAATCATTTGTTTATACTTTTCAGTTCACTTATGCACAGACCTTATGTTGTTCAGAGATTTAAGAATGTGTACTACTTTCTATAATGTAGTTTACACAGTTTGGTATAGACCAATATACAACACTGGGCTAATTAAGGATAGAGGAAGAGAGTTATATAACTCACACTAGCAATTGCATGAGGTACTGTGGCAGGCTCACCCCGGCCAGCAACTAAGCACCCACTAGCCACTTCCTCATTCCACCCCACAGTGGGTTGGGGGAGAGAATCAGAAAAGCAAAAGAGAGAAAAAAATCATAATTCAAGATAAAGACAGTTCAACAAGTGAAGAGTAAAAAGAGGGGAAAAAAACAAATGATACAAAGGCAACTGCTCACCACATCCCACTAGCAGACCAATGCCAGTCTAGGAGAAATGGGTCCTTTGGAAAGACTGCTCCCCAGTTTTATTGCTAAGCATGACATTATATGAGGTGGAATATCTCTTTGGTCAACTTGGTTCAGCTGTCCCGGCTGTGTGCCCTCCTAGCATCTTGCCCACCCCCAGCCTACTTGCTTGGGGGCAGAGTGAAAAACAAAGAAGTCCTTGATGCTGTAAAAAGCACTATTCAGCAACAGCTAAAACTTTGGTGTGTTATCAACACCGTCTTGGTCACAAATCTAAAACAGAGTACCACAGGGGCTACTATGAAGAAAATAAACTCCATCCCAGCCAGTATGGGTATCCAAGGTATATGCAGTATTAGATGGTGGTGCTGGAGAAATGGGAAGAAAGATGACAACTAAGGTTCCTTTTTCCCTCAGTAAGTCTGCATCTATTGTTTGAATGAAAACCTTGAAATAAGTCTGGAAAGTGTACAAAGTTGAAGGTGAAAAAACACCCACAATTACTTTGTAGCTTATTACAAAATCTTCAGATTTATATTTGGGCTCTGTTCTGTATTAGAGCTATTGCCTTCAACTGTAGGCAATTCTGAGCAGCATAATACTCTGACATGTACTGAGTTTCAAGAAGGAGGGACCATCTGTCATTGGCTGAAGCAGGGATGGTGTGACCATTGTGGAGGTAGTGATTGTAATGTTTCGATTGTTCTCGGTAATACTTGTTTTTGGTTTTTTTCGCGCTAATGCAGTTCTGGAACCAATTACTTTTAGAACTGAGAAACCAAAGTCAACAGTAGGTAATGATACTTTCTTACTTGAATCAGCATGTTGTCTTTCCTCTTCAACACAAATCATTAAGAGCAGACCTGCAAAATGTCATCACCTTTCTTTGTATGTGCCTTAATAGTTTAACAGTCAAGATTGTCTGTCTATTTCTTATTTTCTACAAAACAGTTGAGGAGGATCCTTGTGCCTTTCAAGTTGTTGTACATATAATATAGGGCAATTTCCTTCAACATTTAATGATAAGAGGCAGAGGACAGATCAGAACAGGATCCTAACTTACGTGTTCTCAGTCATACTGTAGAGATGGCACTGTCCTAGTTAGTTATATAGTTTGGGTGAGCAGAGCTGCATGCTGCAAGTTTTCTTTCTCTGCTTCCCTTCCCCTCCAGTTCTACTAAATGAAATTCAGTCCTTCATAGAGGTCTTGAAAAATAATTCTGTTTCGCTCAAACCTCAATTCCACTGTCAGAACAGAATCACTTCAGTGATCTTTGGGTCATATTGTTCGTCAAAGGCAGATCCATTTGAATAAGACATTCTTATCATTTGAATCTGGTACTGCGAATAATTCCAGTACAACCTCCATTACAGAGCAGCGGTGTCTTTGTATTTGAAGCTATTTATTTTGCTTTCTTCTTCTTTTGCTTTTTAAGTCCTCTTCTTAAATAGAACCAGTAATTCTGTCACATGCTTAGTTGATGATATGTCACAGAAGGTCTTTTCTCTAGAAAGGTCTCTTTTCTCTAGAGTCTGATTTTATTCAAAAAGAACCTTCTCTTCTGCATCACTTCCATAGAATATCTTTTGGTTCAAATCTTTGCTCTGTTTTTGTTGACTTTTATGGGTGATAGTGAACACTGATACCTCAGAAAATTTGAGTATGGTGTAACCCAGTTTCTTACTTTCAGGTCCTAAAGATACACGTCATGGGCCTTCCAAACCTAAAACATCACCCAGTCCACGTGTTCCTCCAACTAGAGCAAGTAAGCTTATCAATATATTTTCCCTTTAGTGCATGAAAGTTTTATCAGTTTGAAAATTGTCAAAATTGATAAGTTCTCTAAAGGTACACAGACACTTACTGAATAGGCTGTTTTACTGTCATAATCAAATTTTGCTATATAGCTGTCATGGAATAAGGTAATCAGCTAGATATTTATAGATGTCAATAAGTTGTATACTTGTAGGGATGTGGCTTGAGCCCTTGCACATAAGAAAATTTGTGTCTTAATTTCCATAGAATGTGACAGAGGTGTTTGTATTTTCTAGTTACTCATTTACAAGTGTAAAATTACAGTACTTTCCCATTCCAAGAACTTTGAATATAGTTCTGTCCATTTGAAAATTAGTGGTAAACTTCCACATTTCTTCTGCTTTGACTGCCTTGCTGGAGATTTTTTTTTAATGGAAAGTTGATTTATATGAGCAGCAGTTTTTTTGAATATGAAACACTTGAGAAGTGTAGCTAGGGGAACTGTTAGAACTAGAGCAGTTTACTCTGTAGAAAGCTAGAGATAGAGCTGAGAGGAGTGGAGAGTGAATCCAATACTGCACTGTAACAGTCACTTTGTCTTTAGTCTCTGCATTAACATAATATTGATTGCATTGACAGGAGATCTCTGTTGTTGTTTTCAAATGGAAGAAGTACTTCCTAAAAATTTTCTTTGCAGAAAATTAATCTCCTGTCAGGAAAATCAAAAGACTTATGTTAAATCATCATCCTCAATAACATGTTCAAAACTTTGCTTATCTTCACAGGTCCAAAAGAAAGTCGGCGAGTCTCTCCCAGGCCCAGAGCATCACCAAGTCCAGATGTACCACACACAAAACCTGGTAAATACGCTGTTATTTTGTTGTGCTTAAATATTCAGGGTTTCTTTTGGGTTGTCTTTCCTCAATGAATCAAGTGTTGATTAACATCTCTTCATATTACAAACAAATAGATTTTCTAATGATCATTAAATACGTGTGTAAAGGAAGCTAGAGCTGATCCGTATTTTTAATGGCTGAGTTTTGATGAGTTGTAAATGGTTTTCAGTCACATAACAGCTGCCACTGATGAATAATCTGCATAGCAGGGCACACACCATACAAACATTGTAAGAATGTTCTTGAAAGAAATTGACACTCTTCTATGCCTATCAAAAGGTGCTTAGAGAAAAACATATTTGAGGGCCTTCATGTATGACCCTAAATATCTGTAACTCAAACCACTCGTGTTTGTGTGTCCTGGTAATGGAATTTGATCCCTAAAAATATACTTAATAGGGATTTACATACTAGTGAACTGCCAAACCTCTGTAACTCCTGATGGTTCTGAAAGCATGAGTTGAACATTCCTTTTGAGTGTGTATTTCACTAATTCCACCAATAAATAATTAAAAAAAAAAAAGAATTTAAGTATGTGTTCCAATTTGAAAATAAATCAGTCATGTAAATGGGAGTATTTTTACCCTTTTGCTTGTACTTATCGCTAATTCTGTAATTCTGTGTACATTCTTGTTTTTATGAAGTTTTGGCACCTACTACACTTGCATTTGAACAACAAAAGACAACAGGTCAAGATGTTACCTTGAGCTGGCCATTATTACTTTTTCCCTGCTGCTCCTTGGACCAAAGATGATGTATCATTAGTTTGTTTTTCACATGTCATCTCTTTGTGGTTTTGATTTGTTTTCTTTTCTACTTATTGAATTTAATTCTACTCTGTTCCAGGTATTGAAAGATTCCTAGCTGTTTTGTTGTCTTCACAGAAAATTTCTTTCACTTTCACACACATTGTAATTCCTTTGACGCTTCTAGGAGACAAGCATGACATGGGTATTGCAGTTATGAGCTCTGAAATACAGATGGAAACATCTCCACAATAGTTGTCTGTGTTCTTTCAGGTTTTGTTGCTTGACTCCAGATTTTGCTTCCTTGATCAATTTTCCACCCATGTTTTCATTCATGATTTTCTTTTTAAATTCCTGCATGTATCTGACGGTTTTTCAGTCTCTCATGTAAGGATCCTGTTTTTCTTTGCGAGCACGAGGCACGCAGTGCCTGTGCAATAAACCTGTCTAATTTCTGAATAGGTATAAACCCTTAAAACAGGTCTTTTCTTTCAGCTCCTAAAGAACCACAATATACTCCCTTTAAACCTAAAGCAGCTCCCATCCCAGATGCTCCACACAGCAAGCCTGGTAAATTATCTGGTCTTTTGTCAAGCTGTGGTTGATAATCGAGCAACTGCTTTCAGGGTGGGCAGTGGGGGGAGTTGTCAGCAGTACATTTGCTGTTACCTGGGTATCATTCTAGCTTAAGAAACCTGAGCAATGCTGCAGTTAAGTCATACCACTGATGGAAACTACAACAGTTCAAGACTTTTTTCTATATTACATGGGTATTATCAGAAGAAGAAATAGTAGTGACCTGTATGTTTAAATTGATGATAAAAAGTTATTCACAGCTCATATCTGAGCAACGCACTTCAGTTGTTTGCACAGTGTTTTTGAAGCTCTTATGAGAGAAGCCTCGCAAAGCTGTTGCAGTGTTTTTCCTTTATATACACATTTTCATCCGGGTTAGGTTGAGGATTCCCTTCAGTTGTATTTTGATTGGGAGGCTCCCCATCATAAATCTGACTGACCTGCATAAGATAATCAGTGATTTCACTGAAGAGCTATTAGTGTTGTTTTTTGAGTATCTACATGTTAAAAGCAAACAAAAAATATAACTCTGTAACCATAAATCTCTGAGGGTAAATGCCCATTGCTATTTTAAAACATCCCTTTCCTGGTGTCTATAGTATAGTGCTGAAGGCTTTTTTTAAGGGAGCAGGGCGGGGGGGTGGAAGGGAGAGTTTCTTCATTATTCTGAGCATTTGTCGACATTTTTTCCAACAGAAATCATTCCAACCTTCCATGAACCAGATACTACTATGATTCCTCATATTCCTGAAAGAACAAAGGCAACATTGGGTAATCACATGTATTTCATAAACAATTGCTCTATTTTCCATTCTTGTTAGAGAAGATATTCTTAGAGAAAGCTCATTACATAATATTAAAACTAATAATGAAGTTTTGCTCTGCTTCTAGATATTTGCTTGTCCTTTGGTCTTGATGAGGGTAATAAGCATGAGCTCATTTACTTTTGAAGGTTCTTTTCCTCATCTTCTAGCCTTTCTAGTCAGGATGATGTAATTCCTTCAGATGTTATACATTTTCCAGTAAAAGGGGACTCTATTGAAAGAGCAGGTAGTGATTCCAGTAATTTCTGCATCTGAGGTATGGATACTGTCATCTTAAAATACTCTTCTGCTTCATGGTATAATTTTACAGAAGAAAATTGCAAGAAAATGAAAAGGTATCAACTACAGCATAACATATACCAAAACAGACCAGATGTGTGACCCTCCAAATCAAATACTTCTCTGCTACTTTCTTCTCTGCTAATTTCTAGGCATCCATGTTAGGAAAACTTGCTCAAATATATGAACCATTAGCTGAGAATTCTTTCTTTTTAACTTAAATTTCAGATGTGGACCAAATAAGGGTCAATGAATGCAAGCAGGGTTGGGCAGTAGGAGTATTGTTTGAGCAATCTTTGTTAATAACCTGTTCTCTGTCCCAAGTTTCAGAGACAGACATTGACCATGAATTTCTGAGAATGAAATGGTATCATTAATGAAGTATTAATAGCCATTTAATAATCTTCAAACTGTGTTTTTTCTTTTTGAGAAATAGGAAATGATGTTTCTATTTTAATATACATTCCCTGTATGCATTGATACTTTGGTTAGTATTCAGTTGATATCTCTTTATATAGCTTTATGAAGTTTACGTGCCCTTTTGTACACATTTGAGGCTACCATCATGGGCAGAATACCATATTCATATGCAGAAAATAGTTCTTCAGAGCAAGGGGGATGAAGAATGCACAGGCTAAGGCATATATTTTGAGGACCTCTCACATTGGTGTGGACCACAGACTAGCAAGTGCTAACATAATCTTTTCGAGTAAATGATTCTTACATGGCAATAATTTTTAATTGAACAGTATGAAGATAGCAAGATTGAATAGTTCCCACATACAAACAAAGAAGCTAATTTATAAATCAAGTCTAATACAAAGGGTCCACTGAAAAATAGATCCTATCCTCAGATACTCATGTATGGTAGATGTGGAAGATACAGGCTACTACTGTCTATTTTTGTCCCATTACTTTACTGTATGCTGTTCGTGACTATATTCTTCACTGCTTCATCCAAAGCTACAAATTTGTATGTAATTCTGGGGAAGTCTGTTTGTGTCAGCATCCATTTAATTTGTTTTCCTTTATTTGCAGGAATTCCAATTGATTGATTTTCAGCTTTACCCTTACATAATTTGCCTTATTACAGATCAGCTTGTACTTATGTTCCTTCCGTGCTATGAAAGCAGTGTGTTTTTTCAATTATTGTTCTGGGTGCTGTTTGTTTTTATTTCAGCTCCAACTGAAAAACAGTTCATTCATACCAAACCAAAAACATCTGAAAAACCAAGAGTGCCACACACCAAACCTGGTAATGGAGTCGTTCTTTTGATTTTGTGTTTGTGTTTAATCATTCTTTTCCTTAGCCTCGGGTTTTGTGCTTTTTAACAGAATTCTCCATAGCTGATTTTGTGCTGAAACAAATGTATTACACTAAAGTCAGTCAATCCAACGTATGCCAAAACTACACTGTAAATAATAGTAGGGTTTGTAGTGTACCATCAAAAACATTTTTCCTCTTTTCTATTACATATAGCAAATGATGACTAAAATATAGTAATGTGGGTGTTGACAAATTTCAGTGGCTAGATAGACTGAGTTCTCTCTGATTACTTCCTGGTAATCAGAGATGCTTCTCTGTGAGCAATTTTTTTTGTTTTCTAATCCATAAAATGCAACAGAACTCCATTGCAATGTGCTTGTACAGTTAGCAACTGACATTGTGTTCTATACTGATCAAAAGTAGTCTTAAAAATAGTTATGGGGTGCTGTGTGTCTTCCATTTTTGTTATAGAAGGAATGTATAGGAGAAATTAGTAGAAAGATAATGATATCTGTCAGCAGTTGAAGATATTCTGATACTCTTTAGTCTGGGGCTTTATGAAAGTTTTGGAAATCGTGCAAATGCTACTTTATTTCTATTACAGTTTCACATTCTAAGATTCTTCACATTTTCTCCTTAACAGCAATACATCGGACAACTCCACAACCAATTCTTACAAAATCTTCTACTATCACTGATCATTCAAGGGCAACAATGGGTAAATAAGTTTCCTTAAAGTTAAGATGCAGGTATTTTTAATTTTTCAATGGAGAAATTTCTAGAGAACATGCTCTGGTGTGGTATTTTGTGTAACATCATTCCACTATTATTCATTCTGCTTACACACGTGCATGTTTCTTAATACAGATGAGTCTCAGTTCTATCCTAGAAGTAAAGCAGAAATAGCCTACAGCTCATGTCTGGTCAGAAGCTTGTATTTGTCAGATCTCCAGTGGTCTAATTTTTCTTTTAGAGCACGAATTTTAGCCACTAACTCAACTTATCCTACAGCACAGTGCTAGGACTTTTCTGTGTTTTGGATAGTCTTTTTGTTTCAGGTTCCAGAAAGCCATGGAATTGTTATTGTCTTCTTTTTCAGGCATTTGAGGCATGCATTTTCTGTGGGCTAAATATGGCATTGGATCATGACTCCTGAAGAATACAATAATAATCTTTTTCCTTTTCTTTCAGCTCCAAAAGAAACACTGCTCATTCCTTCCAAACCCAAAACATCTGTCGGGCCAGAAGTACCACAGACTAAACCTGGTAATTTAGAAGTTTCTAACTTTAAAAGTGTTATTGTGGCACTGCCTTACTTACACTTTCTGCTGTCATTCAGTACTGCAGTCATGTGACATGCATGATATGTAGACAGAAATTAGTATCATTGTTCAGCTCAGAGTATGTCAATAAATTATATCAAAGAGAATGCCCAAGAATTGTATCAATTTCCATGGAGAGCAGAAGTTAAGATGGTTAGGTTTTTTAACATTTGTTTGTGGAATTGGTGGCTAGTAGCCATTAAAAATGTGAGATATTTGATTAGTTTTAATAAAAATAAACTGTTGTAGCCAGCTTCCCTAAGTTTTTTTCTTTTGGGAGATTTTGTTACCCTAAATACATTTGCTTCAATTTCTCAAGTACTTTTGAAACTTGGTTTACAGAATCTCAGTCCAAGATAGTTAGATACTAAAAGTATAGGTACCTTCTTCCTATCAGTGATTTTTGCTTAGTTTTGATTACTTATAATGACGCATGATGATACCTCAGCTTTACACTGAGTGTGAACTATTGCCATAAAAATTACTATGTAGGAAGGTTACAGGAGAAAAAAAAATTTAGGGGAGGAGCGACAACATGGTTATACAAAAGAGCAGCTCCTAATCTTTCTTACTCTCTGATCTAACCTCCAAATTGATACTATTTTAGTTTTAGGCAAATAGTTTAATGAATAATTTTATCATTTCCCCTCTTTTTTCCCTTAGACTTCTAGCCCTTTTTATATAGCCAAAAAGAATTTAAGCAGAGACCCTATTCATTCAAGAACTGTACATATATATTACTATGAAAATCAAACTGAACAGTCCAGGAAAAAGACTTATTTTCTATAGGCCGTATTTTGAAAGGCTTTCTTTGAAGTAGCCAAGTTAGATTGAAAGTCTCTGTTGAAAAAGAGCTATTTCCAATCATGTCATAGTTAACGAGTGCCATGTTTTGGTGCCACTACCAAGTTAGTTTTAGGTGAAGAATCTTAGAAAACAGAATTTATAGGTTTATTCTTTTCCTTTTAATTTTTAAATAATTATAGCAATGTATGTACAAAATAAACTACTGTTAGGAAAGTGGTTAAAAATAAATGGCACTATTTAGCCACTGCCCTTTATGCTAGTAAGTAGGTTACTTTCCATCTTACATGTTTTAACCTTATCTCTGAAAGACAAAGAGACATGTAGTGTGTGTCTCTGCCTGTCAGTCTCCTTTTCATCCAGTAACTTAGATATCTTTCACTACATTCAGGCAAATTTGAGTGAGGGAGACATGTCTGAAAGATAAATATGTTACTACAAGCTTTTAGAAATTTTTTTAGGGAAGTGCAAATTAATATACACAGTGTGAGAAAGACCAAAGACTGTCAGAACTCCACCTTTAGGGCATTTGTTCTGAAGTTGGTGGGGGCCCAGCAGAATAGTTGAACTGTATGGCTGTCAGCACGAAAATACATCCAGACTAATCAGAACATGTGTCTGTCCCATGTCTGTTAAAATTGTCTTAGCAGATGTGTAGATAGGTTTTTAGGAAACAAAGGACACAGATTCTTAATGAAATCCAACTTCTTTAATTTCATTTCTCACAGAACAATGTTTTATTTCTTGTAGCTCCAAGGGCAACACACCTGGGATCAATTAACCTTATAACAGTTCATGTTGTTGATGGGTCCAAAATGACTTTGGGTAATGAGAATATTATGTCAATTTATTTTTTATAAAACTTTACTTTCTCTGCTTTTGCTATATGGCTAAACTTACTTTAGTCAACAGAAATACCTTAATATATCTTTATGTCATGTTCATTTGTTAGTCACATTCCAGTTCATGTTCAAAATGTTGCTGATTTTAATTTTCCAGCCATTTTTTCTTTCATGAAATTCTTTCTAGAAATAAGTACTTCATGTACAAGGCTGAGGAGTCATATAAAAAGGCATTACCTGATCATCTTTTCTTCTTTTGTCTGACTTATTAATGATATATATCTTCTCAGTCTCCAAAAGTCTTTTATCTGTATAAAAGCATGATTTTCAGCCAGGTTTCTAGCACTGACTCTTTTTGTTTATGTTCTGCACAAAGATAGTTTGAATTTCCTTTCCAAATGTGGTGTCTTATGTTTAAAATAAATCATTTGCATTTGATAAGCAATAATATCTCCACTTTCAGTTCCCAATGAAACGTACCAGATTTCACCCAAGCCCAAAACTGCTCTAGCAACTGAAATTCCACATTTTAATACAGGTAATTTTTAGGATTTTCCTAAGTTGTAGTATTGAGAGTCTGTAGATCTTAAATAAAATCAGTACAGTTTAAGGTTCTGTTTATTATTACCTTTAAAACCATTTCAAATATATAACATGAAAATTTATTTTTCCCCTTATCAAATGTTTTTTGTTCATTGCTCTGAAAATCAAGGTTTAGTCAGTATTGCCTCAAAGATGATATGAAGCTTTTAAACAGTATTAGTGCAGTGCATTGGGTCCTCAGATGTATAGTATTGCAAACATAGATGTAACTGACTTCCACCTTTTTCCTTACAAAATGCTAACTCTAAATCTGTAAAACTTTTCCCAAATGTAAATGTCAAAAATGAGTAATATGTTCTTTCCTGCATAAGTATTTTCTCTGATACTTCAGAGAGGCTGGATTAAGTGTTGTGGATAGAATAGTCAGTAGATTCGAATATCAAATGCTTATGCTTTCAGCTTTCAGTGTGATTCACAAAGATTCTGTAACAACTAAAATATCAAAATTATTTGGCAAGTGAAAGGTGACAATAAGAAAAGGTTGAAAGCTTCTGATTTTAACCTTGATGAGGACACTATGCTTCAGCAGCCCGACACAGTGTCTGTGTTGAATGCTTCCAGTTGTTTTCTCAACAATATTTTAATGTTTCATGTTTTTATCTGAATATTTGATTGGGGGGGTTCAGTTTGGTGTTTTATTTTGAGGTTTTTTGTTTGTTTGTTTTTTACAGAACCTAATTAAATCTCTTAAGGCCATGGATACCTTGCAGAGCTAACTCTGTATCCATATACAGTTGGGTAACTGGCTGTAAATATTTTATATCTTTTCCTAAACCTAAACATGAATGTAACTGGTCAGACTGCATGATGGAGTCATCTGACCGCTAAAGAAACTAGCATTTTCAGCGTGCATTTTGGATTGGAACTCATAGAATTCTCATATGTCCATTTTGCTGTATCGCATTGGTGCATGGACCCTTTTTCTGGCAAATTACGCTGTGTAATTAAATTGGTGTTCCTTTTACACATAGCATTTAAACTGAACCTTATTTCTTTTAGCACCCCATAAACCACGTCTCACTTCTGCAAGACCAAAGCCATCTGATAAATCACAGACCAGACCTGGTAATAATTGTTTATTCAGTTTGGGGTGGGGAGGAGGTTAATTAATTAATTAATTTTACCTATTCTCAGTGGAATTTTAAGTGCTGCTGAGAAAAAGGGTATTTTTCTTTCAATTAATCAGTCTGGAGGTAAAGCCTTCCCAAATCAGAAAAAAAAAAAGGAAAACTGTGTGTATCATCACAGCAAGTGTTACTTTTTCTTCTGTGATGTGGAATTGTTGGCATCACATAAAAGCCTGTTGGGTTTTCTTCTCATGGAACTTTTTTCTTTTTTCTTCTTTTTCTTTCNCTGCCAAAGTGGATTGTGCCAACAACAGGTAGAGCTGCAGTTTTGGGGGTTTCTTAACTTATTAGTAAAAGACAGGAATGTGACTTCCTCAAATCAGCCTGAACCCTGCAAAATATTTCATTGTGTTTGATTATAGAAGTTAATTCCTCAGAGTACTGTATTAAATTGCTGCTACTGGTCATGCTATATCATTCCCGACTGTCATTATGAAATGATATTGACACTCTACACTAACTTACAGATAGATTATTATGTGGCTGCTGTTTACTGATGTTTTTTAGATGATAGGTCCAGAATAATTACTGGAAAACACTTTGTTGAAAAGTGTTACCCAGTTGTTTAAGTCCAAGTCAGAAGGCTGGGTAGGAAAGCCTTAAAGCCAGGTATCTTGCTAGCTACTAGCTATGCACGTGGTGTGTTTACGTCGGACCTACCCATATTCAGACTATGCAGTATTCAGACTATGTGTATTCAGGCTTGAATACTTCAGCACTAAGGAAGTTCCAAGTTGGTGGATGATCAAGGAGGCTGAGAACTGTCACTTCAATTTACCCATCCTTACATACACAGATGACGTACATCACTAACCACAAAGATGTATTCAAAATACTGATTTGGTTGGGGGGAAAATAACTTATCCTTTTTCAGTTGTGCTTGATTTTTCCATCCAATCAAAATAATGTTGTCAGTGCTAATTCATAATGAATCCGTATCTTTTTATTTAACAAAGCATTAATTTATTATGTCAATACAAATACTGTTGGATTTTTTTAATGCAGCTGTTTGTTAATTAAATACAGATTTTGCAGAGTCTTCATCAATGATGCAACTTTAAAATAATAAATAATACATATAAATAAATAAATAATACACATATTCAAAGCAAACTTTTTGGCTGTTCACCCACTACTAACAGTGCTACTGTCCCATACTATTGCTCTGTACTATCTAGGTTAGGATAATCTGAGTAACATACCATTGACTCTACACACTCCTTTTTTTTGTCTGTGTAATGTTTCTCTGTACCAGGATTTCCAAAGTATCTTTGGCAATTTAATACCTGTTGTTGACCTTACTATGATTTGAGCTACTCATTCCTGTACATAACTTTGAGAAGCCTACCATGTTTTTAGAAATGGCAAAACCTCAGGACAGATGATTGTATATTTAAATTTAATTTAAAATAGCCTCTTTAGAACGTGACATGCTCTTCTGTATTACATACAGAGTGGATGCCTTCATTGGAGGTATGTGCTCTTTGACCTTTCATAGTGCTTCTGGTAAATGAAGTGAGCCCATCAAATTCCAGGGCATCAGAGGCAGTTACAGTATTAAATGACCAATGTCAGTAGCTGTGGGTCAGAAAGTTTTGTTCTTTCCTTCTGTTGGCAGTCTGCTTATAAGTGAGCTTTCCAATGTCTGATTACCGTAATAGGCAGAATGCACACAGGACTTCAGGAGTAGGTGGCTTTTGAAATCACGTTATGAAATTACATGGGAATATATGCTAGACAGTATATTATGCTTTTCCCTTCTCCCATATAGTAGTAACATTGGCAGAGGTATTTGTAGATTAAAAAGAAGGAAAAAAAAAGAATGCATGCTACATAAATCAGCAGTATAAACATAATAATAGACATGTAAATTGTTAAATGTAGTTTATTGTGCTTAATGTTGGTTTAGGTGACTGCTAAAGTATTGTTTTAAGCAATCTTATTTAAAACACTCCTATTGGAGTGCCCACTAGTCGTAATGACTTCCATGTCTTTGTAGTATTGCCAGTTGCCAGGAAGAACTAGAGCTTCATTGTGGTAGACGTCAAAAATTGTCACAAGGCTATTACCTTGCTGTGCATGCTATGTGTTCTCACAGACAAATAAGTACCTTCTTTTAGAATTCTTCTGGAAAATGATACTTCTAGTAATATTTTCCATTGTTCAGTTACCTAAGTCTTTTTTCTTTAAGTTAAAGACATGGGTCTTAATTTAACAGATGCCTGTTACCTAAATTTTGTGTCCTGCCTAGTGAGCCCTTTAAGTTAAACTCAGTGTCCAAAGTACTACGGAAAAGCTGGCATTTATTATCAACTGTCTATTTCTTTGTGCCTCCAACCCTGCTGACATAGCAACTCATTAATATCTTTCTGTGAGTCTGCACCTTTCTTCTCCAAAGTGTAGAGAAATAACCAATGAATTTTGTATGTTCGTGACATGTTGAGAGAGGACTGCAGCTTTTCACAACTTTTCAGTCTGTACTTTCCTTGATGATCAATAAGTGAAATCCCAAGTCTTCTGTAAAGCAGGTGTGTCACAGTATTGTGGCAAATGCAGTGTCTGAGCCTACAACGATGTCTGTGCTCACAAAAATAATTTTGCACAACAAGAGAGTTCAGGTAATCAATTAAAGAAATCGTCTCGATCTCTCCCAAGCAATGTGCAATTACATATTGCAAACAGAATTCCAAAGTCTGCGGAAGAGACTGAGAAAAGAGAGCTCTACTAACCTGGAACTCTAAATCTTACCAGCTGAGCAAAGACAAAAAAGTTTCTTTTTTTTCAATAGGTGATATCTTAGAGAAATGATAACATTTTAAGATATCCGGAGGATTTTGGGGGGTGGAGGAGTTTACGTCTTTCATTATGAAAATGATATATTATTTTCTGTGGTTAGCTTATCAGAATCCTTAACTTCTCATCTAAGCTGATCAGAATCCTTAATTGGACTGAAAGGAACAATACGTTTTCAGGCTTACCTTTAGATGTTACACCATTTTTTTCTTTTCCTGAAGAAGAGCATATTTACTGAAGAGCCACGCATACTCTTGTTTGCAGACCAGTCCGGATCTTTTAATTCCTTGCTGGGCTGGCGCTGCTGTTGAATGTACTCCAGTTCATCTTCCTAATTGTACTCATTAGCATCAGTGCAAAGATGTTTCACCCCATGCAGCGTGCTTGGCAGCTGCAGGGCCCAGATGATAAGCAGTGGAATTTGTTTTTTTCCAGCAGCAGCACATGGGATTATGGCTGGTTTCCTGGCAGGCTTTTCAGTCTCCTGGCTAGCTGTAGTGCCAGGTGGTAAACTTGACTGTGGGAAAGAGGCAGGAAATATTGCCTCCTCATGACTAACATTCCTTTTAGTTTTCTACCATGGTCTAGCCATTTTCTCTATAATTTCATTTTATTGAGATGGCTTTTCATATTTGTCTTAGTGTATGTAATTTACCTTACTCAGTTATTTTTTTAATTTAATCCTAACCATTTAAAAACTGTTCCTGATCTATTAAGCTTCCAGACAACCTTCAGCAAACAAACTTTGAGCAACATTCCCATTTCCCTTGTGAAAGAGATATAGTTGGTTTTCATTACAAGTGCCACTAACTTTGTGTTCTATTTGCTTTTTATTTTTGAAACTGTGGGTGTATAGCCAAGTTCTAGAAGAACTCAAGTATTGAGGTATTTCAGTTGTTTTATCAAGGGCACTTTTTCCAGTTCTTCACTTAAAATGATCCACCTTTCTAATGATATTCCTGCTATTAAAGATGCAGTGGTTAGTTTTAAGGTTTTCCAGATCCCATGAATATTTCCAGAATAAGAGACAGAAGTAAAAGAAGACACAAACACATGTGCAAGTAATACATCTATTCTCAGTTCTGTTAGAAGTTTGGGTGAATGTGGTAAGTCGAGATGCTTATAATAAGCAACTTACATTAGCTAGAACAAGGCAAATGCTATGATAAATACAGCAAACTGTTTGATAGTGCGGGTACCTTGTGTGGAAACAAAAACAAACTTCTATGTAACTTTAAAGCACATTGAAACATTCAAAAAGGAGGTTTTGTCCACAGGGAAGTGTTGTGCTTTGATCAGCTTTTTCCCTGAAACTTTGACTTATTTTTCATTGCTACTTTACTACTTTCTTCTGTCTAGAATGTATACAGATACAGTATTTTGTTGATTCCTAGTTGATATAACTCAGAAGAGATTGTGATTCTAGATTAGATTGTAAAGAGTAGGATACAGGTAGATTTCTCTGTAGACACTGTAAGATGCAAAACTAAATTAGACTTGTAATGGATACGTGGGTGATTTAGAGTGATTCAGTCAATGTGCTACTACATTTTGTTGACATATTTATTGTGAGATGAAGCTAAGAAACTAAATATACTCTGACTATGACCCATAGTGTACAAGATTATTTTTCTTTTTAAAGCTGGTGCTGGTCGTCTCATGCATCTTCTTCCTTGAATGTCATTCACATGAAACATTGATTAGCACTCTGGTACTTTGTATATCTGAAGATCTAATTAACCGCTTTAGTTACCTGAAGATAAATTGCAGTTATATAAAACCACATGACGTGTTTAGAAATTTTGGTCGCAGGGATGAGGTGACCTGCATCTGGTTCCCAGCTTACTACAAGCCTGATTAGTTTAATCTTAAGTAAATAATGTAATGCTTCCAGACTATTATTCTCCCCTGTGAGGAATACTGATACTCACTCTCACTTTTAGAGAATGTAAAGTCTCTATTCAATCTTATTTTGAGTGTAGTGCCACAACTGTGGATTCCTAAGGTACGCCTAGCAAGAATGGCCAAATAGCAAAATAATCGAAAAATTATCTGCTTCATGCTGTTGAAATACTAGTGTAATCTCAAAACAAGATGGGAGCCATATTATGAACCTATGAAGTTGCTGGTTTAAATGTTTAGATCATGTTGGAATGGGCTTGAAAGTTGATAATTAATTTGATTTTGAGATTATTTTTTTAATACATTAACTTTCAGGGTTTTTTTCTTATCTCATGAGAAAGAGTGATTTATTTTTTTTTCCGCAAACATGATGAAGTTGCAATGCATTTTCTCACTCTACGATATATATCACTTGTTTTGTATAGGGAAAGCATATTAACGTAACAGTCTGGCTGTCCTATAAATATCAGCATGTGAAATAGTTGTTCTGTACCAGGAGTAGTTGTGTTTATCTTTTTAATGTCATTTACTTCAGGTTTTTTAAAAATGTGTTTATATAAATTTTAAGTAGGACTTTCCTTTATATACAAACTGAATTTCATGTACACTTCGCCTCCAGTACTCCAAATATAGAATATATTTGGTTCAGAATTGCTCTAGCCATTCCTTGGGGAAGATTACCAAAGATCTTATTTTTGGGAAGAATATTTTTGCAACAATCAATGGACATTTTATTCTGTATACTGAAAAACTAAAATGTTCTCTGTACTCATCTTTCCACATATAACATAGTTAATTTGGTTTAACTTATCTGATATCTCTTAATATTACCCATTCTCTTTTTCCAGATATACTTTTTTCAAGGAATGTTTAAAATTAAATTGCAGAATCTTCTAGACCAATACCACTTTCCACTTACTTGAATAGGAAGATAATGGATATCACTAAGCTATCAGTAAAAATAAAGATGGACCCGATATGCCAGTTTTGTGCTTAATGTTAGCTACAGTTGGAACATATACAATATAGAAGTATTCCATGATTTGGCACTGCACTGTAGATACTTGTTTCATTTCCTTTTTTTTCACAGATGAAGTTTATACACCTGAGGATATTGCCAGACAAATTGGCATGGATGTGGAAAAATCTTTGGAATATAGTGATACCTGGGAAAAGCCATTTTCTGGTAAGATTAATAAAAGAAGACAACATTATTGCCAAATAGGCCTTCAAAAATAGACATTTGTATTTCACTTTTTTCTAGTAAACTTCTTAGAAATTTTCTGTTTCAAATGAAAAGCTGTAGTGTTTGTATGCCACATGTATACACATAAATGTCTTTCTTTTATTAGCATAACCAAGAATAGGGCTTGTTTTAGCTGTGCTTTTTTACTGGCAAAACCGACCAAAAATAAAATCTTTTTGGTTTTGCCCTTTGATTTACTTTTCAGCTGCAGCTGCTCTTTTTAGTTAGATTTTCCATTGAAAACATGCTATTAGACTTAAAAACACAGATACAAAGATAGGCCTCTTACTAATTTATAAACTGCTGGTTGCTCCTAATCCCTGCTGAATTTCCTTTGCACCTAATTTACCTTCAGAAAGACAAGAGCCTGTTTTGACAACTGAGTTCTGATGTTTCATCTTTTTAAAGTTTATTCAATCTAAAGATTGTACTTTGCAAAGGTTAAGTACGATGCGATACACCATTAGTAGTAGCTGGATGCAGACTGTAAACTGCAAACAAGGATCGGTCTCTGCATTTTTTGTTATTGAATGTTAGGCAGTGGTGTGTATTTAAGTAAATCCAGCCTGTGATTTGCAGAGACTGAAAGGGTTTTTTATGCACATAGATTTGAAGGAACATCTACATCTGCTTTTACTCTTATTATGACATTAGATTTTTAAAGCTAAGCTTTTAGATCTTTGAAGTAAGCCAATACCTTGAACTGTAATCATAAGAGACTGCTGGGTATGGTTATGAGATTAGCTACTACAGTTTTGTAATTTTCATGTATACTTATGTGATCTCAGCTCACTTCAGGAGGCCTCACTATGTATGTCAAAATTCAGAATTATAGAATCATAGAATGGTTTGGGTTGGAAGGAACCTTAAAGATCATCCAGTTCCACCGCCTCTCCCACCTGCCATGGGCAGGGACATCTTTCACTAGATCACATTGCTCAAAGCCCCATCCAACCTGACCTTGAACACTTCAAGGGATGGGGCACCCACAACTTCTCTGGGCAACCTGTTCCAGTGTCTCACCACCCTAACAGTAAAGAATTTCTTCCTATATCTAATCTAAATCTACCCTCTTTTAGTTTAAAACTGTTACCCCTTGTCCTATCACTACAGGTCCTAGTAAAAAGTCTCCCTCCATTTTTCTTATAAGCCCCCTTCAAGTATCGAAAGCCTGCAATAAGGTCTCGATGGAACCTTCTCTTCTCCAGGCTGAACAACCCCAACTCTCTCAGCCTTCATAGGAGAGATGTTCCAGTGCTCTGATCATTTTCATGACCCTCCTAGGGCTCTGTTCTAAGAGGTCCATATCTTTCTTGTACTGGGGACCCCACAACTGGATGCAGTATTCCAGGTATGGTCTCACTAGAGTGGAGTAGAGGGGGAAAATCACCTCCCTTGACCTGCTAGCCACACTTCTTTTGATTCAGCCCAGGATACCATTGGCTTTCTGGGCTGCAAGCACACATTGCTGGTTCATATCTCATTTTTCATCTACCAATATATCCAAGTCCTTTTCTGCAGGCTTGTTCTCAATCCATTTATCACGCAGCCTGTACTGAGACTGGTGATTACCCCAACCCTGGTGCAGGACCTTCCACTTGGCGTTGTTGAACTTCAGGAGGTTTGCATTGGCCCACTTCTCCAGCCTGTCAGGGTGCCTCTTGATGGCATCCCTTCCTTCAAGCACATCAGCTGCACCACTCAGCTTGGTGTCATCTGCAAATTTGCTGAGGGTGCACTCAATCCCAATCTCTGTGTCATTAATAAAGATATTGAACAGTAATAGTCCCAGTACGGACCCCTGAGGGACACCATCATTACTGATCTACTTTTGGACATAGAGCCATTGACTGCAACTCTTTGGATGGGGCTGTCTAGCCAATTCCTTACCCATCGAATAGTCCATCCATCATGACAGATTAGTCAAGTATGATTTGCCCTTGTGAAGCCAAGTCAGCTGTCTCTAATCACCTTTCTGTCATTCCTATGCATTGACATAGCTTCCAGGAGGATTTGTTCCAATATCTCTTTCAAGAAGGCCAATGGTATCCTGGCCTGTATCAGGAATAGTGTGGTGATCGGGACTAGGGAAGTGATCGTTCCCCTGTATTCAGCACTGGTGAGGCCCCACCTCGAGTACTGTGTTCAGTTTTGGGCCCCTCACTACAAGAAAGACATTGAGGTGCTGGAGCATGTCCAGAGAAGGGCAGTGAAGCTGGTGAGGGGTCTGGAGAACAAGTCTTATGAGGATCAGCTGAGGGAACTGGGGTTTTTTAGTCTGGAGAAAAGAAGGCTGAGGGGAGACCTTATCACTCTACAACTACCTGAAAGGACGCTGTAGTGAGGTGGGGGTTGGTCTCTTCTCGCTAGTAACAAGCGAAAGGACAAGAGGAAACGGCCTCAAGTTACACCAGGGGAGGTTTAGATTGGATATTATGAAAAAGTTCTTCACAGAAAGGGTTATCAAACATTGGAACAGGCTGCCCAGGGAAGTGGTATAGTCGCCATCCCTGGAGGTATTTAAAAGACGGGTAGACATGGTGGTTAGGGACGTGGTTTAGTGGTGGTTTTGGCAGTGTTAGGTTGATGTTTGGACTATGATCTTAAAGGTCCCTTCCAACCTAGACAATTCTATGATTCTATGATCTTAGCATGCAAAGAGATGAGGCTGATTAATCAAGCATTGCTATAAGTTAGCCAGTATTTGACTTTGCCTTTAAATGAATTTACTTTTTCTGAAAACTTAGTGTGTTTTAACTGAAAAAGTTTACATTTAGGCTATTTATGAGAAATGAAAAAAATAGGTTATGGCACACAAGAATTAAGCTTGATGTGTTAAGAGTCTATCTGAAGAGGCTGCATGCCCTCCTTTTTCATTAAGAGTTACAGTGTCAAGAAAATACATTTCCTGTCCACAAAGAACCTCTAAGATTAAATAAATCCTAATAGTTCACCATGCCACTGTCATCACAAGAGTCTACGCTATCACAAAATCCCTGAATTCTATTGTGTGTCCTAGTTTACAAGCTCAGTCTCCACACCTTGTTAATTAGATTTGGTAGCATCACAGACCATCACCTAAATCACTGTGGAAGTAGTAGAAGGGAAGGGTAGGGATTCTTGTTTGTGCAGAGTGCAGTATAGTGGATTCAACAGTGACCCAGTCCACTGAATGTGATGTTTTGGCTTGCATGTAACTTGCAGTTGTGTTGTTTGGATGATATGGTAGAAACCACTGACAAGGCAATACTTGCACATTTTTACCCCATAAATATCTCAGGCAATCCCATTCCCTAAATCTGGGAAGGGAAAATTAATCATGTATACTACCATGTAGTAGTACCTAGGATATGATGACTTATATCTACAAAAATTTATTATTCTTTTCCAAGTCTTTAGGCATTTATTTTTTTTTCATCTCCATCTGGGGATTAAGAATGAATATAAAACCTACAAATGCTATTTTCAAAACCATTACATCTTCCTGAATTAGATAGAGCATTATTTCCTGTCTTGATCTGACGGATTTTAAAAAAAAAAAAGTGTTTTATAAGTGACTGCAAAAGTCCAAAAGCAAAAGGGAACAGAGAAGGATGGAGATGTTCCTGTTTGTGTATTGTAAGTATTTCTAAAACGGCTCCCCCAAATGAGTCTTTGGATCTGCTCCCTTCTCACCCACAGTCACTCTATTTATTGGGTAAACTAAGGTCAGATGTGTAGGGCCTGAGGTACTCCATGTAGCCAGTGACTCAGTATCAAGCAACTTGCACATTTGTTGATATTGGCAGCATTATAGGAATTATATTACTCTTGAGGATTTTCCCCTGTTAGGTATAAAAGTCTTTTGTAACATAAATGTGTTGCACATATCTCCTGTTTTTTTCTTAAGGAAAGAAGTGCAAGGGTGAATAGTGGAAGAAAAATCTTTTCCTTTGCCTTTCCTTTGCATAATAAAATCCTTTATTATTGCCTGGAAAATACAGTAAAATGTTTTGTAAGCATGAATTAAGAGGCTTAGGTTCTCCTTTCAGACCTCACTGTCAAAGGACCTTACCTGATAAATTTAATGGATATTGGCTAGAACTGCACATTGAAATAATCTAGTTGGGTGCTTCAGGAGTTTATAAGGCGATAACTGTTTCTAGCTAGCCATGCCAGTGCATGAAGTGACAGTGACTTTTTTCATTTTTCACTTTTGAACGGCATAGGATAAAGTGTCCCTAATGATCATTTCCCTTTTGCTACATCTTTTGCTTCAAGCTGAGGGTGACAAGTTTTATCAGTTAGAAAGCACAAAAGATCAGAAATTTTGTGAGTAGGATACTGAAGATGATTCCAAGTACACTGAGGTGGTGTTTATTGTGGGAAGAAGTATCCTGTTGGCTGCCAAAAAATTACCATTGACAGAAATGAGTAACTACACAGAAAATGAATCACTGAAACACTTGTAAAAAAGCCCAAAGGAGCTACATTTTTTCAGTGTAATCTTGGTTTAAAACTCCATGGCACACACTTCCCAGAGAATTTAAGGCTGAAAATACAACTCATTTCAGTTCCTAACCTCACCTCCCTGCTCTTGATAGTAAATTAGACATGAAACATTGTTTGAGAAGTCAGAATATAACTTGTAATGGGTTTCTGATTTTATGGAATTTGAGGTTAAATAATTAATAACACTGTTTTGTAATGTCATTCAGTAACTACATCACCTGGCCCTCAGCATCCTCCTATACCTCCTGTCAAGCCTACGCAAATGCGAAGAAAACCTCTGCCTCCAAACACTGTGACTGGTAAACCAGGGAGTCCAGGTATCTCAGCCTTTTCAGCATAAATATTTTATTATCGGTGAGATAATACTGAACTGACTAGCAGGGTATAGGGGAATTTCATAGTATAGATTCTTTCTCTTTAATCTGTGGTACCTCTAGAAACTAGTCTTCTGGAACATACAGGCCTTGTGTCTTTTGTCTTTGTACATGAACTCTGTTTTCTTTTTGTTTTCCAAACCTATTTATGTCAAAATCATCCCTCATAAGGGAGCTGAAAGCAAAATAGCATAATGCAAGTCATCCTCTAGGAAGATCAACTTTAAGAACATTTTGTGCCTACTAATATCATTTGCAGTTACTTAATGTGCATGTCAGATGGGAGATACAGAATATTATGGTTCAATGCATTTTCCTAAATGGCTATTTGTAATGAAATTCTGTCCCATGTATATGGCACGTCCATTAACCCCTACAAATAACAAGCTAATAGGCACCCAGAAAACTAACTGCACTGGGAGGCAGAGCAAGCGGAGTTATTTCATGTGCAAAGAGTTTAGCTTCATTCCTTTGCTACAGTATTCCTGCTTCTCAGTATCAGTATAAGAGCACACAGAGCTTTCACATTTCCTATTTTATTTTAATTTTATCCTGAAGCTGATATTCAGTATCCTTACATATGTTTTGTCTGTGGATTCTACATAAGAATCCTTAGGCTAACATTGTTGCAGGTAGTCAGAAACTATCATCTCTTTATGTTTAGCATGGTGAGAAATGCTTCCCTCCTCATATTACTCTCTGAAATTCACTGGAAATATAGAGGTCTTGGCTCTGCTGTATTTCCTGTTGGCTTTTTTTTTTGGTTTGTTTCATGTGGGGCTTTGTGTGCTATTGAGGCACTGAAAACCTAAATAATTCTTTAGTATTTCGTGCAGCAGATTAGAAGCAAAAATCTCCAAGCTGGATGAAACAAGGTGTATATTTACTCAACTGCAAAGCCAAGATTGAAATGTTGTCTGTACTTGCTGTTGATCGGTGGTGTTCCCGTAGTAATAGCTATAACAGAACATAAGACATTCTCAGTCTTAAACTGTAGCATGAAAAAATGTTGACCTGATACGTTTTCTTTTGCTTGTACTGGGGTCTATGCTAATTGTCTCCATTAAGTGCCTAATTAATTTACCAGTGTTTTGAATGTCACTCTTTTTCCATACACTAGAGGCCAGGTTGTGTGGTAGTCAGCAGTTACCATACCTTCCTAGGCATTCGAGATGGAATAAATTGGTTAGATGATCTGGTTCCTCCTTATGGAGCCAGTAGCAGATTTTCCTTTTTCTGTGTTTCCTAGTGTTTTATCCAGCTTAGTTTTAAACTTCATAACTGAGTTTCTTCTGGTTCCCTGGAGATACTGTTTCGCAGTACTAACAGGAAAAATTTGCCTCAATGTTCTTCTTGGATTTTCCCTTTCATAATTCTGTCCTGTTTCTCTTTCTCATTAACACTGTGATTAATTCCTTACTTGCATCTTTCTTACTCATCCAGTGTATGAGTATTATGGGAAGGTTTCTATGCAGACACTAAAAGTCTCCTGAATGGAAAAAAAGAAAACAAGAGAGTTCCAGAACCATTGTGAAACTAGACTATAGTGAGAATGTTAATAAATTTCCACTTTATTAAGGAAATTAGTGAAAAGTAGGGAGACAGTCCTTATTACGAGAATCTTAATAGATTTCCACTTTATTAAGGAAATTTGACCTGGACAGGCTGGAGAGTTGGGCAGGGAGAAACCTTATGAAATTCAACAAGGGTAAGTGTAGGGTACTGCATCTGGGGAGGAATAACCCCATGCATCAGTACAGGTTGGGGGCTGACCTCCTGGAGAGCAGCTCTGTGGAAAGGGACCTGGGAGTCCTGGTGGACAACAGGATGACCATGAGCCAGCAATGTGCCCTGGTGGCCAAGAAGGCGAATGGCATCCTGGGGTGCATCAAGAAGAGTGTGGCCAGCAGGTCGAGGGAGGTCATCCTCCCCCTCTACTCTGCCCTGGTGAGGCCGCATCTGGAGTACTGAGTCCAGTTCTGGGCTCCCCAGTTAAAGAAAGACAGGGATCTGCTGGAGAGGGTCCAGCAAAGGGCTACGAAGATGATTAGGGGATTAGAACATCTCTCATATGAGGAAAGGCTTAGAGACTTGGGTCTCTCTAGTCTAGAGAAAAGAAGATTGAGGGGGGATCTTACTAACAGTTATAAATACTTAAAGGGAGGATGCCAGGGGGATGGGAGCAGTCTTTTTTCAGTGGTGCCCATTGATAGGACGAGGGGTAATGGGCACAAGCTTGAACATAGGAAGTTCCATCTTAACATGAGGAGGAACTTCTTTACCTTGAGCGTAGTGGAGCACTGGAACAGGCTGCCCAGAGAGGTTGTGGAGTCTCCCACTCTGGAGACATTCAAAACCCGCCTGGACGCTGTCCTGTGCAATCTGTTGTAGGTGACCCTGCTCTGTCAGGGGGGTTGGACTAGATGATCTCCAGAGGTCCCTTCCAACCCTGACTATTCTGTGATTCTGTGATTCTGTGAAATGAATGGGAGGTAGGGATTTTTATTGTTTTAAACTTGATCAGCAGAGTTCTGCCTTCAGTCACCATATTATTCTGCATCATATATGCAGGGAATGTAACTGCATTATGTAGTTCTTCACTTTTTGGGGGTTGAGATTTCACAGTCACGCAGTGGCTATCTGGGAGTATCTGCATGTTTTGTGAATGTAGTTCTTGTCTTTTACAGCTATTTTGAAAACAATCAAGAAACCATTTACCATGGACTGTTTCCCTCTTAGAAACTTGTTTTTATAGTTAGATGATAACAGCTGAGGAGTAAAAGCAATGTCACAAAATCTAAAATAATTTCTAAAATACTTGTTTAATTATGGGAGATAATACTGCCTCTATCAATCAGTTTCTATGGTGCCTAGTACAGAATAGATCAGTTCAGAAAGAAAGCTTTTTTCCTTGAATCATGTAGCATTATAAATGTTGAAAATGTTGGACTTTGTTGCATTTTTCGTTGTTTCATGTGAAGCACATCTTAATTTCAGGTAGTGGAAGCTCCAGTACTGTTCTGTGGTTAAACTCTTAATGCGGGCCATAGTTAAGGACTTGGTGTTTATCGTTATACATGTTCCAGCTTAAGCCTTGCTAATACATGTCCTGTATTGAGAGTAGAAATGAAAGGACCTTACCTATATTTGAGGGAAGAATTCAAGTTTCAGTTGCTGAGTTCAGTTATTCTGTCTTACAACTCATGAAGAAATGTTCTCTCTTATTTGAGAAACAGAAATGCCAATGCTGGTCATTTTGCATCCTTTTACCAGTCTGTGTAGGACGGTTCTACTCATTAAATCAGGTCATATTCTATCTGACTGAAGTCCTCCAAGACCATCTCCAAGTAGCAAAAAATTTTCTTACTGGGTTTCAGGAATAGGTTATATTGGCAATAAGAACAACTTGGAACTTTCCTAAATCAAACTGGAAGCTGTCATATAAGTTTTGACGGGAATATCATAGTTTAAGTGAAATTATTTGTTTCATGAAGCAGTTCTTAGAACTTAGAACAAATCTGAGTTCTGTTAGAAAATCAGAAAGCTGTTTCACTCTTTTAAGTAGTGAATGCCTTGTTGCCACAAGTTCCTCCTTCTGTCATTATAGCTAAACCTGCTGGACCAACAACACCTGTGAGGACAGGAACGTCATATAAGACGCCAACAGCTTTTGCAACTCCAGAGTATTATGGTAAGGCCATTACAGACAGTTCTGGTTTCTTTTTTTTTTTCATGAACATAAAGATTTGGTTTTTTTCTTTTGCTTCCCTCCCCTAAACTATATTGATGCACTGTATATTTAATATAAGAATTATTCTGTCTGGGGTGATTCTGATTTCCTTTATGCCACTTTGCAACTTTTCTAACTTGACTGAATTCATCTGGCTCTCTTCTGGTACACACCTTGGTAAATGAGAACATGATGGCCCTTCCATCTTCCTAGAAATCAATACATGCTTAGTAGGCTTTCAATACTATTCAGTGGCTACTTTAAATCTGTGAAGGGAGTAGATAAGGCACTTGTTTTCCTGAATGTTTCTTTTTGCATTGAACCTAAATTCAAATTATTGTTTGACTGATAGTGCTCAACATGGTTGTGATGTCCTCCTAGCTATCATCTGATCAAGCTGCAACCATTTAGATAGGAAAAGTTGTAATATGGTAAACATAGCAATTAGTTGGTAATTTGCCCTTTTATAAAATTGGGGATTAACTACAAGTCCAGACCTAAATCTCCTCAAAGTGGCCATACAGGAATGGGTTTGGAGGAGGATGTGCTTAGAATTAATTTTTAAGCCAAAATATGCAGCTCTAGGTATATTGTCAGGAATGATGCGGTTTCTAATTTTCCTGGACTTACAGTAACACTGAAATTCTTGTCTCCTTATAATGATCATGCACTCACTGTGACCCTTAGTGCTCAGTAAAGCAAGCCAGATGCTACATTTATTTAAAAATGCTTATTGTGAATATGTTGTGTTTTGTCCATTGAGGTCCATTGTAGTATTTGCATCTGAGAGAAGATTCCGTTCACTGTAGCAGCTATTTATCCCAACACCGTTGTCATGAATCCTGACTTGACTAGCACATTTCTGCTCACCAGCATATTTGCCTTAAATTTCCTTCAAATTTTGTGGAAGTTGTACACTCTCTGGAAATAGAATTTGTGATTTCCTTGTCACTATTTTTAGAGAAGCTCATGTGCCAACATAATAGTGCTATATATTCTATGAACATGAAACAAGCTCCAAGCTAAACAGTCAGTACAGTGCAAAAATATACTTTTTAAAAAGTCTAAAGAGCATTTTGCATATATTGCATGAACTGAATCCAGCATCAGTCATGAACTCTGTCATTTTGATTATGCCCGTCTTTATACTACCAGGTACATATGGAGTTTACTTAGCATCACAGCCAAAGTGGAGTCCTTAAAAGGGAAAGACAGATCTGGCGGCAAAGGTCTACCGCAGAAGAACTTTACCATGATTTAAAATGCCAAATGAACTGTGAAATGCTGCAGCTGTAACACTGAAACCTCCTATTTATTGCAAATTAAGTTATAACTCTCTCTCCCACAGTTGATGCAACTGTCTTCAGCTCAAGTCCTACATCAGAAACAGATTCTTCAGGCAAACCAAGGTACCAAGGTAGGATTTTAATAGCTATGGTATTTTTATTTGGGGGAAAATATGAAGACTGACCTATCTTGCATCAAAATTATCTTGTTTGGTTACGTGAAGGCCAAAACTTCATTTCAATCTGTTCCACTTTAGTGTCAGATGAAAGGACTGTAGTGCAAGCCATCAGCATATTCTTGACTAAATTTTACTTCTCTTCTACTTTCTTCCATGCTACCACCTCCTAGTTTGCAGTCTTGCCCACAAACATGTTGTGACTCTTCCTGTATGCCAGCAGGAGTACATCTGCACACTGTTCACATTCCACCAAACCAAATGAAAATCTTCCTGTGGGAAGCATAACTGGAGGGGTATTGCCCCCAGTACCAGTGCACCTTACCATAAGGGATGTCTACCCATCATATACATACCTCACCCCTCATTCCAGGCTGTGCACGTTCAAATAGTCTAGTAATATGGTAACATACACTAGACTAGATGATAAAGTAGTCAAGTTACTGCTGTTGCAGTAATCTAGGGAGTTTAGCAAGGTGAGATGACAAGAAGTGCTTTTGTACCAAAAGATTTTTCAGTTTTTTTTCTTGGCCTGGTGAGGGATACTACATTTCTGAAGACACTGTCTTTCTTGCAAGAGTTTGTTGTTTACATCAAATTGAAGTTTTCATTTTAGAACTAATGTGTTTGTCTTCAGTAATCTTTTCTTAATTTTGATGCAGAGTACAAGATGTTTGTCTCAGAAGGTATGTTTCAAAGTTTGGTCCTGTACCATTGAAAATGGTTCAGATTTGGCAGTCACTTTAGAAACTGCAAGTTTAATAATGGAATCACTCTAGACTAAACTTGTTACTCTTTCTGGTGAAACAAAGTGGTGATGGGCTTTACATCTTTGTATTAGCATAGCACTCAAAAGCTGTGAATGGAATTGTAGTGTCATTTTACTATAGAAGGACTAAAGTTAATTGTCCGATTTTATGAGAGAAGTTAATTCTTTCAAACACTGTGTATCACCCACTAATACCTTCAGAGTGATATTTCATCAGTGGTGCCAATGGGAAGGGGGTGAAGGCAGTGTAGATTCCAGGTCTAACAACAACAAAAAACCCAACAGGCAGCTTAATACTGAATGTATGGGTTTTATTCTTAAACACTTATGTTTGACTTTGACCTGTGCAGATTTTTACTTGGTGCCCTGAGATGGAAGTTGTGCAGTAGGTGAAATGGCACTGACATTTTGTAAAAACACTCTGTATTAAATAACAGCACTTTCCTATTGCTCTTAGCCCCCCATGTCAAGTACATGAAGAAAGATGATGATGTGCCGTGCTCTATCACAAGCTCTCTTGAACATTTTCCTCAAGAAGAAGTTGGCAGCAAGGAAGAACCTACTCGTCCTCCACAAAATCCTCCAACCAACCTCACAGTGGTGACTGTTGAAGGCTGTCCAACTTTCGTCATATTGGACTGGGAAAAACCAGACAATGACACTGTTACTGGTTGGTTTGATTTCTTTCCTCCATTGTATCAGAATACAGTATTTCCAGTTTTTTACTTTCACAGTGGTTTTATGTCATTTAAAAAATACTTTAATCCCAAAGGAGTCTTACACCCCAGTGCTTTTATATTGTGCTACTGTCAACTCCATGGTGAAATGCTACTAGATTAGCAACAACTATACAACTACCTCATTGGTGTCAGTGGTGACACAAAAAAACCCTTAAGAAGTATGATTCTGTATCTTCTCTTAATTTCTGGCTTCTCTGTGTACAGGATCTGGTAAGATCTAATCAAGAAGTTCCAGCAATGTGACAGTAGTCTTTATTATATAGATGCACATACATAATGTAGGCATCTTTCTTGGCATGAGGATGTTGTTGAGTAGTGGGCCAGACAAAATGAAACCTTACATCCATGTAGTAAGTCAGTATAACTCTGCCAGCACAATACTTCCTCTACCCACCATAGGGTCACCAAGTTCTCTATGGTAAAAGAATCTGTTTTTTTTAATTTCCAAAGGAAGGTTTTTGTATTGAGAGTAAATCCATGTGAGTCATGCAGGAATCAGACAGGTAAGCATGCCAGACGACCATTCGTAATTTTTCTGTCATCACACAAGCTTACCAAAACTGAACATTTAAATTAATTATCAACTGAAAATTATGGCCCTTCTGTACTGTCAGGAAAATGGCTTTTGTTTTTACCATGGACTTAAAACTTTGACTTGCAAAATTACTGGCTTATCACAGCCAAGACCAAACAGATTTGGCTGTGTTGCATTACAAGTGAGTAGAACGGGTAAGGCTAGTGAGGACTAAGACTTGATCATTAGCCATTAACTTTAGCATGTAAGTGGGATGTTTTCAGATATTGTTGTATATGCATAAGAGATTTCAGTGCAGGGCTATAATTAGGTGACTGTCAGAAACAAGGCCACTCTGTTCCCCAAATTAGTCCTTCCTTGATTTTCTAGAAAAAATTACTAGGTTTAACCTCTATTCTTTCTTGCTCTTCCTGCCATTTTGAAAACTAATAAATGCAAAACCAAAAGGATACTCAAAACAAAAATTAGCCTGCACTTTTTTCTTGGGGGAAAGAGGAAGAAAGTTAGCCCTTCTGCTGGATTAAAAGGGGAATAAAAAGAGACTGTAGGCTAATAAAAAGTACCAACAAGACAGAAGAATTATTACCTGGCTTGCCTTCTACAACATGCTTGATCCTGGAAGGAAAGGAAGCATGAGCTTATTGCTGACCTTAGAATTAGGCTGAGGATAGGCTCTCTGTGAACACTGCCCACTCCAATCAGTTCTGCAATGCTTCTTTTTGTTCTGGGAAAAGCCTTTTTGTTGCTGTTGTCATTTGGAGGCCTTCTCCACAGACCAGTCCTTGGCTTGACTAGATGAGATAACATCATTTAGTCTGAACGTTTCCTTGGAAGTAGACTTGCTGTTTGTCTTGAGTATGTTAATGAACATACCAACATTTGTCTTGTAAAAATAGAAAACCATTTCTACTATAGCTGGTAAAACTGTCAGCCCACATCATCTAATGATGACAGCAAGGCCTAATTGCCTTCTGATGCTATTTCCTTTCTTTTTCAATGGGTGTCGTGAAATATAGAGCAAGCAGTAGTCACTGTTTCTTCTGAGACTTCAGGTGGAAGCCCTTACTCTGTTGAGTTGTAATAAGCATTTGTAAAAGTTAACTTTTCATGAAGTTTCTTCTCTTCTATAAGACTATTCTTTGATAACTGAGACACACCTTTCCCCATTCTAGAAAATAAGATTAAAACCTTCTGCAGAATATGGGACTAATACTCACTTGGCTTCACTGAGAGAAACTTTAGTCTTCAATCTAGCTATCTTCCTATCTAGATGTAACAGTTCTCCCATATAGACCATCTTCATTCTTTTTAACTTCAATGTGTAATATAAAATGAATGTTTGAACTCTGTGGCTTACAAATACTCTCATTGAGCTTGTCTCCTTCATCTTAACTTCAAAAAATTACTCAGTTAATGACTTATCCAAGGACACTTTCTGAATTCAAGAGAAGGCATTGAATCCTGTTTTTTGAAAGCAGTGATTACTTCATATTGGCACCAGTATGACATTACTTGTTTAGACAGACTTAAATCAAGTTTTCTGTCATCTCTTTTTATTTTTGTAGTTTATACATGTTTTTTCAATCATCTGATTTAGGCATCACATCTCTTTTTTAATGCACTGCTTCAGATAGAGCTGTGGAAACAGAAAATGTAATTTTTTCAGCTGTTTTTTTTTTTTAAAGGTTACTTTGCTTGACTTTTAGCTATGCACGAGGGGTTTCATAGTATTGGATAGTCCTAAAAACAAAATTGTACTTCAGTAATGGAAAGGTCTGACAAATAATAACCAAAACAGCGATCAAGCTTACCTCCTTGTTTTTGTAAAGGCTGCAAACGTCAGGAACCTAGACCATTTTGCTGGTGCTTTGCTACTCCTGTTGTGTTGCCACAGAAATGTAGGGCAGTTTTTTGTCTTGTGCACTGAAATTCGTGCACTCAGTAACAAGCAGGTAGGTACTGGATGCACTCAGTAGTTCTTTGTGTGTGCGTGTATTTGTGTGCATGCATATGTGTGCATGCCCATTCACATGTGTTGTGTTTTCTTTTCCAACTTGAATGAATTAAAAAGTTCAAATCACGTATTGACTTGGGACTGGCAGAAGGCAGAAAAATTGAATTCCTGTCAAGTTACCTACTCATTCTCTATCTGGATGTACCTAAGGCAGTGGATATCCACCCTCTCTCCCATGCTTCCTAATAAACATAATTTCTCTAATGAGGCTTAATCAGGGCAAATAAGGGCTTTTCTGTGTTTGGGGTTTTTTTTTCTCCATGGTTTACTCAGCCCTTGGTGGCTATATCAGAAAAGGTCTTTGTTTCCAAAAAGGAAATGCGTAAAGAGAGAACACGGATATGTTTTACACAAATACATACTAACTATCAATGCTAATATCTTTGGTCGTTGCATTGGGGTCCCACTTGAACAAATGATATAAAGTAAAAACCCTCTACATAATTATTCCCCCCCTCATCTGAGACACCCATTCCTGCAGGTCCATGAGTTTGTTTTTAAAAGGCAGTCCTTGGTCTTTTGCTGTTCATGGGTGACTGTTGTGTGGGAGGACTTCTGAACATGGAAAATTTGAAGTCTTCAATATCGGCAGTAATTCCTTCCTTCATGCCGACTTTCTGACATGCTTTTAAACTTGTTTTAAAGTTTTATGTTGCTCTCTATATGCTCTAAATAACTGAGTCTGTTACAAAGTAAAGATAAAAAGATGCTGTGTAGAGGTCCCTTTTGAAAATCTTGCAGTAAATAATCTGAAATTCACATGTGCATACATGTATATAGTTGCTCAAATTGAATTGCTGTTGTTTAGAAGCTTGGAATTTTTTAACACAATTTTTAAGGGCTGGTCTGCACTTCCATTTAATTGCATTGTCTTACATAATTTACCCCAGCAGTTTTGATGGCTGTTTTTTGCATAGAAGAGTGGGAAGGAGGCACAATTGAGGTCAAAATTGGGTCAATTTGTGTGTGTATGCTCATTTACATACACATCTCCTATGTTTACTTGGAGTGAGGATCTGATAGTCCAGCAACAATTAAGAGAGTTTTTTTCCTTTTTAACACTGAATCCCATTGCAGGTGTTTTATCTTTCTGTGTTGACAACAAATGGGTGTCCTTGTATTGAGAACTAAAAAATATATTAAAAAAAAAGCCCTACACCTTGTTAGCATTTACTTAAGAACTCGAAAATTAATAGTATCATTAGAAAAAAACAGGAAAGTAGTTTTCTTGAGGTTTTATAGCTGTTGATAGGTGGTCTCTGTCTTTGTCACAGTATAATACCTGCTTTATTCATTGTGTAGATATAAATGCTTATTGCAAATGTTCTTTGAAATCATTCTCCTTTGCAAGCTTACAATTAGCAAAGCTGCACTTGGTATTATAGACAGGTTTTAGGAAGGGAAAAGGAAGGGGCCGGGGAGGTTGTGAATTTCTTTGTAGAAATTAGAATAATTTCTAATAAATATAGAAAATATAGAAATAGAATAAATATAGAAAATATAGAAATAGAATAAATATTCTATAGAAATAGAATAAAGAAAGTAAAATTTGCAATATACTCAGTCTTCACTAGAAGAGGTTGTTATGAATCGGGACAGAGGATGCATGCCAGAGAGAGACTATGTCTTGGACAGGGCTGTGACTGAAGGGGTAGCTTCTTCCCAAACATCTGTTGTTAATTCCCTGTTCAAAGCATGGCATGTGGTTAATGATACATCCCAGTGAGCTGAAAAGAAAATAGTGAGACTCTATAAATACAGAAATAAATTTATGTAAAATTATTTCATTCTAAACTGGCAGTTTCCTTAAGTGCACAATCCAAGTTAGTTGGGCAGTTTGCTTTGGAAATCTTAAAAATACGTTTTTTTTAAAGTTAATCACGGTTTAAGCACTTAGAAACTATACTTTCATCTTTGATACTTTTTTATTCAAACTGCAGAATGTTTATACTTTTTTTGCTTGGAATACTGTCACTAGTGTACCTTTGGACAGAAATGAGATGTTAAGTATCCTCTATCCCATAATTGAATTAGAAGGAAGAATGAGGGGCTAGACAGTCAGCAATCTAGAACTGGATCTTTCTTTCCTAACAATTTTAGCATACTAATGTCCAGACTGGTTCACACAAGATGTCTTTACACTAGACAGAAAGAGTGGAAATCAGATGAGAAAAGAGCGAGCAATGAAGAAGCTCAGGTGAGAGCTGTCATTTAAGCAAATGTCTCTTTACTGTAATTTTCCAGAGTATGAGGTTGTGTCAACTGAAAATGGAGCAAGTGATGGTGAAAAGGAGAAATCAATTATCACTACAAATCAAACCCATTCTACGGTGGAAAACCTAAAACCTGACACAAGGTAATTAAATAAAGTAATTTTCTAAGTTAATCCAACTAATTTAGACTGTCAGCTCTCTGCAACTTCAAATACATATGTATAGAAGACCAAATTGATTTTACTCTTGTTCTGATAGCAAAAAGATGTGTTGTGGGTTTGCTTTCTTTTAAG
Organism: Anarhynchus alexandrinus; assembly: GCA_008711295.1. Taxonomy (NCBI): domain Eukaryota; kingdom Metazoa; phylum Chordata; class Aves; order Charadriiformes; family Charadriidae; genus Anarhynchus; species Anarhynchus alexandrinus. The sequence goes on from VUYV01000037.1 coordinate 2,675,968, forward strand.
TTAACAGATAAGACATATCTGAGGAATCTTTAGGAAATTTCCAAGAGTATATACAGTCTGGACAAACTGCAGAAGTGACCTGTTCCATCAGAAAGATTAACAGTCAAATGTAAGAAAATGTACTCTGTTTTATCAGAAAAATCTCTTAATTTAGCAGGTAAAGAAACAAGGTGAACAGAAGAAAAAACCACAAGAAACCTGATATGTGAGATCAAGATTTATATGTACAGTTGTCTCTCTCTGGAGTTTAAGGGTGCTCAGCACAACTGACATAGGCTGCTTGCTTATTTAGATAGATCTTAATTCAAATACTGGAATGCAAGTTAGGCTACTGTACGAAGCTTAACCATTGCATTACACCATGGAAAGAAAGGATACATTTGGCCTGTGTACGTAGGTTTTTTTCAGTGTGTTGAAACAGCCAGCAAGTTAAAAATGGTCAGTGAATTCCTGCTGATGGCATATATGTCAGTCCAAATAAGCATTACCATTCTTTAAAAAAACAAATCTCATCAAAAATTATTCTTCTTTTTTGTGGTAATCTTCAGAGCAGGGAAGAAAACCACTTGTCCTGTGTTTGTGTTTCTTATTGATTGCATCAGAAAGTTAATGAATGACACGTTTTTCTCCTGTAAGACCATCCATTTGGCTTTGGTAACTGGATTTTTCTGTTTCAGATAAACTGTTCTTCTCTATTATTGTCCTTAAATTGGTAACATGGCACAAAATTCTGCATAGAAGCCATCTTGAACCTTTAATTTTAGGCACTATGTGGTTTAATCTGAGGAGTTGTTTCTTAGCTTGTGTACTTGTGACCAGCAGCTGCTAGAAGGAGGAATAAGAAACTGTTGCACAAAGTGGAGGGGAAGGGAAGAGAACTGGAAAAGAAAGGCTAGGGGAAATTGTGATACCCAAAAAGAGCTTCATTGAGAGACTCCAAAACTCACGATGGGATAGAATTGCTGTGTATTGCATTAAGAATATCTCTGTTACTTCTTAAAGGCATATGGCTTGTGCAGCTGCAACTATGTTGTTCTGTCTTCTTCAGAGGCAATTAGGATATGTTAGCAATACAGCTGAAGACCAAGCATCAGTCTCCTCAGTCTTTCCTCAATCAATTGAAAAGGCTTAAGAAGAGACAGTGAAACAATAGATTTCTGGAGTAGCAACTGAAGAAAGGCAGTAGGTGCTGCTAAACTTGTCAGGCTACGCTGTTTGTGTTTTCATTTCAGTTCTGCTTTGAAATAATACAGTTACATCCTTGAAAAGAACTGTGTGTTATTAATGACATAATAACATACTCAACTTAACATACTCAAACTGTTCATGTCACATATGGTGGCAGAAATGGGATGGATTTGGTTAAGTGAAAACAAAACTTTTAAGAAAACACAACTTTTAAGAAAACACATGGATCAAAGTGAAGTCCTAGTCACTGAGAGCAATGTCCAGATGTCCAAAAGAGAAAAGCATTTTTAGACTGTACTTTGTTCAGAAAGGAAGCAAGATGGAGGTAGGCAGACCCAGCTGGAACCATTGGAAAGGTCATAAGGAAGGCAGGAGCTATGCAGAAGCAGATAAGATGGTTTTTAACTTTAATTTGTAATTCTATCAATCTTATAAGATGACTTTCAGGTTTTTGTAAGCAAGAGCAGACCAAAGACCGTGGAGAAGCTGTCTTTTGGAGCATGGATTTTGTTACAAGAAGCTACATATGAGATCAGTACTGACTGGTGGAGGCTGACTTAAGACATAAAGGGATAACATTTCCCTCGTGGGTTGGTGGCTATTATCCCCACCCCCCAACCTCTAAAGGGAAAGGCAGTGAAAGTCTTTCTTGATTCAGGATGCTATTGCCTGAAATTGAAAATCTTTGATATAAATTGCAGCAGTGCGTGTCCCTCGAGTCCCACAGGATTTAAAAGATGTAAAATCCTTCTCAGAGTGGCTCTGTTCAATTAATCTCTCATTTCAAAATCGGTGTTTCCTAATTTTAAGGACGCCTTGAGAGCTTTGGCAGAAGCACAAGAAATTGTTACTGTTACCATATGAATCCAGGCTTGTTGGCACATGAAATTCAGGGAAAATAAGAAAGTGATTAAGACAGCTGGCATCATGTAGACGGTGTCAGTGTTGCAAGGAATGGTATATGTCCGTAATAAAAGTCTCCTGTCTGTCAGGATCTGATTGTTCACTAGATGAAGAAAATGGACCTGTGCACAAAACTGACTGAAAATAGGAGGAAGAGAGACAATGAAACACAGCTCAGTGAATTAATTAACAGAGCCCCTGAAATGTCTGCAAATTCATCAAGTAGTACATTAAGACTGGAAAGCAGACTTTTCCATAACTAGCCTTAAAGGAAAGAGCTGTAGAAGAGGTGGAGTTGGAAAAGAAACTTGGAAGCGAAAAAGAAATCCCTCTCGCAAATGATCAACATTTACAAAACCACCAGCAAGTATATGGAAAGAAAGATGCTCAGTAGCAGAAGGTGGATTAACTGGGGAAGAACCTCTTGGCCTTGAAACGCTTTGGAGAAGCTGACAAGCTGAATTTGAGAGTCTGTTTTTTCCAGCTTTCCTGAAGCCATCAGTGAGGCTGTGTAAATCCCATATGCTGCTCTGAAGTTTCAGTGCACCCAGAGCTGAAGACAGTTCACGACGGATCTAAACCAGACAGACCTAAACAAAGACTTTCCAAAATGAATAAAAATGTTTGTGAATGTGGTATCTCAGTCTCCAATTTAAACCAAAAAGATCCTATAGCAGCAAGACAGTTGAAGCCTGTAATTCTCCAGATGTATGCTCTTGAGGAGCAGTGCATGACAAAGATGGTCTGCAGTCACATTGCCCAAGGTCTATCATCCTGTTGAGGTAAATCAGGTAGGATATGTCAGTGCCTGGCCCAGAAGCTAAAGAGTTAATCACCCACATCCAGCAGGAGGGAAGCAAGACAAACAACTCCTCAGTGTGAAGGAGGCAGAACAAGCAGCAGGGGAAAACTGGGTGCATCAGAGCCTGCCAGATCATGCTGTTTGTTTGCTTTTCTCTTTTACATTCTTCTTTCAGATAGGTCATACTGCTACACCTCTGGGAAGCTCTGCAGTAAGCCAGACACCCGTCTTCTTTTGAGCTGGCCTTTTGACAAGGCAGCTTTTAAAGATTAGGAGCTAATGGCCAGACTTTGAATACTTAAGAAATTTGGACAGTGTTAGGGAGGCAGCAATGAGAGACTCTTACAGTATCTCATGAAAAATTGCATGTGTGACTGCAACTGTCAGTAAGTACAAACATAGAAGTTAAATGGGATACAAATTTCTCTGAATCAGAGGATTATCATGTAGTGTTCTATGTGTCCATTTAGCTGTCTGAAAAGTGACTAGATCCAAAAAAAAAAAAAAAAATGTACTGGCTGAAAAAGAAGAGAGTTCTGACTTTCAGAGTATTTGTTTTTAACAGACTCATACCATGCTAATATGGAAATTAAAGCGGACTTTCATAGGCATGCAACAACTTGTGAGGGTTACTTTTAAAAAAAATAAGTTTTATATATTACGGCAGTTTGTTGTATCTCTTGTTTTTCTTGCAATGTATATGCCAGCTTTATGTGTTGTTGGTGACTTGATGGGAAGACATCTAGACTGAGATGAGAGTAAAAAAAGTTATTTGAAAATCTAACTGTAAGGACATACACCCTTCAAATAAATGCGGGGCACAGTCAGCTGCTTTCCAACCCAACAGCTTAATTTTATTTTTTTTTTTAAAAAAAAAAGAGTTCTAAAGGCTCCTGTACAATGTGATTTTGTTGGAGTGCTGAGATCGCTATGTTTCTTGCCCCAGAAAAGGCATGCTATATCCATGCTGGTCTCTCATGGTAAGGCATGCCTGACAGTTCGCGACATCACATGCATTTAAAGGCTTTTTCCTTACAGGATGAGTATGCTGGCCTCTTTTTCACCTGGAGAATTGCCAGATGCGGTGCTTGCCGTATTTCACTATCACATCTTAGAAAACTTTCTGATAGTTAAGGAACCTGGAAAGTTCAAATCTTGATATCCATTATTTGGTTGGTCAGAGTTCTTGAAGCTGCTACTGTTCCTGGCACTGAGCTGTTGTCTGGGTCTAGAATTCTGCTTAATTTCATCAGATATTTTGCTTTTGATTGTAACTTTCACAGGAAATCTCTCTAAGCATGTAGTATTGTTATGCTATGTGAGCTATATAAGTATATATATCCTTCTTATACAGATAGTTAATTGGATATAACTGGTGCCTGAAGAAGAAAACTTTCTCTTGTTTTACGAATGTCTTGTGCTTAAATCTTTCTGTTATAGATGTGCTTCTGTGACGTAATAACCACGTATACATAGCTGTTCATTACAATTTCGTACTGTAGTTAGCTTTTTTTAGAGTAGATCCAGGTCATAATTCACTCAGCCATCTTTTCAGTACCACACTTAAACACAGACCAAATTTTGTGCAGTTTTTGCCATCTTTTAGTCCTTCACTAGTTAAATGAGTAAAACAGTGAAATTCCGTTCATCCTCTTTCTTCTAGTTAGTCTGAACCAAGTATTGACCTACTAAGTTTTTATAGTGTTCAAGCAGTGAGTGTCTGTAACTACCGTGCTCGTTGATCAACACTGAGCAACCTAATGCAGCTTTTAAGTTGGCCCTGTCGTGAAAAGGGGCCCAGACCAGATGAATTTCATAAGTCCCTTCCAACCTAAATTATTGTATGATTTTATCTTAGGGGTAGTTTCTGATCTTGAAAATCTCAACTTTGCCCTTTTTCTTTAATGCAGGCCAAAGTGGTTTTGTATGTTAGTGCAAATGTCATTCATTTCTTAGCAAAGAAAAATGAGAGAAAGGGATACACTAGTATGAACTAATCTGTCAATTTAATTTTTCATCCACCACATGGAAATTCTGCAATTTTTATACTGAGAAAACTGTCACACTTTTTTGAGAAGTGTACAATTTATTCCACTTGGAAAACAGTCAAAGCCAAACTATAAGACTGATCGTTTTGGTCAAAGCATTTCCAGTCTAGCTTCCAAGCAGTCATTTGAGGAGTGAGACCTGTAATATTCCATCTAACTTGTCATACAGGTCCCTTGATTTTGAGTTTCCTTACAAGGCTGCTCGCACTGGAACTCCTAGTTTCATTGGCGTACCCAGGACTCTGTGCTCTATCTATTCTTAGTTTTACACTAAAAACTGACTTTAAAAAGAAAGTATTGCAGTTACTTTTCCTATGATAATAGTCAAGCAAGATCTCTTCCATGTGTGAGTCAAGGTAAGGTCATTATCCACAATTTTCAGTATTTCCCTCCTTGAGATGCTTGTTTGGAATAAACCTTGAGAGGCCTGAGATAGAAATGGGCTTACTGTGGTTTTTGTTTTCTTCATTCTGTCTCCTGTGTAGTGATGATGGTGCTCATCTGCATCTTCTCCTTTGTTAAAATCAGTTTCGCTGACCTGCAGTTTTTTCATGGACCTTTCCTAGCCTAGAATATTAAATGCAGATGTTGTTATTTTTTTTTTTACTTCCAATTCAATTTTCCCATTTCCAAAGGTATTTTAGATTGGGGTTTTTTTAACTAGTTTTGGAGTTTTCTACCTCCTTAACATTGATTTATTTTTCTAAGTCCTCCAGTCGTCTGATATAACATTATTTTGACTTTTTGTGCTATTTCTGCTGGTTTCTCTGCCAAAATATGTATTTCTTATTTCTGTATCCCTGCCCTATCTTGAAATACTTTTTTTTTATTAGGTGTGCATTTCCTCTTTCATTCTGGTGGTTTGTTTAAGGGCAATTAAATTCATAGCACATACCACTAATGTCCAGGAAAGTTTGCAGCCCTGATTTCTATACAAGCCTTCAAAAAAGAGTCTGAATATTGCTGAAAACAATTCTCATGCATGTTTGTGTTGGCAGTAATTCAAGGTAGTAAAGAAAAATATTAAGACTATAGTCAGAGATGTACCAAAAAGCTCTGGGGAAATTCAGGTAGCCATTAGAGGATGTGTCCCATCAGCCTGCTGGTGTAGATTTTTAATAGAAAAAAAGTATTAATAAGAAACAAAAATCATGTGATGCTTGTATTCCACAGCTCTGTAAAACTTCCGTTTAGGTACTGATCCTTTTCCTGGTTAAGTAGTTTGGTGATTTCAAATATCCTTTTCTCCTTTTTAAAAGCATTTGGAGCAGTCTCTTTTGGACTTTTAGGTTAGATTGTGTCCCAAAGGAAAGTATATTTCCAAGTCTCTTAAGGAATATAAATAACAGGAAACATTTTTTTAAAAACAAAAAATCCAAGGCCCGCCAAAAAAACAAAACCCCCAGCAAACTGAAACTGTAAAGCAAACGTGAAATGTGTAGAATATATGCATTTACTAAACTGTTTTTATAATGTGTGTAGATGGTTTCCTTCAAAAGTTTTTTCATATGTCTTACAAAAGGTATGAAACAAAAGAAAGAAAATGTTACTCTAATGTACTCAAAGGCCATACCAAGTAAGTCCTCAGCCCTCTACTGAATAAGCTTTTTGTGGACTTATACACAATAATTCATACGTACCTGCTCGTGCTATTATTACCATTATCTAGTATTGTTTTGTATTGCAGTTAACACCCAAAATGTGCTAATCACATACAAGAAAAAAAAATATCTACTGATGCAGAGAGCCTAGCTTTTGTTAATAGCAAGGGTCAAGAGATGAGAACTACGGTAAAAGCTGCAATGCAGAAAAATGCAGAAAATGGCAGAAAATTGCTGGAGGTTTTTTGTACTCTTTATTACAAAAGTAACAGATTTTTGTACTAAATTGCTGCTGATGTCAGGGTTCATGGATAAGCGTTTCCCATTTCTCTCAGCCCTTCATCCAACTTGATTAGGAGAAAGACTCCTCAAACAAGCACAGCACTTTTCTTTCTTTCTTTTTTCATTCCCTTCATTTAAACCTAGTTTTATTTGCTATGTCTAACCGTACTGCTATCCAAGCACGCTCTGCAGAGACAAAGAAGCTCTGCACATTGAGACAGTCTTGTATGATTGTCATCTAACCACTAGCATCTCCCCAGCAATTGATCTGAAGTCCTAGGACTGTATTCAGCTGCTCCAATCCTCCTATTGTGGTGAAAATCTCTCTTCACCTATTTTCAGGTCTGCAATCTTCAGTCTTCTCCTTTTGCATGATTTGAAAAATGTAGGAGCAGCCGTGTCTGCCAAAGTTCCATGTGGAATAGTGATTTCCGATGGTGGAAAAATATGCTCTGCACAGTAATTACTGTAAGTTAAGACCATTTAATCTGCACAAGGACTTTTATTGTCTTATGCAGTTTGGGAGGATTTGGGAGGCCTAGTCTCCAAAGTTTGTAGGATAGCAATGATGTTAGAGGTGTGACACATGTTAGATTGCTGCATATATAGGGTAGAAGAGTTTTTGGCATCATAGGCACAGAGATCTAAAGATGGACTATAGGCTCCAGTTTCTCATGAATAAGTCTAGCTAAGAGGTAGACATGGGTTAATAACTACATAGCTTTCCTATTTCCCTTTATTAACTTTGCCCTACATACTTTCTCGAACTTCTAAGGAGTTTTTCACCTCTCTTGTGGTTTGTATAGAAGTGCATAAGATGGCAGCAGGTACCCTTTCTACACAAAACTGTAGAATTGTATACATTTTAATTTTTAAAATTTGCTCTTTAACTTTATTAATAGGAAGCTCCTGTATTTGACTAAGCTAAACTTTGGGCACTTCTTTATTTCTTTCCTTTTCTCCAGTTTTTTTTTACATGTTTGTATGAGCTGAAATCTCTGTGTGTAAAGTTTACTTCTTTATTTCAATCTTGCCATAATTTTCCCAACTGTGGTTTGACCTTTTGCAGAGATCCTAGTGGTCCCTAGACCACAATTTGAAAAACACTACTTGGAAAATATTTAGTCTTCAGTTCTTGTGTTGGTCTTTTTATGGAGTTAGAGAATTGATGGGTCCAAGTTCATTGACTTAAGTTTTTTGGGAACAGGACTGTTTCTTATGAAGAATGTTGCCTGATGCAACTCGAAGTAGGGCATATCAGCTCTTGAGGACAATATATTTGTACAAAAATCAGCAAAATACTTAGATTTGTTTCAAAATCCTCCACCGTCTTGTCCAGCTTATTTTCTGCCTGACAGAGGCATGTAAATGCAGCTTGCAAAATCTGTGAAACCCTTACATATTCAGGTCAGATCCAGATATGCTGACTGTAGATCTTCATGTTTAGTTCACACTTGCCTGCGTCATTAGCTTCCGGGTCCCTGCGGCTGCCCAGTCCAGTTCTGTAAGAGCATTTCACCTGCTCAGTGTTTGTCCTCTCGTTGTAGCCAAGCCTATGGAATCAAAACCCTCTAGGTCAGGATTCCTAGGCAGTACTCTTCATGTTTCCCTTTTGATTTCATACAAAGGGACATAAACGGATTATTATCATGCATAAGGTCAAACCATAAACTCTCAGTAAAGCAATAGATCGTGGGTTGGGCTATCAGTGATCGAAATTACAGTAATAGCTCTAGATAAGGTGTTCCTGCTGTGAAGGAAGCAGGAAAACTTCTTTGGAGTCTTTTACCTCTAGGCGTGCATTAATTTTTACATCGTCCAAAATGTATCTTCTAGCTATTACTTTAAAACACCCAATGTATTAGCAAATCTTCATTTATGCTTCAGTGATTCTTCAGAAGGGATCTCCAACTACTCTGCTACAGTTCTCTGGATAATGACCTTTCCTACCAGATGAGAATACTTCTTGACCAAAAAAGTTACTGTAACACATGACCAATGTGAATTATTAACTGCTCATATTCAATTTTTAAAAGTATGTATTTGTTTAAGCAATTTGAAGTTGATTGTGAAGAAGTTTGTGTCTAGTACTTATTATTTAATTTAATATTTATTTAATGTCTCCCTTCTACAGTAGGGTACTATGAGTTTCTCAAAATAGTCTTGCAGCATGTTGGAATAAATGTTAAGATTAATCCAAATAGACTTTTTAAAGCTCAAAACAAGCCCATGTTTCACTTAGAAATATCCACGAATTATCCACAATTCATCTGTTCAGCATACCAATCTTTGTAAGTATTTCCCTTAAAAAAGAAAAGAAAACCCTAGAAATAAAGGCAATTGCTTATGTGAGCAATTTCAAAGTTAAATATTGTCTTAGAAGTACTGTGGATGGAAAACAGTTGCTTGGTACTGCATGATTAGTCCACAGAGGTTAATTAGCAAGCTGTTCAGGTTTTGCAGGAGCCAAGAAGCAATAAGAGGTAATCCAAAGTTTGGACTGAATTATTCTGTCTCTTGTAGGGACTTGCAAATGGAGTTTACAAATTTCCAACCGTGCAGAGGGTGGTATGTTTTTTTTTCTTTAGAAAATTGCTGTTTGGAAACAATTTCAGCAATACATTACAATGCTATGTTATAGTCACGAGCTACCAAGTTATCATTGGTAAGTGATCCTTCACGAGTCAAGAGCTGGATGTTTAATTGCTCACTTCTGGGATTCTCATTTTGCTCTGTGATTAGTCTCTAAGTTAGGGCCCATTTTCCAGGCCTACAGTCCTTTTGACTCGTGTCCTATGGATCTCTCTCACTGATGAAAAATGCTCTGTGTTGAGAGATTCACCACTGATCCACTCAAAGCATATGAAAAGTCTCTCTGTGGGTGGCATGCGTGGGACAGATTATTGCTTGTAGCTCATGGGGAGGGCATGAAGAGGCGCTGTTGACTGGGCATACGCATGCTGCTCATCAGGGCGCTTTGGCATGGAGGGCATGCAGGTCCTACAGGGAGGCACTGAGCCATTGCTGAGCAGTGAGAAATTCCCAGGTGCTGCCAGCCTGGATCCAGGAGAGCTGAGAAGCAGCTTGCTGGGATAGTGTGTGCTGGGAGGAAGGAAATACAGTCTGTTCGTCTCCCTGCTCTTGATGTGACTTCTTAAGCTGTGTCCAGTGTCCACCCTCGTAACTCTCTTTCCTGCCTCATCTGCCCAGTGTCTTCTGTGTAACATTTCTAGGTTTGCAGCTGTCTTTCAGTAACTGTTTACCTAGAGCTTGAAAGTGTAAGTTTCAGCTGAACTGCAGAGTTAGAAACCACCTTCTCTTGCCTATCCATCACTGTGAATCAAGTATTGAGGAGCGGGAGAGACTTAAGCAGAGGAGCCTGGCTTGGATTATTTTTTTCCATCTTGTTCCATTTCCATAGCACAGTTTGGTTCCCAACACAGCTGTGATGAAAAGAGATCATGAGATAACTACAGTACAGACTGGTGCTGTGCGGCATTACTATGAAAAGATAAGAAAGAGATGCTGCACAATATCTTTTCATTGCTTCATATATTACTATTAACATATATTCAAGCAATTGGATCTTTGCCTTGGCTGAGCTCCTGTCCTGGAAGACATGCCCTGTGTTTCACCACTGGCCTTGTCTGTCACTTTTGGTGGGTCTGAGATGCATTGAAGTGGAGGTTTGTCTTCCTATGAATGAAAAATGTGAAAATAAATAGCAGTGTGTTTTACTCACTATGCCCTTTGCCAGAACCAAAACTGCATGTGTGAAAGGAAACAGACTTGAACCAGTGGTGCGTTCAATCAAACATTTTAGTATGTCTGCAAAGAATTATCAAAAGGACTGGTAAATTATGTGTTCAGAGAGGCCTTATACAGTTAAGACAAAGAATGTTTCAGCATTTTCAGAGCAAGAAATGAGGCCTTTTTGTTCTTCTCCAGGAGGCAAGTAGCACCAAGGTGTGTGTTGGCAGTTTGCTTGCTCCAGATTCTGAAAGAATGCTTAGTTTGCAAAATTCTCATCTCTCCTATTTTATTCCACAGTTATGAATTCCACGTGAAACCTAGAAACCCTCTTGGGGAAGGTCCAAGTAGCAATGTTGTGGCATTCAGTACTGAATCAGGTAAGAATTTACGAAGGTCTGACAGTGGCTCTAGTATCCACATTTGCGGGATATATGAAAGGCTCTCTTGCTTCATTTTGCACGTTTGGTCTTGCTTTTTGCTGTCTCCAGATCGGCTTTTTACTACTGAGCCTGTTATGGTAGTGCCTGGAAGGTCAGCCTGAGATCAGGGCTATATTGTGTGAGGATGTAAGATGGGCAGACTGAAGTAGAAAAAAACAGGAGCACACTGTCTGGTGTTCATTATGAAGAAACTAACTTCATCCATAGAGAAGGCTCAGTCATTTAAGATTAATATTCCTGACCTTTTTGTATCTATCAAACTTATTAATGACTTCTGGGTGAGGAACATAAAGTTTTTCTTTGGGCTGGTGTGTTTACTAGGCACTTTTGCTACCTGTTCAATAATGCTGCTGTATGATAGTGATGTCTTTTGGCTGGAATAAGGAGTGAGAAATAGCAGTTGGCAAAAGTCAATGTCCCAGTACGTCCTCTTCCATCCTGTTTACTCTCCTGTGAAACTGTTAGAGAGGTGTATACAAGCCTATTTTGACCATTGGTTGGTTCCCAAGTTAGGTCCTAGCTGACTCAGAGGTGAGAATCAGAGAGTGCCTTTGCTTTCCCTATTCCAGTTCCCCATGAGGCTAACTACAGTTGACTTGTTGACTTTATACAAGCAAGGTACCATCTTTTGTGTAGAAGTGTTTATTGCTTGATAGTACTTAAAGACCATATAAAACACAAAGTGGATTTAGCCTTTTTAAAAGGACTTTCTCAATTTGCGTTTTGAGCCAGGTGTAATAATATAATAGTCCTCATCTAGTGCTGTCACTGATGGATGAGAGTTTTGGCTGAGCAAGAGATTAGTCAGGGAGGAGTTCAGACTATCCCACACATCTTTAAAAACTGTGAATACACTCTTTGTAATCCTAGATTGTTAACACCGAAAGAAATGTTTATGCCAAGTGCAGTTTTCATGAATGACAAGGCTTATGTTCTGTCTCCTGTTTAGCTTGGACAAATTAAGCAGTCAGTTTTATTTTTTCTTAATTGCACACATCCATTTCTTGCTTTTGGGCTTTCATAGCCAAGTTTTGTGTGGCAAGTATTACAGAGGGGTCCTTTTTATTATTGAAGTTTTGAAACTGAGATTTTGAAAGAGATGCAGTAGAATTGGGTTTTGCTGGTTACCAGTTTAAACTCTTGGTTATACTAGAACTGTATTTGACTGGTATTGTCCCATAAGTACAATTTTTAAAAGCTCATTGATACTGTAGTTTCACATAAGAACTATATTTCTTTTAATTTAATTTAATGCAAAAGTGAACTTCGCTTCCACAGCTCTTTCTGTTTCACAAATTACAGCTTATGTCAACTGTAGAAAATCACTTACTGATGCTTTTCCATTGAAATATTGGGAAAGGTCATTTTACAGTGTCTGATTGTATGTTTGTTTTCTTTCCCCAGCGGACCCAAGAGTGAGCGAGCCAATTTCAAGTAAGCCTTTTATGTATAGTATAGTGTCTTCTGATCAGGAATTTTTTCAGAAATGAGATAGCATAATTTTATGAGGGGGGGTGGCCGTGCTGCACCAGTTAAATGAGTTATGGAATCAAACAGCATTCACACATGATTTCACTCCCTCCACCCATACGCCTGGTAAGGAATTCATGCCAGGCTGCTTGTTTACCTGAGCGGAACGCAATCAACGTGGTGTGGTGCTCGCATGGCAGCTGGGATGGCATCAAACCAATGTACACAAATGAGCCAAGGACAGCCTCATATTTTCTCAGCCTTGTCATTAAAGCAAATGAAAGCTCTGTAAAATGAATAAGCTACTCTACACTTTTTAAGTGAGTTAACAGAGCACAACTCGGAGGATACTATTTGTCTGCCATTGTGTTTTAGAAAAATGTTCTGCTTCTGAAGGCTTGATCCAGCTCTTTAGGCCACTTACAAGATTCTTGCTGTCTTCAGTGGGAGGTGGACTGAGCTTTTGAAGAACAGCTGAGATCACTCAAGCAAATTGGGCTGCTTTTGCATTTGTAATGGACATCACTTTGACAAACTCTGAGACACCGTTTCTTTCCACATGATCCATGACACTTAATTTTTATGTGTATTTTTGTTAAATCACATACGGTTTGCTGCAAGTTGATTGTCCTTGCCTGAACCCACTGAAAAACAGTGACTGTATCACACACTTTGTAAATGAGAGTTTTGCCAACACACAGACATTGTTTCCCTGATGAGGTCCTAGAATGAGCTTATTCCGAACTGATGCCACACACAGAGAGCAGAAGCAGTTCACTGCATCAATCATATCTGCACCCTTCAGTGCTTCCCTGAAATATCTTTCATGCTCAAAATGCAGGTGACTGGCACCATGGTGCATTCTCCTCCATCAAGGTTTCTAATTCTATTTATTTGTATATATGCATTGTACATAATTTCGTATGCAGCATCATACTTCAGCCTCTTTCTTCATCTCCTGCAGTGGGAAAGGATGCTATCTGGACTGAAATCCCATTCAATTCGGACACCTATTCAGAATGCAAAGGGAAACAATATGTAAAGAGGACTTGGTATAAGAAGTTCGTAGGTGTGCAGCTGTGTAATTCTTTGAGATACAAGATATACCTCAGTGATTCACTTACAGGTAAGAGACATTCAAATCAGTGTTGTCCACATTATACACTCCTCAAAGTTGTCATGGTTCCAGAACTAAAGGGTTTAACAAGACGAGCTCTGCTGAAGTGTGATCAGGTATGTTTAATCTTGTCCGTAGACAGGTTAATCATAAACAGTAATCTGCTCGTGCTCGGTAATCATTGATATGTTTGATACTGAATTTTCAAACTCAAGAGTTACTTCTCTGTGGTGATCACTTGATTTTAAGTACATGGTAGTATCCAGGGGGTCATACAGAAAATTGATAAAGATCAGGTCTCCGCCAGTGAATAGCATATATTGTAAAGGTGCCAAATTTGTATTTAAAGGGTAGCCTGGAATAGTTCTTAATTAGAGGATTAGGGCCTAATTTTAGACCAGGATTAGACTCAGTCATTCCAATCCCATTTGGTAAACATCTGGTTACTTCATTACTAGGAGGCTTATAAATACATGAGTATTTATAGTCATAGTAAACAGGTTTCACTCACCTGCTTTGACGTTTTTGTTTTGTTTTCACATTCCCCATTTTTGCTCATAATCTCTTCCCTCCCAACCCCCTTCTTTTTCTTATATTATGTTTTAATGCTAACGGCAGTATCCTGGCCTTATCTTCTCAAGTTTTGTTCAGTGCCTTAAGGTCACTAGAGTGTGATGTATTTAAGATCTGAATCAAGTGACACATGCTGTGTGTAAGATGGGGAAGCAGCCTGTAAAAAAGTGTTTTCCAGTTAGTTGATAGTTAAGCAGAACTCTGTGTCTCATGTGGATTGTAGCAGCTATATTTAGAAATATGTTAACTTCTTATAATCCATCCCAAGCTCCTGGCTTTCTTCTGTATGAGGTCTTTTATCAGAGCCGCGTGGAGAACTTTATCGCAATGACATTAGTGTGGCATCCAGAGCACAAAGAGTGTAATACAACTGGGTATTGGAAATGTCTTTTGAACGCAAGTCAGGCAGTATGTTCATCACATTGGACTGAATTAACTAGGAGAAACTGTGGCCGAAGGAATTAACTTTCATAACCCAAAGTTGCCCCATCTCAGAGCTCAGCACCTCACAGGAGCAGGGCTCTGGTCTCTGTATGTAGGACCACGGAGAGAAAAGAGCAGAGGAGTGTAGGGCAGCCCATGCCGATACAATTTTAAGCTGCCCAGCCTTGCACCGGGCTCCATTCTCCCATGAGCTGACAAGGAAGGAAAGCCCTGTCATTAATAGTAAGTACAGTACCTCGTATATAAATAATATCTTGGCGATTATGTGAATAAAAGAGCCTGTTTTAAACAGAGGTATCATTCATTCAACTGTTGCTGTACTAACCAGCTACGATCAAATGACAAACACTGGCAATGAGGCATAGTGTACCACAAAACCAGCCAGCAGAGGAAATAGCAGCGCTAATCTAGCAGGACTAGACTTCAGCCCTAAATCAAGTGAATTAACACTGCAGTGAAAGCTACTTCAATTTTCAGGAGAAAAGTTTAATATATCAGGAGCCCATTTTCCTATTTTCATTAGATTGTTTTTGTTCTTGCTGGAAGGGTGGTGATTTAACTTGGCTGGAGGAGGGTGGTGGTAGCCACATTGTATTCATTATACTTGCTAAGCCTGGTTCTTGTACTGGAGTTACAACCAGTGCTGACCAGTTGTCACAATATTTGACAGAACTGAAATATCTATGTAGAAGGAAAGCTGCTTTCCCCCCATTTCCTAAGTGAGACTGTCATGGCACGGGCCGTTCTCTCTGTATGCGAGTGAGAAAGTTTCCAGTTTGAAGCCAAACTCTGTTCTGACGTGTGTCACTGTCACACCTTGTCTCATCGTGCCCCCGAGGCCAGCAGAAGTGTATTTGCCAGCACCAGCCAGCGGGACGGGCAACGTGGGCTGGCAGTGATGGGCTGCGCTGAGCTCCGAGTTCCGCCTTACGCTGAAAGTATCTTCCAAAGCTTTGCTGTTTAGGCAGCCTAATGATCTTGAAATTTGGGTGCATTCTACAAATGCTGTTGTGTAAGGGAGCCGACAACCATATTTTTGCATGCTGGTTTTTAGTATGAATTTATACTTCTAGTATTGGCAGAATTCACATGTATAAAACAAAGATGGTATCTAATTTTCTTAATACCACCCATAAGGGAACACTTGAAAAAAAAACCAAACAACTTTATGCTAGAATTACTATCTCCAAAAGAGAAATAATAATCCAGTCATTTGTTAGCTAAATGTTTTTAAGTGTGTTCCTTTATTATGGAAAGAATTGGGCAGTAAGAATTTAATAGTCACTGAGAATGCTGCTAATTTATGTAGAGCAATTGTGTGAATTATGCATAGGTTACACTGTGAGCCAGAAGAGTATGTGTGTATCTGAAAGTTACTGTTCTTGTGTTAGCCATAGAAATATCTGTTTTATTCTCTCTTATGAAGAAAAACTGATCTACATTACACATGCCAGGACTGTTCTATAAACCAGCATCTACTGCTGACCTCATTTAACAGTCCTCCAGAGCAGTCACTGCGGGCATTCCAGAAAAGCAGGCCACCTAAAAAAAAGTATTTATTGAGGGGAGGAAAAAAAAATAAAATTCTAAGTGTGACCTTCAACAGCCATGGAAAAAAAAATGCCGTTTTGGGCAGCCTGAATGTTCTTAATTTCAGACCAAAAAATTGCTGAGAGGAACTCCCTCTGACCAGTTCTCTTATGGAAAAAACATGCCTGCAGCCAAAACTAGATAGTAATAAATAATTTTCTAAAGCTAGAGAAGAACTGCATGCACAGAGACCGTCAACTGGAGGTGAGAATTTTTTGGCAAAATGTCGATCAGATCACAAAAATAGGAGAGAGAGAGTTTATTGGTCGGCTGCGCTTTTATAAATGGCACTTTCGGGAGCAGTACTATAAGCCACCTCACCGTCTCTCAAATGGCCAGACTGGCACAGAGTCAAGGACACCCAACTTCTAATGAGTAACTGGACTTTCTGCTTAGCTTATACTTGAGTACTGAGCCTATTTCTAAATGCTCTCACCTTTCCTTTCAACCTCACAACCAAAGGTTGAACATACTAAGAACAAGTGCTATGAAAGGAGTTTAGAAAAAAATGGTAAGTTTATCCGAAATTGTTTCCTGCCAAGGATTGGGAAGACAATGTAGCATGATTTCCTCCATCTTCTGAACTGAATTTTACTAATGTCTTGCAAATCAAATCAGTAAGTAAAAACATCTCTGTCAAAACTCCTTTGCTGTGAGTCCTCTTATTAACAGGATAAGCACAGCCCGTAACGTCAGCACAGCCCGCGTGGGGCACTTGAGACCTTGTTTTCTACTCAGTTGCAGTCAAGTGTCCTGTTAAGCAATCCTGCAAATAAATACGCGGGCACACTTCATGCTCTGGATAAGCAGTTACTATACCGCGGTCATCTATTTATTAAAGGATATCACTTGCACATACATGTTGTAAAAATATGATGATTTATAAAACAGGCCTTGGCTGTGTTATGAGGTGCTCGGTAAAAACATCTTTGAAGGTACTGGGAGCTTCCTGACAGGGAACCAAACCTGCCTTCCATTCCCATCACAAGCAAAACTTACCTTATTTTTGATACAATCAGGATGAGGTTCTAGGTAATAACAGAATTTCACTTACTGTGTGAAATGTAGGGAGGAGAAAAACACATTCAGGCATAGCTTTTGGCAAAGAATCATAGAATCATAGAATGGTTTGGGTCGGAAGGGACCTTAAAGATCATCTAATTCCAACCCCCCTGCCATGGGCAGGGACACCTCCCACAAGACCAGGTTGTTCAAAGCCCCATCCGACCTGGCCTTGAACACCTTCAGGGATGGGGCAGCCACAGCTTCTCTGGGCAACCTGTTCCAGTGTCTCACCACCCTCAGAGTGAAAAATTTCTTCCTAATATCTAATCTAAACCTACCCTCTCTCAGTTTAAAACCGTTACGCCTTGTCCTATTGCTACACTCCCTGATAAAGAGTTCCTCCCCATCTTTCCTGTAGGCCCCCTTCAGATACTGGAAGGCTGCTATAAGGTCTCCCCGGAGCCTTCTCTTCTCCAGGCTGAACAACCCCAACTCTCTCAGCCTGTCATCATAGGAGAGGTGCTCCAGCCCTCTGATCATCTTCGCGGCCCTCCTCTTAACTTGCTCCAACAGGTCCATGTCCTTCTTATGTTGGGGGCCCCAGAGCTGGATGCAGTATTACAGGTGGGGTCTCACCAGAGCAGAGTAGAGGGGTAGAATCCCCTCCCTCACCCTCCTGGCCGCGCTTCTTTTGATGCAGCCCAGGATGTGGTTGGCTTTCTGGGCTGTGAGTGCACATTGCCATCTCCTGTTGAGCTTCTCATCAACCAACACCCCCAAGTCCTTCTCCTCAGGGCTGCTCTCGATCCATTCCCCACCCAGCCTGTATTTGTGCACGGGATTGCCCCAACCCAGGTGCAGGGCACTTTTGTCTGCAGCCATGAGCGCTGCATTTGGAGTATGCACATAATGTTCAAATTACAGCTACAGAGCCTGAGAGAAGAAGAGTCATAGCATTCACCTTGGCTTCCCCGCAGAGCGAAGAGCACAGCCCATTGCCTCTGGTGGTTTTTGGAAATAGCCCTCACTGAACTGGATATGGATTTTCAACTTTGCTGCTTCTTTGCTTTCAGGAAAATTTTATAACATAGGAGACCAGAGGGGCCACGGAGAAGATCACTGCCAATTTGTAGACTCATTCTTAGATGGAAGGACAGGACAGCAAGAAGATCTACCAGTCAAAGATGGTAATTCCTTACGCCTGTCTCTGTAGCAAACCTTGGCAATTCCTTTGTGTGTTTCTTTTTCCCGCCAGTGGATTCAGCGCCCACTGCTGGGGTGGGCGATGGAAAGGGACTACCGGCTTTGCAGGCAGAAGAAAGTCGAGAAGTTTTTGAAGATGAGCAATGCCTTATTAAAAGAAGCTTATGACTTGGGTTCTGTTAGGTAGTAAACAGCCTCTCTCCTCTTTAAAGCATTCCAACAGATTATTCACAGTTGGTATTACATATTTAAACCCAACCACAAATTTGAGTTTGCAGAGAAGCGTGAAGTGTTATGTTCAAACTAGCAAGGTTGATTTAAAGTGCAGTAAATCATCACTTGGGCAGTAAACAGCTTTGTTTAGTGCTAATGAGAAACTAAAAAGTTATTACTGGAAAATATAATTCATGCTGCAGTAATTCTGTGTGCACTGATTTGAACTGGGTGCCTAGAATTCCAGTCTGGTCTAAGTGGGCATGGGACTGGATGTCCTGAACGCAGCTGTCACCTGCCTGGCTGTTTTTCCCATGTTGCTGAGGCTTCGGGCATAAGAAAATTGTATTTCTGTCAGCTGAACTCCTCCTGCCTTGCTTCTTTGCCAGTGTGAGGGAGTCCATTCCCTTGTGGGGTAAGAACACAGGCTGTAGTGATAGACGCGCGCATGCTGAGTGGAATATTGTACAGAGAAAAATATCAAAATGGTTTTCAGTACAATGTCAGTGCGTTGCCCAAACCTTCCTGTATGTAGCGCTTCATTTATAAAACACCTTACAGAAGTACAGAAATGCATCAACGTAGGTGTGGGAGATTGAAGTGCCTAAATTTTTCCAAAAACAAAGTAGGCGAACACCCTGAAAGGTGTTTGCTTATGTGATTTTTTTTTTTTTTTTTTTNGGGCTTGCCTTCCCCAGTCAGTGTTGCCCATTTGTAAAGGTATTTCATTTACATAAGGGATTGTCTGAATCCGATTTGGCATTGTCAGGACAGCAGACCTCTCAGTTGTATCAGATGCACTTTTAAAAAAGACTTTTATAAATATAAAAAGAAATAAAAAAAAAACCTCCTACATAGAAAGCTCACTACCTCAGCTTAAAAGACATTTAAAACCAATTTGTTTTCAGCAGCTGGATTTAATGGAGTGGTTTCATGAGCTACATTCATTTTTAGAAAAAAAAAAAAGAAGCACCACAAACAAAAACCCAACAACAAAGCAATTCAATAAAAAAAAAAAGCCCCCACCTTTTCTGTAGCTTGTTTTTCTAGCAAATGAACAGAGGGAAGAACGGACAGATTATCCATTGCTGCTCGGTTCCTCCCTGGCTGCAGCACGTTGACTTCTGTTCATAACTACGTACGTTTGACCCACAGCGCAGGGAGGGCATCGGGAGTCCTGTTGCATATTAGGTGCAGAACAGTATTTTGTGTGTGTGTGTGTGTGTGTGTGTGTGTGTGTGTGTGCACACGCACACGTGCTTCAGCCACACATACATTTCTGATGATCAGGTTGGATTCAGCACTAATTGCTCATTTGAGTTTTTAACGTAGTGTTAATTGTTTGAATGGGAAGCATGTGTATTGTCATATCGAAGAGATTTAAGGCAGGAGCCTAGGGTCTGCTGCTTGGACATGGGGAGATAGCGTGAAATGTCCCCAACTGTCGAGTTTTATTTAGGTTCACTGCAGTGTTCAGGCTATGGCAGTGGGGACTATTTAATCATCATGACTTTGCAAGGAGGAACAGCCTCCTGTTTAGAGAAGACCCCAGGAGCAGCCAGAGGGGGAAAGAGAGGGCACGGGCCTCACCCAGACAGCACCATCCGTGGGTGGGTGCTGGGACCACAAGGCTTCGCAGGCTTCACCCCTCCTGCTCTGGGCTGCAGCAGTCCCAAGCACTTCAGCTTTTGTTTAGAGTTGGGTGGACAAAAGCAGCAGTTTCAGGGCGCTAATCGATGGAGGGGCAGCAAACAGACCTGTTTGTGGCAGATGGGTTAACAGCGTCTTGACTAGTTTAGCCATTAATTGAACTGTCTACAGCCTTCCCAGGGAAATCAGAGGAAGGCACCGTGTGGGGGCTTCCTGCAAACAAAACTCTCTTCTCTCTTCCAGGATTTTTCAGGGCAGTTCGGCAGGAACCTGTCAAATTCGGAAAAATAGGCGGGGAGACTCACATTAACTATGTTCGCTGGTACGAGTGTGGAACATCAATACCTGGGAAATGGTAGATGCGACATGAACTTGGTGAAAAGGCCCAGCACTTACCATCCCCCACACCCCCCAGCTGCCCAACGCAGGCTCAAAGATGGAAATGTTTATGGTATGCCTGGCAGTTAAGTAAGTTTGCTGATGTGCAAAGGTTTATACAAGTCTAATGCCAATACTGCATTAATTGTGTAATAGTGTAGGCTGCTTACTGTAGTTATCCAGTGTTACAAATTTGTTTTTAGATTTAAAAGAAAATAAATAAATCCCAAACAGGCTAGGGTCTTGTAGGATAATGTATAGGGAAGCTGGCTCCCTATTCTTGAGGTATGGTTTATATGGTATTTTAAAAGATACGGTGTGTATATTATTTATCACAATGTTGTAATAAATGTTTAAGGCACAGTTATGGCAGAGTTGGTCATGGAATGCAATGTGCATTAGTTTTTAAAATATTCACTGGTCTTCTTGTAATGTAAGTGCCATAAGCTACCTGTCCAGACAGACCTGTAACGTGCCCCCAGCCATAAATTATAGAAAAGACCCTACAGTCTTTAATATCCTGCAACCAGTAAACTTGAAGCGCTTTCTCCTTACATGTACGAACAGTTTATACTCCTGCCAAAACGCCGAGGGAGGTTGCTATATGTGCAGCTTTAAATGATGAGGTTAGTGGGTTTTTTCCATGTTTGTTTTCAAATGCTTCACCTCCAGCAAGAGTGTGTTCAGCCTATTGCTATGGCATTGGAGCCACTACCCCTGAGCTCGGTAGGTGGGCTTGGCTTCCTCCAATTAAAGCAGACGGGTACATACATACATGGAATAAAAAAATGGAACTGGCCTCCACAGCGGTGGCTTTTCATGAAAATGTAGTTTGCAGAGACTGAGACTTACTGGTTCAAAAGCCAAATGTACGTACAGTGCAGGGGGACTTGGAAAGATAAATGAAACGGGGGGGGAAAAGCTAGTTATAACAGCATAATCCAGTTTAAAACATTGTTCATTGGGGACAAAGGGGAAATAGTGATAACTGAACTTTAAAACTGCTTTACAGTAATTTTGATTAAAACCTCTCCCCAAGCTACTTGTTGTACTGCTTGAACATTTATGAACTAAATAAAGAGATGTAGGTTTTTTTTAAAGGTGTTATTCATTACATTACTAATGTATTGAAAAAATATGAACAGGAACACCCAGATATATATATAGTAGAAATAGTCATTTATAGAAAATGCCTTATAAAGTACATTGCAGGTACACTGTACTCCTAATAAAATATTTTTTAATCAAGCGTTTTTCTTAGTGTTTTACATGAAAACAAACACTAGTTTCTGTGGCAAATGCTATTATTCCCCGAAGCAGCTTGTTGGGAAGCAGGCACGTGTGAAGTGGTGCGATGTACACCTGCTGCGGTAGGTCTGACGGGAGCACAACCAGCAGGAGTTGGAGTTAGAGCTGCGGCTCACTGGAGAGCGCAACTGGGTGGGAGCAGCAGTAGTTAAGGTTAGTGAAGGTGGGAATATTTTCAGGCTTTAGTTCCCAATTTGTCTTTATGAGAGTTCAAGCAGCTTGCTCCAGTTCATCATTTGTTTTTTTTTTTTAATTCCCTACTTATTTTTATGTGTTCCTAGAATCCATAAGATGGAAAATATTAACCAGGAGAATGTTTTGCCCTCTGCTGTTATATGGTCTATTGAATTTGTTACAGCTCTTGATCTGCTTTTTCTTGGCTCAAAATCGAGTCACTAGAATTGCACTCCCAAGCTTTTCTGGGTGGCAAAGAACCTGCGGAAAGTTGTTCCATTTTAAGAGTTCTTTTTTAAAAATATGTATTTGGCTTAAATTTTCAAGTAATAAACCAATTCTCCCCCAGCCCTTGTTAAAGTGAAATTGGTAAGGGCTCTAAGATTTTATGTATTGGCTCTTAGTCAGTTGGTGAGAGGGTGACTTGGCAATTAACAACAGCAGCCCCAGTGCAAAACCATCTGCTGCTGCATAACCTCTGCAGAAGCACTCTGTGTTCACAACACTTCTCCATTTACACACCTAAAAGCCTGTCTCTTCTCCTACAAGCCTAAGCACCCTTGATCTCTACCTCGGTATCTGTGCACCCCACCCAGAACACACACTTGTCTTAATACAGTTCTCTTGTTCAGCATTACCTAAATTCTAAAATCAAGATCAGGCAAAAGATAGATTCAGGGTTTTTATTAGTTTTCCTTGTGAGCATTACAATTTATAATACATCATATCTAGTTTTACCTCCAGAATGAATCTAATTTAGTACATCGTTGTATTAGTAAAAACAAGCCTGATAAGTGGGCTAAACTTCCAACTAGCATCTTCATATCCTTCAAACGAGGCGAGCTAGAATGTCAATCGATCACTTTGCGGACATTTAGGTAGTGTTTCCCAAAAAACAACCCAGCCCCAAATTAAACTAGGAAGCGTATACAATTTAAAGCAGGAAAGATTCATTTGGTCCTTTCCCTCCCCCCAGAATTTAATTAACAGCTATAGTTTTGCTTCATTTCAGTTTTGGAACCTCAATTAAAAATCCTGGAGTCTGTCGGGATGGCGTCGCCGGTGCCGGGCGGCACCTCCTTACCGGTAGCCGGGTCCCGGCTGGGCGTAGCCCTGGGGGCCGTAGGGCGGCCGGTTTCGGGCGTAGGGGTTGGCCCCGCTGGGCGGGGGGGTGATGGTGCTGCCGGGAGGGGGGTTGAAGCTGGGCCGCGGCTGGAAGGTACCGGGGGCGGCCGGGGNTGCCCGGGGAAGGCGGCGGCGGCGGGGGCCGGTGCGGCGGGGGCCGGTGCGGCGGGCTGGCTGTAGGCCGGGAACTGCTGGGCTTGCTGCGAGGGGGGCTGCTGCTGGCTGTAGCCGGCTGGAAAGACAAAGAGCGAGGCGGGGTGAGAGACGGCAAAGAACCGAAGGCACGTGCAGACACACCTCGTTTGGCTGTTTGTTTACCGTGAGAAACACAAAACAACGCAGTAAGCACAGAAAAAGCAAACCAAGAACCAACGGCCAGTTGTTGCTGCCTTTCACGTAAGCGCACTGCCTGGGGTCTGCTGCACGACCGTGGCAGCGCAGCAACACTGAAAATAGTATAAAATAGTTTCCCTGTGACTGACAACAAATTAAAAAAAACGACAAGACAAACAGTATTTCACCATCATGTCACATGAAAATAAAAAGCCTTCACTGGCAAATGAGGCAAAATGCAACCTTTTTCCCCAAATAAAAGCTCAAAACCAAACCGTCATGAAAATAGCGTCAGGATTTAATGTAAGTCACACCTTTGGTTAAATCAGAGGTGTTTTCAGTTCTTTAAGGTTAAATATGAAAAAGTTGCAGAACAGAATACTTTAGTACAAAACTTCCATTTAAACATGTCCCAAACTTGATTTTTCTGTGTAAAACCAGCTGCCAATAGGAATTTCTCTTACTGCAGACTTTAAAGTGACACAAAGTCCTTTTATGAAGAAATAGCTACTTTTATCCATCATGAAACACACCTGCAGCTACTTGCAATGAAACCTCTCCAGTGACTGGAATCCTGTCAGCATTAAACACCAGACACACAAATTATTAAAAGTGCACAGCCCTAAACGGAAAGAGTAAGGATTGAAGAATGCACTGGAGTAAATTCTGAAACTCACCTTGAAACTGGGGTCAAAATTTACTCATGAGACAAACCTCCGAAGGGTCCATTTTTACTACCATGAGTAACCAACCACATTGTTGCCTAGGAGATCTACTAGAGCAGGAATGGATCCTGCTCTTGGGGGACATAGGTTTGAAAGGACACAAGACTCACGGGAACAACAGCAAAACAAACAAACAGTTCCGTGAGTCAAGATCTTCAAAGGCTGCTGCCAAGAGATCCTCAAAAAAAAAGACTGTTTCTGAAAGATTAGGTCAATCGTGAAATAAGTTATGAGAAACAGAGGAGCCCCAAATCAGTTTTGGTGGTGGTTCATTCTTACTTGAAGCTGTTGTTGATTAGAATGCAGAACTTGCATTGCACTACAGCTTTCACAGGAACTTCTCCCGTAAAATAATGAATTAGATGATGGTAGAATATGGCTAGAAAGCAGATAGACACTGCTTCCCCCCCCCCTCAGTTTTTAAGCCTACAGAAAGTCAGAGACCCTTCTACTTCCAACAGGCTCGTTACTTCTTCTGAAATTAGACTTCAGAAAGTCTGTCGCTGTCTTCTAATTACAAATGTGGGGGTGAGAAATCTGCAGAGAACAAGACACCATTTAGTGACCCCATCAACCAGCTCTCGAACAGTGCACAGGAACAAGGGCTGAGGCACAAACCTTCTGTTCCAAGTTTTCTACGGTTCGTATCCAAGATAAACACGGAATTTCTTCATAAGCTCTGCAAGTGTTCTCATCTACATGAAAATCGATGCACTCCCACTGTATACATTGCACACCAAAAAAAAGGCCATACAGGCTCTATTCTGAGTCACTTAATGGTATGGGAGTCTTCTGTTTAGTTTAAGGAAGATTGTTTAAGACAAGGAATGATAAATGCTTTGTATCATTTTCTAAAAGTATTCAACAACTTGCAATTTGTTATGGAATCTGCTGTTAAAGATTCATCCCTGTACTTTAGCTGGATTACGATTCCTAGCATATACTATGCCTTACTAGATGCCAGCTGCTTCTAAAGTAAATAACCAAAAGTGCTGAAGTCAAGTTTATTTTGGGTATATGCAAAAGCCAGCTTTTCATATCTGACTGCGTATAACCCACTAATGCACTAAAATGTTCTTCTGCTGAAGTCTACTGCCACCTTCATTTGAGGTATCAGCAAAATCAACAACTAAAAAAACCTATCACTTGAAAGTTTCTCTGAAATTACAGTATTTATAATAGCTAAAGATTTACTAAACAACAGCTATGATCAGTGTTCACACCACTAAATTTTGTACATGTAGATCATTCTAGATTGAAGAAATAGGGGCCATCTTTATATACCTCCGATATTTAAGGAAACTGAATTGGGATGGTTAAGTCACTTACTTGCTAGAATCCCCAGGGTGCAGAAGTTAATCCTGAAGACTGCTCATGCTGCAGGTGATTCATTTTGCCTGCCTTTCTAACGGTGCATTCTGCTGATTAATACAGAAGTCTGCACTTGGTCACAATCAAGTAGGACTGAGGTACCAGAACTCCAACTACGTACTAAAAATATAGACAGCTACAGTGTTGTCTTACTGGTGATTTTTGAATCGTGCCAGTTCCTATCAGAACCACAGGCGCTCGGGCTGCTCAGCGCCCTGACCTGCCCACGGGTTCAGGAACCGAAGCGCACAGGGCCGGGCACCGAAGGAGAGGTTCTACAGCTAAACCGCCGCTTGAGAGCTGCTTACCTGGGTACTGCATACCGTACTGTTGCTGAGGCTGAGCCTGCGGCTGCTGAGCAGGATAACCAGGCTGTTGGTACTGTTGGTACATCTGACCTATGGATTAAAAACTTATTTAGTTGAAGCCCAGCACCCTAGCTGTATTATAAACACACAGCGAACAACATCCTAACAGTTTAAAATCACAGAAACAAACCCTCTCACAACATGTAAAACTTTTTTTAAAAAAAATCTGAACACAGTGAAGTTTGAGTATGTTCTACCTAATTACCAACGGAAACCAATCTACAGGTTTTAGTTTCCAAACCATGCCATTCTGAAGATTAAATGACATTTAACTCCAACAGAATAAATAGTTCTGATTTGGTACAGGGGGCTTACTATTTAACATTTTCAGAGGATGCTAGAAGCCACGCACCTAATTAGTGCTACTCTGGTGGGTAACAGAGCAGGAATCTAAGTGTCTTGATAACCGCTCCAGAACTTACACTGTAAATTAAAGTACTTCGAAAGTTAAACACATCTTCAGGCAGTCTGTTTATATTAGGTTTTTAAGACCATTTCTGCATCACAGTACTGTAAGCAGAGTGGTACATTATTTATTCTGACCACATTTTCCAGATAAGTCGTCCATCTTTTAGTATCTGACTTGCTGTAAGCTAAGTTTTCTTAAGAGACCCAGGGGTATACACCCTAAAGCAAAACCAAAACCATACATCCTTAAGCTTGGGTATTCCAATTCAATGCTAATTTTTCCTAAATTCACTGTTTCCAATTTCTCGGCAAGAGGAGGCAGAATATTTGTTTATACTTAACCTATGGGCCCTGTTTAGGCTTTATGCTTCTGCTTTTTTTCAATTTAATAACAGGCACAGTCAAAGAACCAAGACAATTATCTGCCAAAACTAAAGCTTAGCTGAACTGGAGCAGACATGGAAACTTTACTATTATAAAGTGTTACTGTACTATTATTCATTCTGCAAAGATCAGCAGACTGTATAAATACACTGTAAGCTGTATCTTCTGAATTGTACAAGACAAAAGCAACTCGGCTCTGCTCCAAGTCCTCCTAGACCCCTGTGGATGCTGCTTTAACAGAACTCCTTATTTCTTCTTTTCTCTGCAGTACTTGCAGCTGAAAGCAACAGTATTTTACATTCACTCTAAGGTGTTCAAAATATTTTATGTTGGTGCAGTCGTTCAAAATATATTTGGTATGCAATTATTGTGGGATGAAAAGAGTGCCAAACACGAGGTCTGAAGAGAATTTAAGCCTGTTAGCTTGATAATTACAAATTAGAAACTCAGAATGCATGTTTTTTATTTCTTAAACTCCGTTGTTATAGGGAAGTTCTAGGAGAACAACCGGGAGGCTGCCTACAGGCTGACACAGAGACCACACTGGCACCTGCTGGAGACCGCAGGTAAAGGGATAGGAAAGAAACAGCAGGGAGTTTTTCCAAAGCTTTCTGAGAAGGCTTGCTGTCTTCACCAGGGTTGAAGTGTTAGTGAGGAGCAGAGAAGCGTTCCAGTGGCGTTCAAGAAAACATTCTAAGTTTACAGCCAGGAATGCAGTCAAGGATCCTGTGGGTCCTTAAACACGCAGTTTTCCCTCTCACTGGATTTTACTCTGAAAACAACTGAGCTACAGCATCAGTGTCTGGTTTTGTACTTAGTGCTTATTGCAGTCAAGAATCTGCCAGCATTTACCATTGTTCCTGTGCACCGAAACAGCCATTTTAGCTTGATTCAGAAAAACGACCAAATAGGTCTATAGTCACCCAACATTCTCTTCCCTAGAAGACCATGAAGTCCTTACATGAAAGAACTATTACATCTGTTTTAGCAAAGATGAAAAACACGTCCACATCTGTACATAATTGGTTCCCGTGTGTGTTCAGCAACTGGATTTAGTGGTACAAAAGCACAGGCATGCCACAAAAGACAGCACTATACTGAAACTTCTTTGCTGTATTGATTTAATTCAAACTAGTGAATGCTTCAAACTTTATCAAGGGAGGCAAGCCCTTAGTATCTGCACATGGCAGTGAGGTGACTTGGTATTCACAAATAATGATAACTAATAACCAATTATAATTATCGTGACATCATTTACTGGCAAAGAATGCCATTAAAAAATAATCTCAGATATACCGGAATGATTAACACGTGGTTGGCATCACCATTTTACTTATATCCTCAAAGTACTGAGAAGGTGGGGGGAAAGCACAGCTTGGGGTGTTTTGTTTTTTTAAGAAGTCAACTAATATTTTTAAATTAGTTTTAAAACTAGTTTCTAACAAGAACGTGCTCTGTACCAGCAGTGCCATTTGTGTGAGCCAAACCTGTTGCAAACTTAACCATCAACACGTATCCAAAGTTCTGGCTGGACCACGGCCCTTCACGGGTTCTCAACGTGGCTGCACAAATGCAAGAAGGGAGAGCAGGACAGGACAACACAGGTCCCCAAATTACCACTGGCCTGAGGTGCTACCAAACAGTAAAGTACGGAAAGCTACTCCATGTTTCAAAGGGAAGTCTTTGAGCACTTTGGATAAAAGCACCTCAGCTTATGAAAAAAATTGAGAAGCTGGTAATCACACATACATTACCCAGGTTTGGTAAGAGACAGCTCTTTACCATATGCATACAACAGCCGGCATAAGCACTCCCACTAGTATTTCTGATGAACAAGGTGCAATAATGACTTCTGATCTCCTCCCAAGAACAGACCCATCCTATTTTATCCATACAGTGAAGAAAATATAATCGATACTTAACATATTTCAGTGGCAATAATAAAAACTGCATGAACTACAGACCAAAACCTTCATAATTAGTGCTGTTGTACTTTTACATGCAAAAAAAGGACTTGGAAAAGTATAGCACAGTTCAGTGGTAAAAAAAAAAAAACAAAAAACAAACAAACCGCACCCCACCCCACTATATTTTCTTGACCCAAGTTTAGAAAAATCATTACATCTACTCTGATACATAAGTCTAGACAGCTTCTTTCCTAACTAAGATGAGTTTTGCTGAAACAAGTACTTTTTCCCTTCCCTAGTGTTATCAGCCATACAGGATTCCAACCTACTGCTGCTAGTGCTTTTAAGTATTTCACTTTTTTGTTTCAGCTCTAGTTTAACATCAGCACTTTAAAAACTCATACCTTATTGTATAAGTAAAGAGGCTAAACTCATGAAATACAAGTTCAGTAGCTGGAAGTATATTTTTGACCACTAAGTTTTCTAGCTGCTGACAGAAGAACCTGGAGCACTTTTTTCCAAAAGTAACTTACATACAAACACCAAACAGTTATATCTTTAAGCAACAAATATGTCTCCTGGTGTCTCATTTATATCACTTGACTAATTCTTAGGGAAGTAACCAACAAAAAAAAAAAAGCTGAAAGCAGCAAAACAAGCATTTTATAAGCTCCGCTGCAACCAAAAGCATTCATGCCTGCTTCAATATTATGCCTAACTACAAACTGCTCAAATACTGTGCTCAATCAAAGTGTTACTGATGCCCTTCAGGCAAGATATTCCAAGTGACTGGGGATACTGTCATCACCCTCAATAATGCCTCTGACATTTATCTCAGCATTATGTCAGTACAGAAAGCAGCAGAGGGTTGTAACTTCTTTCTACACTAACACAGAAACAACTTTATATTGTACTTTGTACGGAGGTAGAAATACCAAAGCAAGTCCTTCCAGAGAGTTTCATCCAGAACCATGCAGGTCCAAAGTCTCAGTGCTCTTTGAAAACGCCAATAGAAAAATGATGCCCAAATGTAGCAAACCTCTTTTTAGAAATCAAATAACATGTAAAAGGGAAACAAAGGAATCTTTGTTAAGATCTTAAGCTTTAAAGCAGAGCCAAGCGAGGCTCTCAAGGCCTACAAAGGAAAACTACAATGCATATGAGATATTTCTAAGGTTTCACCTGACTAGCACAGAGCCGTACGTGGTAAAGAAGCAATGTAGTTGTGGGCTCCGTTTTGTTAGATAGAAACAATAAGTAAACAATATTTTTAATTCATAGTAGGCAAGCCAAAAAGCTGTTAGCTGAGTGAAAGCTTGACACAACACAGAGGGTATGATAGGAACTAAGGTTTTCAGACAGCTTTAAAGTGCAGCGTATATAAATCCGCCAACAGTAAAATGAGCACAGATGCAAGTAGAAAACAGTACCATGAAAAGCCTCCTCATGTTACATCACCTACCCTTTTTAATAAAGCTCCTGCTCCACCTGCCGTTTCTATATTGAACAGCATGTGAGGAAAAAATTTTTCTGCCTCGTGGCACAGATGAATTTTCAGTTTGGTATCGACTTCGGGTCTGCTAACTGGAAGTCTTAGCTATTGATCACTCAGATTCAGACACCACAATTCACATCTTAAATAGTAGAAAAACCTGCTGCTTACCTTCCACCTGACCAGTCTGTGGCTGTGTTCCAGGGTACGGTGGCTGCTGTGCCTGAACACCAGGCGGGTGGGCTGCAGAAGAGGAGGAAGCAATGCTGTCTGGTGTTCCCGATCGCTCTTCTGCAGGGGCACTGGGTGGTCCTAGAGGAGCAAGAACAAAATATAGTATGCGAAATGAACAGAGAGTTTGAATTAAAAAAGCTTAACACAAGACCATTCCCTTGCAAAGTTTTTAAAAATTTTTCCAGTTTTCCATAGATTTACATCTGAGAGTGTCGTGCCCAAGCTAAAGCTAAATATATTTGCACATCTAAACTTTCCTTTGAAAATATTTTTTGTAAGAATTTTCCACCTGTCTCTAGGTCACTCAAATTTCATCCTTCTGAGGAACCTGACCCATTTGTGGGATAAAACTGTGTGACAACGTGTTTTTTTCCACAGCTTCAAGCATTAGCCTTGCACACACACACTGAAGACTTGCTATGTTTGGACAGAATACGTACCTACGTACCTGTTCTTTCTCACCAAAGGTGCAAGGCTGTGTGAACTGGGTACTAGTGTTTTACTGTGGCCCACACGGGTGCAGACAACAGTGTTTTACCAACAGTCATATAGCATGTGAACAGAAAAACCCCAAGGAATGTGTTAAATTCGCACTCCCAGACAAGAAATGTCAGGCTTCAGACTAAAAGCAACTGCTTTGATAGTTCTGGAAATATTCTAACTAGCACCCGAAGAAAGCAGGTTTTGCTTTCCTTTTCATAAGACGTATTCTTACCTGACACCTGATCATCTGTCAAGCCAAACGCCGACATGACATTCTTGCTGATTTCATCCTGGTTCTTTAGCGGATCAAATGCAGACATGCTCGCTGCTATAACTTGAGTAGATGGCTTAACATTAGAGTCAGCAGCAGCAGGCTTTTCTTCCCTACCATCTACAGCATCTACGAAACAAAATGCCCAGTTATTAATTTGAGAACTGAAACTCCATCATACATATATCTCATACTACAGCAAGTTTAAAATTGCATAGTTGTGGGTTGTTTTTTTTTAAAGTTTTAACTGTTGAAATGCCTCTGTTAGGATAACAGTCATGAGTCAGTGATGTATCTGAAACTGATGAATCACAAAGCCTAGGTTTCATGGCACAGGTACTTAAAGATACACTGACACTGTGGAGTATCAGTATCATGTATCGCTTTGTCTTAAATTCAAAGGTACAAGGATCCCGCTTCAACAAATTGTTCTGGTATGATTTGCCAACAGAGAATTCAAAATTAGGAAAACTTACAGGATAGGTTCCAGTTTATTATAGTGTTTTATCAACTGCAGTTTTTGTTTTGTTCTATCCCCTTCTCCCCAAATTCTTTCTAAGCTGATAGGTGAAGTTTGTCTCTCTGCAATTATACAAGTAACACTGAATCACTCAGAAATCCCCTACCTAGTAGAGTGCTACATTTTCTCTTAAAAACAAACACTTGCAGATAGGGTTTAGAGTGGCTAATTTTGTTTACACTCTAAGATCAATACCCTAACTCCTTCCAAATGGTTTATAACCATGATCCACAGTATTATTCCACTGAAATTAGTAATTCCTTATATTGTAGAAACAGGGGCTGGGAGCTTTTAAACAACAAAACCAATGAAACTTCTAAGTGTAAAATACAAAAGCAGCGTTTCGTAAAAGAAAGGCTGGAGTCCTCGGTTCATCTCTTTACTCGGAACACTGTACTCCATGACTTTCTGTCATTATTTTCTGTGTCCAGCTTACCCAAAATCTCTAGTTAAGCACACAGAGGTATAGTTTTTACTGTACAGCAGCCCTAAGCTAGGAGATCAATGCCTGGAAACTGGGAGAATAAGAATTCCTCCCCCATTTTGCCCTCCCCCCATAATCCTTTCCCACCCCTATCTGCACCCTTGTGCTGCTTACCCTGAGACAGCTCTGATGCTGCTCTGAGCTCAAAATGTGTGGATTCAATTTCCTAACCTGGCAAAAAAAGCGGATATAATTTTTGCTGTATTCGCTTTTCATTGTTTTAGTGACTCAAACTTGCTTAGCAACATGACAAGATAAGCACCAGAGCTAGCCCAACGTAAGCAGTGGGAGTGCTCAGATGGGAGCAAGAACTCTTCAGCAACAAAAAAATATTAATTCAGCTCAAAGCCCTCTCAAAATCTTGTCGTGACTCACAAGTGTTAGTTACAGCGTTTTCATACATTGCAACAAAAACTCAGACTTTGAAGTTTTATTCCTAAGTTAATTTAGTGCTTTACTCCAGATAATTTTAATAAAAATTCTACCTCTGAAATAACTGAAGCATTAAAAAATAAGTTCTGAACCATCAAGGAACAAGTAAGTATGATCACAACCAATATTCAAACCTCCATGTTTCACTTTTTTAAACTGCACACAACTCTGCACATCAAACCAAACCATTCTTTGCCAGGCTGCCTACCACTTTCAGGCAGATTAGTGGAAAGCCCTGGTTCAGCTGGTGGTTCTAAACAGTCCAGTAAACGATTGACTTTATTGCGAAGTTCTATCAGCTCTCGACGCAGGTATTTCACCTGATTAGATTCTAGGGGTCTTGGTTGTCCGTTCACTGCAAAACAGCAAGTAGATAAATTTAGGACTGCAGTAACATTTTGACATTCAGTTTAAAATTGGAAAAGAAAAATCCCAACTTTTACTTGCTTGTAGCATCATCATCCTCCGTGGAGTTTAAAGTGACACAGTTCGGTCAACACAGACTGAACTCATTCTAGAGCTTACTGTTCTTTTAATATAATCTCAGTTCAGCATACTCCACGGTACTACCACTGCAGAGTAAAGTCTACAGTAAAGTTTCTGCATTGTTTACTCATTTCCATGAATACACCCTGAACAATACAAATATCATACTTGGTTGTAGAAAGCTGTCTCTTTAGAAGGTGCCTTTAGAACTAAAGCAGCATACACAACACCGCTGCAGTTCATGAATAAGGTCAGTGTTCAGATTAAAGGCTGCTTGCTATTCGTTGGAACTATGTACTAATTTACCAATAGTAGTTTGAAAATAAAGAACTATTTTATACAAAGGCCAAAGGATAAATGTTAAAATCTATTCAACTTTAAGCAATTAATGTTAGTTTTTAGCAGTGTACTAGTAACACTGCAAGTTTATCATCATCTTAAATTTCTCATGCACCTGTGAAGAAAACCCCCCAAATGCTAAAGAGTAGAAGATAACATGGAAAATAACATTAAGAAAAGACAACTGACCATAGATATACATGATGCCAAATACTTTAGGCAATCTTATAAAACAAAATAGTTTCAGTTTCCACAAGTTCAGATGTCACATGAAACATCAAGAGAGAAAATGGCTATCATATTAATCCAGTATTTTTAACTTACTGATTTCATCCTTCTGAGGTGACAAACTGAAAGTTTTTAGTACCTTCCAGCAAAGCCCGATGCCTGAACTTTAAGAAACGCTATTAAAAAAAAAAGAAGACAACGACAAACAATCTTCTATACTTACCAAACAATGTCAGCTTAAGTATCCTACTGCATTGAATTGCAAAGGAAAGATCTGAGCTATCAAAAATTGTTATAAGATCTCCATCTGCAAAGAACATGAAAAAGCTGTATTAAAAGCAAAGCCTATTAACTACTGAACTTCATGCTAGGGCAGAAGTCTTACTTCATTACTAAAAAAATAACATTCTCTATTTGATTCTGAAGCTACTAGAAAAAAGTTACCAGCTAACACTAGCACAAAAAGGGTACCTTACCTCATTAAATGGAAAATGAGAAAACTGAAGATGTAGAAGTAGTAAACAGAGGGGTTTTTCTGTTGTTACTAAGGCTTATATCCTTGCTTCCCTGAGCTACAATCAGAGACATACACTGCTGATTTAAAAAGCAGCTAAAATAACTTGAGTAGGAAGAATTATTTCTAGAATTAGGAACACTTAAAGAAAAATGAAGTCCTCAAACCCAGTGTTTTTTTTTTTAAATCATATCATAACAAAGCAACAAGTTAGACTTGTACATAACACAACACAAAAATGTTTATTATTTTAGCATGAGAGTCTGTGTGCAGGGAAATTATGCACAGAAAGTAAGACAGAAGAATGACTGGCTCCAAAAGGGAGCCTTCTGATATTAGCCCTTTCAAAGTTCCATATAGGTCATCATTCTTTTATGTTTGCATACAGGATGAAGCATTAGAGCTAAGAGTTCACAAAGGCCAATGCCAGAAAGAATTATGCTGCCAGTTAAAAGTTATGTGCCCATTCCAAGTGGCTCCAAAACTGTACTGTTCATGAACAGACAGGAGAGTCCAGATAGATAGCACAAGCCAATCCTGATTTAATTTTTAAAAACCAAATCATGCACATGAACTAGGGAAATTTTTAAGGGACAGGAATGCTTTCTCAGGTTATACTCAGAACACTAAGGTGCAAGACTGATTTTCAACAAGGGAATAATAATAAAGTTCCTGTGTAAAAGTGAATAGTAAAAATATCTATCAGCCTTAACCCACAAACAGGAATGAAGATGCAAAGATGTCAAAGTTGTCAGAACAAAACTTTTCTCTCAAACCAGGAATTTGACATGAAGTCTCAACTCTTAGCCATTTATTTTTGTGTGGCAGATTTCACAGGAACTCCCAATGCATCCTAATGAACCTGCACACTGCCATCAGACACAGAAACTATGTAAGAACTGTATGGAGTCTTTTAGCCGTAAGACACAAAAGGCTATGCATAAAGTATTGAACGCCTTTAAGCCCATTAATCCCCAGAAGAGACACCAAGCTCCCATGAAGCCTGGTCTCACAATTTTTAACCTGAGTCAAGACAATAGACAACCACAGAACATCTTGCTCAACAAGATCACAGATGAAACAAGACTATTCTCTTTGGTAGGATGGATTTTCTTCTGTTTTAACTATTTAATCTATTAATATATTAATAATCTGTTGAATGAACACAAATTAGGCAATGCAAAAGGAAAGAGTGGAAACGCATTATCAGAAAAATGTGTGTACTGGCAGACGGAAAGAGAAGGGATAGCAGGACCACTTCCTTCCAGAACACCTTGATGACCAGGAACACTCACTGTCTAGTGAAGCTTCACCTTCAGAAGCAACAATGTTAGACAAATGACACACAGCTTGGAAGAAAGCTGACTCCAGGCTACCAATATTCCTCCCTATAACACTGTTACGAGGAGGCTCTGTGGACAGCCACAGAAACATGTTTTTAACTGCAGATTACTGCCTAAAAATTCTGAGGTATTCCTTATGCATTGGTGACATAAAGATCCAGGTCTATAAAAGTTATGGTTAAAAATTTCAAATAAATATTAATGCTTCAGTATAGCATAAAACACAAGATGGCAAGCTGAAAAACAAAACCTCAAAATTTGAAGAACTACATATTCTAATTTTGTCATACCCTGACTACAAGTAACATCTCTACAATGGAAGCTTTTCTTAGTATAGTACCATTAATAACACCTAACAATGCCCATCTGTCTTCAAAGAAGTTGTTTCCTAACAAAATAAACAAGGAATCTTACAAATACTAACAGACTGATGACATATAAAATAATTTTCAAGTATTCCTGAAGGAAATCTTGTTGTCTCCAAAGATATTTTTTTTTATCCTATGTCCTCTTTGCAGTTTCACAATCTCGAAAAACATTGGTTGACAGCAATACCAGTCATGGATTTGCTGAGTAGAGACTGGAAAGTCTCCAAGAATGGAGGCTCCAAAACCCCACTAGGCAACCTGCTCCAGTGACACACTGCCCTCCTGGCCAAAACTCAGGCTCAACCTCTCAAACTGCAGTTTATGACTGCTTCCATCTGGTGCTACTGAGAAGAGTTGGGATTCAATGGTCTTTGCAATTTCCACTCTGTTAGCTGGAAGCTGCTATTAAGCCCTGGCCTCAGCCTCCTCTGCACCACACTGAACAAGCCCAGCTCCCTCAAATGATCCCTGTAGGCCACCTGCCCCAGGCCCCTCACCATCCTCACAGCATCCTGCTGCACCCTCTCCAGTTTGTCCAAGTCTTTTATGCCTGGGGTGCAGGGGGGAAAAGTGAGTACAGAGTTCCCAGTGGGGACTCACCAGTGCCAAGGGAAAGGTAAACGTGTCCCTGTTTGCTATTATGATCCATAACAAGGCTTATAGAATCAGACCCTAAACAAGTAACTTTCATAAAGTTAAATAGTCCTTGCTCTTTGGCAGTAAAGTGTGGCTTTTTTCCCCTCCAACTCAAACACTTCCACCAGCTTTTCAGTATCCTTTCTTAAATGCTGATACCAAAATCCACTGGTGCTTAACACAAAGCCTTTCTACTGCATATTCTCCTACTTACATGATAAATTATTACTTCTCTTGCCAGTGCACAACATTGACAGACTATCTTACGATGCTTTTCTGTCAATACTCAGATTCACTGCCTGAAAAAAGATGCATGTTCTGAACAGTTTATCCTGCATAGCCAAATGAAAATTTATATTAATACACATGGTTTACATGGATTAATGTAAATCAAAAGAATCCAGAACATTCCATCTTATTCTCCCTAACTGATTTTAATACTTATGTTGAAGGCAGTTAAGAATAATGATTAAAGTTTTGCTTTTAAATTGCTAGTGGGAAAAAAGGCTGAAAAGCACCAAGTACAGAATCTTGTTAGAAGTATAAAGTCAGTTCTACAATTCCTATCAACAGCCATCACGTTATTAACCAGTAGTGCATATGCTAGGATTCATAAGGTAGATGTGTATGTCAAGCCATACAAAAGTCTGACAATTTAAGTATATTAGATTTATCAAACAAACTTTTCATTTTAAGGAATGTCAATGAAGCTTAATTCCTGTTATGACTATATAGATAAGAATATACAATGTTAATTATTTTCTGTTGAGAAGTAAAATAGACTTTCCTTTATTTTCTCTAATTTTGTTAGTTCAAGAGCTTACTTTTCTAGTTTTTACAAGGGGCATAGCTTGCAAATCCCATGTACCCTAAATATTCCCTGCTATGCCAATTATAATTTTTTTTATCTTTAGTACAGGCTAGTGACTCCCTTAAATTACCAATGGAGCAGAAAGTATTTAGCATTAATTCTACATCATCATGATGCCTTCTAATTTTTATGACATTAGAAGATAGAAGAAATTGGAAATGTTTAAGACATTAGAAATCTGCCTCATTAACCTTGGGCCTGCCAGCTATGCCTCCTCATCTACCAGCTTTATCCAGCCTTGTATTTATCTTTTTTTCTTTCCCCCATTTGATTTGGGGCGGGGGGGGAGCACAAAACAACCCACCACCCAAAAATGTAGTTTTCCTTCACTTCAGTAAATTTACCCCTTTTAAGCCCAAAAGTAGAGACATTACTGACTAGCACACCACCTTGACTACATACACTGAGTTAGTAACTCATTATCAGCTCTGACACAGACATCAACTTCTACTGCAAGGTAATGAAGAATAAGAATGAAAAGGCGACTCACATTTAGGCACTCTAGCTTTAAATTTAAGCCTAACTTTAAAAAAAAAAAAAGTAACATTTCTATTATTGACTCAGTAACATGGTGTGCTTAAGATGCAATTCTACTCTTTGATTCATATAAATTCACTGGTGGCACTTCTCATAGGGTTTTTTTTTTTGGGGGGGGGGGGGAGGTTCAGACATTGGGTTTTACTACATATTCAAGAACATTAAGCAGGACATGAAAATAATTTCACACCTAGTAGAGCAATCTCCTTAGTTTCAAAGTTTGAAAGACCTACTCCACAAGGCAGTTACCAAACTGAAACTTCTTTTCCCTGGTAATTAATAAAAGCATCATATAACTTGGGAATATGCTTCTGACTATCTTAGTCCACAAATCCAGAGACAGAAGGCTTGGAATTTAAAGTTTCCTAGCCTCTCCAATTAAGCATAAGAGTTTGAAAAAACAAAATGTGTTTGCTTCAAGGACCATGACAGTTTGATGGAGCCGCAAAATTTTGCAGAAATTTTAAGCAGAAAATCCCATATCCAGGCCTGAAGTTCACTAGCTTCACATGTTACAGCAACAAAAACAAAGCCAAGAGGGGAAGATGAAGCATTCTTCTGAACCCTCAGAGTGTGCACATGAATTCTGAGAGTACCCAGATGAGGTTGTAGAAGTAGTGGAAATCCTTAGACGAACTTTATACAAGATGAAGACAA
Source organism: Anarhynchus alexandrinus (assembly GCA_008711295.1). Lineage (NCBI taxonomy): Eukaryota > Metazoa > Chordata > Aves > Charadriiformes > Charadriidae > Anarhynchus > Anarhynchus alexandrinus. The sequence goes on from VUYV01000037.1 coordinate 2,714,626, forward strand.
GCATTCCTCCAGGTTTTGAGGGATAAATAGGAAAAGGGAAATAGCTAGAACATATATATTCCAATGTTTCTAATGACTGAAATAGATTTAAAGAACCTTATCTTAGTTGAAACAAAGTCTAGAATACCAAAGTCCTCATATGACAATCAAACTGAAGCCTGGTTCTACTAACTTTTTCCTTAATCATTTGCAGCTTCCTCTGATATTAACACTGCTTAAATGTTCTTAGTAGTGATCATCATCTAGGATAACATATACAGAAATTTCTTGTCACAGTGGAGAAGCACATTCTGAGATAGAAGATAAAATTGGGCCTCTAGGCTGTGAAATACAAAACAAAACCATAATTACAGTCTCCATCATACACCATTATCGTCTTCAAAAAAGGCAAACGTAGAGGCACACAAAACCAGAGAACTATAGTTAAAGAATGGGTTAGAACGCATAAAAAGGGACTAGAAGCTTTAACCTAATGAAGAAGCATCCATCGATGTCCTCTCACCTTTCCCATTCCAGAAAGAAAACCAAAATTGTTTATGTGATAAAGGGAAAAACAAAACCACCACAAATCCACTGAGCTCTCTCCCACTAGAGAACAAGACCCAAAATATTAGTCCTACGTTGCATATCTGTTTTGATGAGCTCAAAAGCTTCATTAACCTGACAAAACTGTCTCAGGATAATTCAAAGTGAAATTTTATTGCCTAGATGTAAAAACAAAATTTATTTGACATTTTAGGTATCATAGACAGTGCTAAAGTTTCTTAGTGCTATTAAGAAAAATGAACCTGAATGCTTCAGTAATGTATCTCTTTTACTGTACACCAGAATAATTATTACATAGTCTTTGACCTGACCAAGAGATTTTGGATTTTATCACTTCATTCTGAGTTTCATTTTATGAATGCCATCCTTCTCTCCCAAATTAAGTAACTTATCCATGCCCCACACTGACACTCAAAGCGGAAAAACCCTCAGAAACACAAGTCTCTTTCTACACATCTCAAACAACGCCTTATTTATTCTGTGAAAGCACTTCTTTCTTAAGGCTGCGTTTGTTTAGCACTAATGATTGAGATTTTCTTTGAAACAAACTATGTACAACCAATGCCCAACAGATTCAAATTGTCACACAGAAGAAAACCTGAAATATTTATTAGAAGTAGTCTAAGTTAAGTTTCTTCTCATTTTTACTGATGGAGGGAAACATAATCAAGAATTACTACTACATAAATCAAGTCTTATAAGAGCTTGCATTAAGTCATACAAGTTTATTCACCCCTCACCGTGAAACCTGCTCTATCACTGAGAACACTAAAAAAAAAAGTTAAGAGTGGACAGCAGAGAAACGTGCAATAGCATCAGCTTCCTGCAACAGCAAAAAATGAACTTTCAGATATCTGGTATTTCAGTAAAACTAGAGGAAATACTACGTTAAGGCAAGAGATACAGCTTCTATTGTCTGATTCAAATGATTTCATGAGAAATCACTTGCATTTGCCAACGAATTTGGAGAATTTTGAAGAGGTGAACGTCACAGTTTCTGTCCTTAGACAAATCATATCAGAGCAACAGCAGTAATTAAACCTCAACAGTAGTAATTAAACCTTACCTTCATCTTTATATTTTATTGTGACTTCATCATTGCTCAGAAGTTTTCCTCTAAAAACTCTTTGCATCATTAGCACCAATTCATCATAGGTGATATCTTCATTATGAATAGGAATTCTCCTAATATCTTCCCCAAGCTGAGCTTTGATGATCAGCTTCCCACTTAAATCCAGCTGCCCGTTCATGGTGGATTCCTTATCACCTGCAGACCTGTCAACAACAAAACATTGAAAGCATTTTAGAAAACTAAACTGTTCGTTACTTAAATGTATCTGATGACAGTTCTGAAGTTTTCCACCTTTGGAAAGCATTACTGTTAGGAAGCTCTCCAGAGAACCCCTCTCGGATACATTCTATGATGCACTAATTTCTCAAACAATTAAGAGCACAATATACTAACTGATCTCACAGGCAAAGGAGAACTCAGTAAGACCAGACACTTGAAATCAACAATTACCACAGTTCACAGTGCTCAGAATTTAAAAGTAAAGATTTTTAAAAGGTCAGACAGCTTTTAAATATGTGTGACATTTGGAAATTTCAAACTTTTTTTTTTTTTTTAAGATATCAGCTGCAAACTGTCATAGAAAAAAGCTATAAAGGAACTAATATCCCCTAGGATTTGCATTTGAGATACATGTATACATCTCTCAGGTAAAATGAGATTGTAGCAAATGCTGTCAGCCTTACAACATTATATTGGCTATATCACCACCTTATTGGATTATTTTCACATCCCCCATATGGTAACCAGCAAAGGGTGCTTTTTTTTTGTCCCCATTTAAGAAAATACTGCCAGAACAAAATATCTTTGAAAGATTATAGGTGGTAAGGTGGTTTTATTAAGGGGAACAAGTTGAATCATGCATTATTTCATACACAAATGAACAAATAAATGAAGACCTGAACACTGGTTTTATTATATGAACGATCAGAACACATTGAGGGTTTCTCTCCAGAGAGTAAGATACAAAATCTTTCCTTTTTTTAAATTTTGACTGAGATGTTTTAACCAAGATTTTAGATTTTTAAAAGCTGCTCAACAGACCACACATTAGCTACTCATTAGGCTCAGAGCCACAAATTTGTTATGCAGTATACATGGTCAGAACAGTCAGTTACTCTCACTGCTTTAAGAGAGGTGAATAACTGCTCCAACTTAAAAGGAAGTGCAACAAAGCCATCCTGTGTCCAAGCAGTTCACAGCATATACTTCAGAGTTATATCTTTAACACTTCATATAAGACAATTTCAAAATTACCACTTTGTACAAGGCATATCTGTTGTTAAAAACACACACAAAGGCCTTATGTTTAAAAGAAAAACAGAAACTACAAAGAAGTTACTGAGCAGACAAATAAAAAGAAAAAAGATCTAGATGGCTAGTCAAATGTCCCCTTCTTTCTTCACTGTTTTGGACAGGGCCAAAACAAGAGATCTGGAATGATGAGCAATTAAAGAAGCAGTTATCTTAACATCTGAAGTACAAATACTGGAGATCTGAAAAGCAGGAAGCCCTAAACATCAACACTGACATTTCCAAAGCCACATGCAGGCAAACATGCTGTTCGTTCTCTAGTGCAAAAAGAATTCTTGGGAGAGATATGCAGATATTTCTCCCTTACCTCTAAGGATGTTATAGCACAGTGCTTTAAGAGAAAAATTAATTTTGCTTTGGCCAGTCTATTTTAAAGTACTACATTGAAAATTACTTCTCTCCTACCAGAGAAACAAGATGCTCAGCTAAAGCCTTTAATAATAATAATACCTTAATACCTTGATGCACCTAAATATATTTAACTCTACTGTTTCAATGGCATTGTTTTGCATTAAAAAGACATAGTATGATGCTATTTCTAGATTGCAATTAAATTTCTGGGGTTTTGGTAATTAATACAAAGCAAATATTTCATGCAAATCCCTTTTTTTTTGTGATGTCATTGGGCTAAAGAAAGACAAGCAACTACTGAACAAAACTCATTCTCCTAATCAGACATAACAGGAGGTAGGTGGATACAGTCTCATTGCAGAGAAAATGGACCTGCAATTAACATAGCCAGGTTGCTGCTGAGACACTATGATGAAACAGTGACATTTCTAATACTGTTATCTTCACTATCACATTATTCATGTTTTGCAACATCAGAGTCTTGACTGCAGGCACTCAGTCTAATTAACACTTTATTTAAGTTTGTTATAAAAGCACACGTTTCTGCAGAAGTTTTTTGGTTGGTTTTTTTTTAATTTAAAGCATTAAAAAAATAAAATAGTATCCATGCACAGGTCTTCTTTCACCTCCTTTCCAAAACCATACATTTATCATTACCTTGTCTGTCTTACTGATGCTGGATTATTGGACAGATTTCCCACCTCACTTCAGCACAGAGTTAGGATAAGCCGCCATGCACTATAAGTGGCAGAAAACAGGAAGCTGCATCAGAAAAAAAAAAAAACAACCAAGAAATATTTATTTACACTCACACTTCTTAGAATTATAGACTTCACATCAATCTTTCACTTTAGAACACCTTAACAAACACACTCAACTAAAAAAAAGTCACTGCTTTAGCCATAACATAACCAGATTTATACTTTTGAGTATTGTAGAGTTTGAAGTTCAACTAAAACAGATCTTGAACAAGAATTTTAATTCCATAGTAGTAGTTCATTTATTTTTTTTTTAAGTTTTGTAACTGCATGTCGGAATTCTTAACAGTAATGTGTTCCTTTCCAGGGCAGTGATCTTCCCCAGCAGTCTCACAATATTCATTTGTATGGCCTCCACCTTAAAATCCCAAGTTAAGTTAAAGAAAATAAACTTTGATTGATTTATCAGTATAAAAACCCAGAAGTCTATTTCTTAGCTTAAGGCTGAAGCCTCTGTGACATTAAGTAATGTGTCTTCAAGGGCAGACCGCACAGCATTAGGACAAACTACCGAGAGGAAAGGCATAGTAATGCCACTTTCCCACAGGAAGGGCCACCAAACTGGGCAAGAAGAAGGAAACGCAGTCAGAAATACACAACCACTTAAAAATACGATCTGTCCTCAATTCAGCTGAAGATTGCACTTTTTCTGCTGGAAAGCCTATGTGATGAGCTGCCTGAAGTTCACGCAGTCCACTTGTTTATTACACAAGTGCTTAATGCTCAGAGCTACAAGACAATGATTTAGTATACAGACCCGTCCAATGGAGAACATAGCTGTGCTCCTCCCTCCCACCCAAGAGGTGCACCTTACTCAGCATTCTTCTCCTTGTTTCTCACTCGCACACAGTCAATCTCGAACACTCATGATCTGATTTTTAGATGATTCGCTGCTAACCAGAGAGAAAAAGTAGGTTCCTCTCATCTACAGGAAATTGGGCTTCCCAGCTCTCATCTTTAAATTCAACTGAAAGTAAACTGGAATGGGCAGGCACGAGACATACAGGACAGAAGCAGAGAACAACCAAACTGCAGAGAACGGACAAAGTCCCCCTCTGGTTCTCATAAGCTGGCAGTTGCTCCTCTCATCCCGGGTATGCAATATTCACCTTTAAAAAGGGCTGTACTTGCTCCTGACAGGGAGAGGGTAAGACTGTTGTGACATACTAAGAAACTACTACTCTGATTCCTCACTCACATTTTATGAAATGAGTAATACATGATTGGGTGCCGCTTTCACCCCAATCTTGCAACAGCTCCAGGTAAAATTTACTGCAATGGACAAATATGGGATACAGATAGTGCATCTAAGTATGGTTGAACTGAGAGAGTTCATTTAGCTACCATCTCATGTTGTTTAAATGGCACTGGTTTTACTTCTTTAGCATTCCAATGTATGCTACTTTGAAACTGGTAACAGTAAGAATGGAACCTCATCTGTAATTCCTAAAGATACACATTTTGGTGGACGCACCTGAGCTCCTGTGGCCTTCCAACAGATTGAATGCATCATTTGTATCTTTGTGCAAGGAAAACAGCTACTGTAATGTACTTATAGAACTATAAAGTCTTATTTACAAACATTACAGAAATTCACTGTGTGTCTACCAACAATTACAAAAAAGTAACAGGAAAGCATGTAAATGCACTTTTTTTTGTCCAACTGTTCTCCATTCTGCTTGAAGGTGCCCAGGTTTTAAGAGACAAATTCTAAACACTACAACTGCTTGCAACTGTTACAGAAAACTATGTGAAATGTTCTAATTATTGAATTACACAACATTCAAGCTTTTCTTCCCACACCATGGCATAGCTGAATGGAGGACTCCCTTGAGAGAGTTTTTCAGAGAAGACATCCCGAATGCACACTAATGAGCTTTTTAACAGAACCAATCACAGCATCTACTTTCTTGAGATGAAAACAACCACCAAACAAAAAAAAACATTAATGTCTTCCTGTTTGAGACAGACTATTTTTCATATGAATCAAACTGACATCTTTCTAACCTTCCTGGTGCACGACATGCATTTCGGAGTTTTTTTCCTCCCCTCTTGGCTCACTTTCTATTCATACCATGCACCAATCTAAATGGGGCGTGTGGACAGTGACTGTCCAATCTAAGCCAGTCACTTCAGGATGCCTCCTAGAGCCATGATGTCATAACCATGTTGGATCTCACTACTCTTTTTGCATTGCAACAGAGAAAGCCAGCCTTGCCTAAGCAAAGGAAGAACAGGCATTCCCGCTTCGCTTTTTCCTCTGTCAAAACAGGGACACGGAACAACAGGGTGAAGCACACAGAAACAGGGCCACGCAGCACTGTCTCCCAAACCCCGCCTCGAGGGAGCCACGGGAGTTTTCCCAGGAGGGCTGGGGTTGTGGGGGGAGCAGAAAGCAGAAGCGCTCTTTTCGCTTTTCTTCAGTTCCGATAAGGGCAGGCCCGACCCCAGGGGGAGCAGAAATCATAAGTCATTCCCTGCCGGGGAACGAGGAGCCTGCAGTTCCCCTGGCTCCCAAGGGGACAGAGGCTGGGTGAGCAATGGAACACCCTCCTTGCGGAGGAAGGGAGGGAAGGGAGGCCTCTGCAAGCCCTCACCCCCGATTCCCCAGGCCGAGGAGGCCGGGGGGCGGTGTCAGCCTCCCTCAGGCGCGGCCGGGGGGACGCGAGGGGTCTCCCGGCCTCCCGCCCGGGGCCGCGTCGCCCCTGCAACCAGCGATGGNGGAGTGCTCACCCTCATCCCGCAACCGCCCCTCCCGCCGCTCTCACACAGGCGGCAACGGCTGCCCCCGGCAACCGCGCGGGGAGGGGGAAGGCCAGCGGCCCTGCTCGCTTACTCTGGCTTCTCCGCGGTCCCGCCGGTGGAGGCCCCCCGCCCTGTCCGAGTCCGAGTCTGAGTCCGAGCCCGGGCACGGCCGCCGCCGTCGCCACCCGGTACGTGGCAGTGGAGAGAAGGGGCCGGAGCGACGGCCGCAACTGCCGGGCCTGCGCCAGCCGCCCGCATGCGCACTCCCGCCGCCGGCCCGGCCAGCGCGGCAGCGCGCATGCTCCGCCCCCCCAGCGTCCGACGCCTCACCCCGCGCTCCCGGGNCTCAGTCTTTTCTGTACACACACGCACCCCTCTCCCCCCCCCGCCCCCCCCCGCGATAGCGGTGGTTTTTAGCCGGTGTTTCCCAAATCGCCAGGCTTTGGGGCAAAACATTTCGGGCTCTCGCCCCAGGACGCCAAGGCCGGTGACCTGGCTGATGCCGTACCCCTGAGGTAAGAGTGTGATCCCCCACACACACCTTCTCCCGGCCCTCAGGTGGGCACGTCTGAGCCGCAGCCGAAACGGGGGAGTCGTGGCCAAAGCAACGGCAAACGATGGTGGAGGCAGAGCACTGTAACAGGGGACTTGTTCGGAAACGCAAGCATCGACCCTCCTCGGCTCGCGGTGCTGGCATGAAAAACCGGCCATAAAATTCCACTGTTACTAGTCAGACGAGGCCACCTTCGCACAGAGAGCCTGTTCATCCTCCAGCAGTCGTTGCCCTGATAAAAGACTATCCTTCCAGGCATTCACTGCCATCCCCTCCCACCCTCCTGCCTTGCATTCGGAGCTTGCCCACCTAAAGGAGAAAAACATGAATCTGAAGCTGTTTTCTCTATTAAAGATGCAAGAATGGATTCCTAAGGGTGCCTCTCACAGAGCTGCTGGAATGGAACCTTCTGTTACTCCAGGATATTTGAGATTTCTGCTGGCTTTCTTCATTTATGTGAAGCTACACATGCTAGTACATATGACAGAAGTACCTGTGCAGAGCTAGCTAAAACACAACTATAGTTAGTTATTTCCTGGAGTTAGCGTTGCCTCTGAAAAGACACCTTTTTCTTTAGTGTCTTGAAAAGCGAGGCTTCCAAATGGCGATTTCTGCTGGGACAAGAAAAAAGTCATAGTAGTTTGATTTTTGTAGTGTTTGTCTTTGCTTAGAGCTTTGTCTATGTTTAGGGGAGTGTAATAACAAGTCCAGCTAGCAATAAGCAGGTGTTATTCACACTGAACTGGAGGTGAAAAAAAGCTTAATATGATACATGTTTTTAATTCTAAATATTTCAAGGAGGAGGAGAGGCATAGTTCAGGAGACTTCTTTGATAAATATTAGAAAATATTTAGAAATAATTGAGGCATTTTCAATACAAAAAAAAATATTTCTCCCCTCACTTTTAAAGATATAGGAAAGAGATCTGGGAAATAGGACCTTTCCATCCATTACATTCTCTGCCACTTGTATTTCATACCTTTGTCCTGATGATTCAGTCCTCCTCCAATCTGTTTCTTTATCAACACAGTATTTCCAAAGTGTTAACAAGAAGAAATTTCATGATCCTTACAGCCCACATATCACAAGGAATACCAAAGTTCACTACATTATTAAGATCAATATATTCCACGTGTAGATAAGAGCTGAACTATTGTTACTGTAACAATTAAGCATATAACCTGAAAAAGATCATTTTGCTTTGTTCCATTTTTGAAATTAAGATTCCCTAGATGAAAAAAAAAAAGCCATAAAATGTATAATTTGCTGAGGTTTTCTATGCTGAAAATGTTTTCCATTAGGTGAGACATGCTCCGTGTTGGCTATAGCAGCATTTTATTAACATCTGAAATACTTAGATAAGGATGTTTAATTTAGCTAGTAAAAAGTCAGCACTTTTCCAATTCAATACTTCAAATTCTTCTTGGGTTTTTTGCTTGTTTTTTGGTATAATATGGAGACTATTTTTATTATTTTTCTAAGAAAGCTGTGTTCAAAATTAAATGCAATGTGCTTTAGAGAATATTTTTGTTTGTGCGCAAAAAAACATCAAAGACTAGAAAATACTATCATTCATTTAAGGAGCCATTCTCACAGTGCCTAGCTGTGTTTTACAACACAATCAAATGTCATCCTTCCTAAACCACACTATAATTTCTAACAGACGCTTTTGTCAATGAAATTAAGGGAATTGACAACAGCAGGTGTTATACATTTGATTTACAAATAAAAAATGAATGCCCATAGAAACATAAACTTCCTGTCAAAAAAAAAATAAAATCCTAGGTAACATTTAATGACCTCTGCCTTTTCTGGAGCAGTGGTGATGAACTTCAGCCTTGTATCTGATGTGACTGCTGTTTTTTGGAGGCTTATCAATGCTGAAGAATACAATTTCTTCTGCATAGAGAGGGCACGGATTTCTAAGACACGGCGAACTGCTGAAACACTTTTGTGAAGACATTCAGAAAGTCTCATGTATGATGTCCAGTGTATTCAGAGGTGCTATCCCTAAATGTTCAGCCATTGCATTTGATCATGCTCATGACTTTATGTGGACGTCTTCAAAACACACCACATTCATTTTCAGAAAAAATGAAAACAGGAGGTAAATCTCACCATGTGGGAATATACTTGAGAGACAATGGACATGTTTTGAACCAGCCATGCGAGGAAGCGGACTGGCTGTAGGTTCCCATCCTTGAAGTTACCTTGAGGAGAAAAACAGGAGTGATAGTGACTGTTTCACACAAATTGAGAAAAACAAGCCTGGAGGAGTCGGATGAGAAAGGCCTGGAGGAGCCAGACGAGCAGGTGGAAAAACAGATTAGACGAACCAATTGAGTTGGGGGGCGCTGCGCGTGAACAAGGGGTTTGGTCCAATCATTATGTTGTTAGCTATGCATGCTTTTGCTGTAAACCTATATATGCTCTGCTAAAATACCTAATAGAGGAGAACGATCATACTCATATTGAGACTGCGTTGTTACTCCGGATCCGATCCCACTCCGACATCACCACACTTCTTAAACCAGATTATTTAAAACTCAACATGGTGTTCTTATTTTATTAAAACCATAGATGACAAAACATACAAATATATTTGTTCAGAGAACATAATAAAGAAATAACGTTTTTAAAAATAACCTGTCTAAATTTCTCAGCCTTTTTTCTCACACAGGAGAGGATGGGATGTGTCAGTGTAACTATTCCCATTCGTTGGACAAAAACCCACTACAGCCTTACCACTTTGCTCAGTCACAAAGTGGGAAGAGCTGCTTGCACACATCGCTTCCTTCCGTCAAGGTAGTCTCCCCTTACTCCTCACTTCAACATCCAGAAACCCTTCTCCCCTCTCCCTTTGACATTGTTTTCAACCTTTTTGTACTGAATAATATTAATACAAGGTGGATGGAGAAGGGGGAGGGTTTATATTTACTTATAGCCTAAGTTTAGAAACCAAACTCTTAATTCCTATGTCAAGGGACGCCTCTTCCGAGCTTCTCATAAAGCCAAAAGACAGAGAGACAGAGAAAAAGGTGCAGCCCAAAGTCCGTTCAGAGCAGGGTGCTAACTGAAGCACTCCAGCTGCTATTCTGGTAACACCCATCCGCCTCCGAAAGCAAACATGCTTCCTATCACAGGCTAATGCTGGGGGTGATGTGAATAGGACCTATGTTACATATTTATAAAGAATTTCTTTCCTAGCCTGTTTCTTCAAATATCTAACTTTTTTTTTCATTTTCTGATATGAAAACAGAATATTTTGTCTAATTACCATTTATAATAAAGAATTTTTACCTGGGAAACTTAAAAGACCATTGTAAGATACAGATTTTCTTCTGTAAAAGCCAAGACAACGTGTTACAGAAGTAGTAAGTAGAACTTGGACCCAGACTCAACAAGAACTGGGCCATTTGTTGATTTACCTTTTGGCTTCTAGTCAAATTGAAACTGTTCTTACAAAAGGGAGAGGAGAGCTACAGCACACAGGCTAGGTAAACATGTTCAGCAGGCCTGAAAAATGAGAAGGGCATGAGTAGAGCAACTTCTATACATCTGTACTGTAATATAAAACTGTTAATAACCTCAGCTCCATTCAAAGACCTTCCTCGGTGACATGAAGTACAAGTATTATCAAGAGGATCTAGCACTGCATTGCTGCTTAACAACCACACAGTCTTGCTAGTGTGTGGTCCTGCTTTTGACTCCTGGTGGTCTTGGCTTATGATCTATTTCAAGCTATCTGCAGTTGTAGTAGTATGTCCATCATTCAAGATACCTGTGAGAGCTACATAAAACAAACCATGAAAAATGCAGAATTATATTTCACGTATTCGGAGGTTTCTAACTTGAGTTAGGGAAGGTAGACAAAGACATATTCTCTGAAAGTGTCTGGGTTGATCTGAAAGTTTCATGTGAATGTTTTGCAGGCTTTGATTTTGAAACGTGGTAGATTTTTGAGTGCAGATACAGTGGTACCTCTGGCACCGAGAAAACGAGAAACACTTTGGTAACTTTTTTCTTGAAGATTGGTGATCTGAAAGTGTACAGAATACAAATCTGAAGTCCCTGTAGAGTAAGTGGAAGTGTGGAGTTAATATTTTGCTTATAAAACCAGAAAAGATTTGTCAATATTATCTGACTTGAAAAACAACCACAAAATAATTTTCAGTAACCACTAACAATGACATTAATACCTTGAAATACAAGAAGTACTTTCAATAGGAAAATTATTCCATGTAAGTATGGATTTGCAACTATAGTCGCCTCATTTGCACATTGTAATGGATTAGCTAGTGTGGCTCAGGATTGTATTATTACCCTCTGCTGAATAGGATGAAGGTATAACCTGCTTGAGCCTGCCATAAGCATTTAATGTGGCTGGTGTGCCCTATCAGCACTTCAATCAGACACACACGGAGGAAAGCAGGACTTCAAAGTTTCTATACCTGTTCTTCTAAATTCTCATTTCCAGGATTAATCAGGAGTATCCTGGGTTAAAAAAAAAATAAATTTAAAAAAGGCTCATTGTTTTAAATAAATAGATCTCTGTTCCCTGTTCATGGTTTCAGTTTTAAATCATGGGTATAATCCATCCATCAGTGCAGTAATAATCACCTCAGGACTTTTTGCACAGAGAGTGTGAAGATCTGACCCCCACTGGTGTACAGGCCCTCAGTTTTCAGTAGCTCAAACTGGTAGTAATGTTTGGGGATGAGGGGATTTTCACATATTTCCAATTAGCTGTTTTGTAGAAAATATTCAGTGGCGCAATAATAAAGGATTCATTACTCCAAGTACTTCATACTTTGTATGCCCTGTATGAATATAAAGCCGAGAATCCAGCAGGGCCATGGGGGAAAAAGAGGCAGGCACATTCCTGTAGGCTCTTATCCAGGATCATTGTGAAAGGTCTCAAGCCATGAAGCTCTAGTTATTTCCCTGGGACTCTTTCCCACAGCTGATGCAGAATTTTTTTTCCAATATTCATTCTGAATATAATTTTATCTGTGATTTGGTATGAAAGAAACCACTCAGATAGGAAGGTCTTTTCAGTGGTGACCTTGAAATAAAATCCCACATTTGCACAATGGGAAGAGTTTTATGAGTGACAGATCATAAAGGATAGCATCCCTTTCTGAACAAAAATTCTGAATTCCTATACCTGCTTTCCAACAAGTTCCCAGGCTATAGAAAGCTATAGAATAAATAAATCCAACATATTTTTTTCATTATCTCAATTATTAGTTTCAGAATTGCCAAATACATTACCTGGGTAGCATTCAAAATGCAGAACACATAGCTGAAAACAAGACTTGTTTCTTCATGGCTTATTAACATGAGGTAGCCTATTGTCCAGGTGATTCCGAGCACTACCACTATAGAGATAGTGCCAATCGTCTTCTTCATAAATGAATCCTTTTTATTCCTATAGACACACATGCAAAAGTGATTAAATATTTATCTGTACCATTTAATACCTTTTTGACCTTTAAACTTTCTATTTATTCATGGCTATATTGCAAAGTTGTGTTATTCAGGTGAGTTGAGAACATAGACCTCCCTACATTTGTTTGACATATCATCCAGAGAAGAAATTCAGAAAAAGAAATCTAACAAGTTTATCAGAATAATCTGTGTTTGGAGTATGTAGCTTGTATATATCTATCTTTAACAAAAAAGTGAGGTTTACTGAGGCAACAAGAAGCATTGAAAATTAGCATGTTAGTTATTATAAGCTTTTTAGAAAGCTTATAGCTTCAATCCAAACGTTCTTAATTTTCAATATAAAAATAAGCTGACAGTGGATTTTGGATATCCAGTTTCTCTCAAGCCTGAGGGGAGTCAGAGATGCGGTTCCAACTGTGAAAATTTTACATAAAAGGAATGAAGAAATGGTGCAAAGCTTTGTTGAACAGACCAGTTCTGTGGGATCAATAAAACTTAAAGCAATCCCCTTTTAAATAATACAGTGTGCACTGCAGAGTTTGAGACACGCAGCCTGTGACAATACATGGAGTGTTGATGTAAAACTGAGCAAGTAAATCTGCTTCAGAGCTGCTAGAGAACTGGCCTGGTGTCCAGATATGCTGAGAAATTCATAATCTCATTTGGCTGGACCCAGCTCTGCTCTCACTTATATGCACTTAAATCAGGGATACCCTTCACTGAAGTCAAGTTGAGTGACACTGCAACCAAAAAAATGGTGGCAAAAGCCTGAAAAGTGTTCATTGATATGCACTTGAATGAAGTCTGACCCATTGCAACAATGGAATTCATTTTCTGACTGCTTTAAGTATATATTTCTTTAAAACAAAAGATTTTGTCAAAAGTCTGAGCTTGTGACAAGAAAGTCTGAGCTGGTGACAAGAGACCAAGGAATACATTTGCTGAAAGATCTGAGGACTCCTGTGCTATCTCACCTTGTCAAATTCTCGTTCTTCTTCCATATCACAGAGACACTGATCTTCATGAAGATGATGATGTTAAACAGGAGTATGAGTGCAACTGGCAAGAGGAATGACCACAACATGGGCTTGTGCACACTGAAATTCTGATTTTCATCCAGTGCTGCAAGCCAGCAACTTTTGATATAAAGAGAGACCATTTCAACAGATTTGTTAGACACAGTATTCAGAATACCAAAACAAAACAATATTCCACTTTTCATCCTGAAACACCTCATAGGGCTTCCTAAGTCTTGTTAACCCGTCTCTGAAAGACAACCATTCCTTGAGAACTGGGGGCTTTCAATCATGCTTCTCTTTCTCTGGGGAATGCAAAATGATTCATCAGACAAACTGCATAGAGAAATATAATAAGGTGCAATATAGCTAACCAAATAAATAACTGGCCACTATATGCAAGTTTATCTTTAGAGTGTATATTACAGTAGAGGTAAAGAGCAATAGGGGAGACCTAATAGAAAAAGGCTGAAACAAAAACAGGGGTAACTTCAGGAGGACAGGGTTATCCTGCAATAATCTTTGCCTCTTTTTTTTTCATTGCCAAATAATCTCAAGTTAGTAGTCAACAATCCCTAAATGAGTATCATAAGATGGCCACCATGTGGAAGGAGGTTTGTGTTTTCGTTTCAAAAAAAAGTCTACCTTTTTTCTGTATCAGCCACAACCACCAAGGTCCATTGTAAGGCTGATAGCCTGCTTGGGTTTGCGGGCACTCAAATGAATACCGATACCAAAAACATAGGGTAAATAGGGATATAGTGATGCTGGCCAGAAAGATTTTACATAAATGGGAGGACTAAGTTTAGGTACTGAAATGCAATTATGCACTCAAATGAAGGTCTTGAATTTCAGTCAGGCTAAGAGTATCCATGACTTCAATGTAAAGTCACAGGGGATCTTGCAAGAGGATTCAAGGCAAATGCGGATCCAGCACCCTAAATCCTTAGTGAGGAGAAACTGCAATTCCTTGTAGTGAATGCTTAGCTTGAGTGAAGAGTTTTGTTTTCTTTTAAGTGCTTAGATATACAAAATAGTATACCAACAATAAATCTAGAATTGTATTAATAATAAGGCATCACAAAAGGTGTGGCATAGCAAGTGTTGTAATAATATATTAACTTACAATTCTTCCTGACGGTAGTTTAAAGCTTTTCCTTCTCTGTAAGTAGCTCCAAGTGTTATTGCAACTACCACAGCAGGGATTCCTAATTAATAGGAGAGACATTAGCAATTTATTGTTCAGTTACATAACCGTAGCTCCCTTCCACACAAATAGCTTCTTGCCTCCTAAAATCCATAGATTTTAAGAGCTTTGTTTCATCTGCCTAGCACTAAGCTAAGTGGGTTTTCCATAGCCTAGAGAAAAGGTAGGACTGAGGGTTGTGAGCACTGTTTTTCTGAGGACAGCTCATGTCCATGACCTGCTGATTTTTGCCGTGAAAGAGCTTCAACACAGCTTCCAGAGACAATGCCAGTGGTGACAGAGCAAACTCCTTCCTGTGCTGGAGCCAACTCCCTCATCACAGCTGTACAATCCTCTACCCTCTTGTCAGCAGTGAGAAAGTAATTTAAGAAAATTCTGCACCGAGCACCATTACATTTCATACCAGCTTGGTGCAGAGCGTCACTTTGCCCTCTGAGAAGCATGGCAGTGTGGGCTTGTCTCCTCAATGCCTGTGCTTCGCTTCGTGTCTTCCATCTCTCCTGCTCACCTGTTTGCTAAGCCGCACGGCTCATGGGAAGGAGCCTCCCCCACAAGTTTTTATTTAGGAAGTAAACTTGCTTCGTAAAGTCTGTTTCTCCTTCAGCCCTAGTAGAGATCTTCCTGACTGTCAAGTATTTGCTGTGCTCTCAAAGTAGATCTAAAAAGATCTACTATTAAAAGACAGTCAGAATCGTGCTATTTTGGACACATGTAACTAGTCACAGGACACAGCAAAGGACGTCATGCTGTGCTATCATGCAAATATACGTGGAGCCCAGTGAGGCGAAGCCAGACGGCTTTTGCTGAACATTTTCTGGCTTGCACATGCAGTCCAAATTCTAAAGGTTTCACAGGAATTGCCTCTACCTCCACCCAAATGCAAAACATAATAATGAAACCATCAGGATCTAAAACTGCTTGGTAGGTGCCATCAAGACACAACACACCACACAAGCTGAATACACAACGTGGAGAAGGCAGGTATTCCTGTACTGTATTAGAACAGTTTCTTGAAGAAGGCTGAGATTTTTACTTTACCTAGTGGGCATCTGTCTGCATTCTTCAGTCCTCCGAGTAGTTCCCTTCCAGCCTGCAGTGTTGCTGCTAACTGCTGTACTGACTTGAGAATGTGCTCCTTGCTTATTAATAAATAATATGTAATAAATAATGTCAGTCACTCCTTGCTTTTGGGTGTATGCAAGGCTCTGGCTGAGGTCATGAGGAATCTCAGAGATATCTAAATGAAGAATTTGAGCCCATATATGCAATTAACGTATCTGAAAGATTTTTTACTCAGTTGACAGAAAGAGATTGTTGAATGCTTTGATTGCTGTGCCTTGATTAGTGTGAAAATGTCTCCTGTGCACAACAGGCCTATGTTGCTGTGCCAGTGAACAAGCTCTCAGTTTCAGTGTTGTGTCAGGACAATGAAAACAAGCTCAGTTTATATCAGTGGTGTGAGCAGTAGCAAGAGATTATTTATTAAATCACGTTGCTCTAAACCAGAGAGACACTGATTATAATTGCTCACTACTGATCTCCTATCTTTACAACTCTCCCTGAATGTACTATGCACTGATACTTTCGTAAGAGTTGACATATATACGACTTTAAATCTTACCCCATCCGATTGCTGACACGGTTATAAGGAAGTGTCCAGGCAGGGGCTTCATGGCTCTAAGCAGCAGTAAGTACAACTGTGCACAATTAAGTGCCGTCCACATAAATGTCGCCAACAAAAAATAGTGCAGTAGGACAGCCACGGCTGTGCACCGGGAGTCTGCGGGGGGATCTACTATGTCAGATGTGAGTAAGGTGTTACTGGCGGTGTCATAAGAAAGGCGTTGCTGGTAGTAGCTGGTGGTGTTGCTGCTGTGATTCCTGGCATTTTGGTTCTCAATTCCGGAGATGAAGATGATGTTAAAAATTAGCATGGAGAAACAGAGACTCACTAACATCCATGTTACAGATGACCTTCGAGTTTTCCTATTGGTGTGAATACATTAAGGAGAAAAAAGTAGAGCAAAATAAGAAAAATCGTAAAATATTTCCTCATTTCCATTGATATTAAAGGCAAGCTAGACTATGCAGTCTTTAATACAGAGAGAAAACAAAGCAATAACCTGTTTGCAGAATTCTACACCATCATTACTCTCAGACAACTTACCAAATCCATCAGTTTTGTCTGATTTCAACTACAACAGAGAGTACCCAGCACCTTTTAGCACTGGGCCTTTTCCAACAGCAGTTGGAATGCATTTTCTTTTTTCCACTTTTCTCTTTTTAGAATCCTTTTCTTCAGTGTTAAGAGATGAAATAATATAAGACAAGTATTTCTAAACAGTCTTCAAGGTACAAGAGAATAATAAACCTCCACTTCCAAATGCTGTCTTATAAATGTATTTAAAAGGCAGAGTCTGGAAGCTCCTACAATCTTAAATACATTGACCTTGATGGACTTGCTCCAAATCTACATTAGTGCAAGCAGGGAGAGAAACATGCATTCATCTACAATAACTACAACTCTATTGGCATGACTTTGCTCCTCGTTCAAGGGGGAATCACATGACACCATTAATCATGGGCATGTCCATCAAGCAAGTTTGCTGCAATTGTGTTTGAATTGTCACTCACAATAAAACTGTAGCACGGGCAGTGTACATAACCTACATTGCTGTATAATCATGGTGCTTTGAAATCGTCTGTTCTCTACAGACATTTTACAAACAGAAGGCTGTAGAGTATAGAAACTATCAAATAGGCATCAGAAAGCAGAGTAACACTTAAATAGGATAGCAAGAAGAGAACTTGAGGAACAACATATATGCTTCTACATGAATGCTGAAAGTCTAAGCAATAAGACAGTGGGCTGAAACGACTAGCCTTAAATGAAGACACCAATGTAACAGGCATATTGGTAACTGGCTAGAAGAAAGATAACTGATTAGATGTTGTAATACCAGGGTACGGGGCATACAGGAAAATAAAAAGGAGGTCATGCTGGTGGTGGAATACTGTTATATATTTTTAAGTGGGAGTAATGACTGAAGCACCTCCATGTGTAGCATGTACCAGTGTAGCAATAATACAGCCCTGGGTCTGAGATGTCAGCTGCCCGGCCAGCAGAGACGGCAGCAAGGCAGCAGGGGACATGAAATGCAGCAGAAATGCCAGACCGCCCTTACCCCCTGTAGATGGGACAAATGTCACTCTGCGACATTACCCGGCGATTAGACATGGTGATGGGAGCCCGTGGTAAAAGGGTCAGCCCTTGACCTTACCCTCAGTAGTGCACGGTGCCTGCTGTGTTATCTTATAGCTGGTGAGCTGCCCTGTCAAAGCGATGGAAAGATTTTTTTTCCGTTCAGCAGCCATGCCCAGTGTTTCCTGCGAAAGGCTTGGCCTTTTACCATACGGGGCTCTGCCATACTCTGTTATATCATTTCTTTTCGAAGCTCACATTTTTGCAGGTGGATCTATTGAATAATAATCATACCTCTCTCTCTCTCCCCTCACGTTTAAAGATTAACATTAACAGAAAGGTTAAATTTTCATCAAGGTGAGTGGCATGGCTGAGACACTTCGTGTCTTTGCTTTAACCAGTAAAGCCACACTTACTTCCCAAGCTGTGCTACGTGATTAGCTCTTTTTTTTTAAATATATTATTTGCTGATCAATAATATTGCAATACGTTCTAAAGTGGCTACTCTCTGTGTTTTCCTCAAACTATATACAGAGCAAAATATCATCACTTAGCGTAAAATACTTGCAGTTTTACATCTTCACTCTTACCTAGTGTATATTTGAAACAAAATGGTAATGACCAGTCCAGCCACGGACAATCCAACACCAATGTAAGAAATATACTCCAAAGGCTTTGCATATTTATATTTGATCTGAAAGGCCTAGAAAACAAATTGTATCAGTTATAAGATGAGAAGAGATAAATTTCTTTCTGAAATTTGTGTTTCTGGTTGCACATAGAAACAAAAACATTTTAGTAGAATTATGACTGTTGCTAGCCACTGCCAAAATTTTCAGATCGCACAGAATTATATTGGGCCTCATAACTAAAGAAGCTTGTGAAGAACTCCAAAAAGAGACTTAACAATGTCAATCAAATATTTAGCAAAATAAGAGAGAAAATTATTCATAGAAGAATGCAAGGTGACAGACACTGGAAAAAGTAGGTGTAACTTTTTGTACTAATGTGCATTCTGAATTTTGACTTCTGAGGATAAGGTCTAAGGTAACATGTTACAACAAATTATGAATCAAAACTGGTCTTTGATTGCATAATGACAATAAAGCAGCAAGTAAATGTCTTCAATGAAACAGAAAATACTGTTGTCTTTACATAAAAGGATGGTAATCTTCTCTAGAATATACTGATTTTGTGCAATAAGGACATGCATAAGATAAAGGGAAGTACAGAAACAAGTAAATATTACAAATACGGAAATGCTGTTCTATGAAGACAGAGTAGAAAGAAACTCTGAGATCCTGGTGGCAGTGCTGAAGTCAGTGACCAGATATATGCTTTTACCCAGGGAGTGTTTTGTTTAGAGAAGCTGAACCAAATACTGAAAGAATAACAAATGTCAGAAACAGTCAGTCATTCCTAAATAGTCTTGTTAGTACAAGAGGGCAATATAGAAAACTTAATGGTAGGAGGCTTAATATTTACAGAGCGATTGCTCTATGTAAACATATAAGCAAAGGAAGTAGCTAATGATAAATACTTTATTTACCCAGCACAAGGCAGCGCCACAGCCAGCCCAGGTCCCAGGCCACTCCGCTGTTCGTCTTGGGGCACTTTAGGCTTTAGTCACACACTCATTTAACAACCAGTGGCAGCAATGGAGGAGCTGAGCAAGGGCAATAAGTTGTGCCAGCCCTTCCCTGCCGCTGGCAGGTGGGCACGGCCACCATTCCTGTCAGAGGGAGCCAGGACTCACCAATATGTTTGGCTTTCCAGCAGCCTGGGGACAACTCGCGTGTCCCCGTTTGCCAGCTCTGCCACAGAAACGAGTACATGGGGACATCTTAAACTCCTGTGCCTTCTAGATCAGCTCTCCTACTCCCTTACATTGGAAAGCTGGTCTTAACAGTTGGGAACAACCAAAAAAAAAACCAAAAAAAAACCCCAAATTCTTCCCATTCAAGAAAGGACAATGCCCTACCATCAGGACAGCAAAATTAGTAGTGTGATTACACCTGCATGTCAAGAACCGGTCTCTCCCTTTCGCACAGCCGGCGGTGCTCCAGTCGTTGACAGTATAGTCCCAAAAGACGCAGGCATGGTCACGCAGCTGCAGTTCGGATGTGTTGTACTATGGATTGGGATTGCAAGGAGAAAAAGTGGCTACAGGAACATAAACAGATATGCACCAGCAAACGGTGTGTACTGACAGTTATCCTCTGAAAGGGGAGCTGACAGCCACTAAGGGATTTACAGGGTTTCCAGTAAACCTTATGAACGATATCAGCAACAGCATAATTTGGCATTTTGAACTTCCTTTGTGTGCCTTTCTCAGTCAAGATTGCCAATGAAATTACCCATTCCTGTGAATTATTCAGGTAATTGTGGTTCAGATGCACATTGACTAGGCATTAAACAACTGCCAAACGAATTCTGCGTAAGCCAAACAACAGCTTTCAGATATTAGTACTATTACATTAGCGCCAGCCAGAGCTGAATCCACATGGTAACAGGAAGCAAACAACGATAAATGCCATGAACCACCCCCTCCCCTCCTGCAGCACGGCCGTGCTCGTGCAGTCGTATGTCAAACTGCGTGCAGTCATTCTTAGACAACATACTGCTGCAGGGTGCTGCAATTAGAACTGCCTTTTAATAAGCAACGAGCAGCTTGAAGTGCAAATAAGTAGTGAAAGCAACTATTCACACTACTAGGTAGTTCAATTAAAAATGAGGAATAAAGGTGTGAGTAAAAAAATCAATTATAAGTTTGTTTCAGGGATTTCCTTAGAAATGACACGTTTCCCAGATCACTTAGCTGTATGGATCCATGATGATGATTACTGATCTATCATATGCCCGTATTTGAGCTTAAAACATTTGTTTAATATTATAAGAAGCAGCCAACTATGGTTTTCTGGAGAAACCATGCTAAACATGAGTACATATTGTCTGCAGATTCAGCTGGGCAAATGGGAACTCACATAGAGCATTTCCTGCAAGAAAGCAGTAATACCTGCAATCAGTTCCTGGGGAGGAAGTCAGAACAAAACAGACAATGATTTTAACTGGAAGCGGGAGTTAAAAGAAAAGAAAAATTATGACTCCCCACGCTGGTAGGTGTATTGGGCTATGCCAGTCATGTTGACTTTTTTTTGTTTTCAAAAATTTTGACAGTTTATGGAAAGAAAAGTTGTCCTCCAGGGACCTAGCTTTTTTCATTCTTGATTTAGGACTAATCTACCCTAGGAAAAATGCACTCTGGTATACCTATAACATTTTATGGAATGCAGTTTTGCTTGCCAACATCCTAGTTTAGCAGTACTGAGTTACTAACATCAGGTGTTAAATACAAAAGGTGAAAAATGTTTTCTATGCCACATTATCTAAATACCCTTCTCTTATGTCGCCTGCACATCCCACAAACTTTCTCAACTGTTTATCGCCAGAAGTCAAGGCAGGATGCCAAAAAAACCCTCTCTGCTTGAGTCTCCCTAAACCCTAAAGACAGGTAGCAGGGCAAGGGCAGCCTCTGGTTCAAACTGAACACGGCATTTCTTACGGAGACTTACCCTGGGATTGAAGGCTATTTCAACGCCGCTGGTTCTTCCACCGTAGATGTTGCCAGAAACGACTTGTTTAGAGAAAGCACTGCGACTCCGATAAATCCTTGACTGGAAGAGTTTGTCATTTTGATACAGGACAAAGCCAACTCTTCCATTGTCTGCCGAACCTTCATGACGCAAACAGATAAGTAGGGATGGATAGCAGACATCAGAGAAGCTGGTGCCTTTGAAGAAGCCTACGCTATGCTGTTTCACACATCCAGCATTTACAGCAGATTTTTGTTTAGATATTTATTTAGAATCCATTTAAGAAGTAAAGAAGAGCTTCTCTTTCCATGAATCTCAAGAGAGTCATCTTTAATTTTTGCTGAGTTGGAATGTGAAAATAGTTATTATCTTAATGTCATTTCTGGGGAAAAATACTGGTAATGACGAAAATCATAGAATCATAGAATCATAGAATGGTTTAGGTTGGAAGGGACCTTGAAGACCATCGAGTTCCAACCCCCCTGCCATAGGCAGGGACACCTCCCACTAGACCAGGTTGCTCAAAGCCCCGTCCAGCCTGACCTTGAACAGGTCCAGGGATGGAGCTTCCACAACTATGTATAAATACAATCCTAAATCCCAATTTAAATGGATAGACTTTTAATAACATTAAATAAGAAATAGTAACACCAGGGACATTTACAATCAGTAGGAAGTCAGAGGATAAAAGAGGTTGGCTGGACTTTTGCCTTCAGATCCAAATTTTTGACTCTTTTTCTTTTGCATTCTTCTACCAAATTTTTTGCATTTCATCTAAGTTATTTAAATCACTAGTTTTAATTGCTGCTTAAGTGAGAAAGCAAAAATCCTGGTTTATATAATAGATTTTGTTCTTGATTTTATACTTTTTATTTAAGATCAAGAGAGACTCATTTGATCTCTCTCTTATTTGATCAAGAGAGACTAATGTAACTTTCTATCTACAAAATGTCACAATTGTGCATTTAATATTGAAGACATCTATCTTTTTTTAAGACAAGCTGTGCATTCAATTCTCTCTTAAGGGAAGTGTTATGATATACAGGCATTATGAGAAAGGCTTTAATTACATGATCACACTGTTTTTCCACAGGATTGCTGTCTGAAACAGTGAACAGAAAGGACAGTCACCAGTTAATGAGCTATTCAGTGGGGGTTTTATTGCCATTGCTGGGGGTGTGGTGCTACCTGATTTATCTCTTCGAGTCTTTTCTAACCCTGGTGAGAGGACTGAATTATTCATTTCCCTGTGGGCTTGTATGTGAATGATGTTCAGCATTATGATGTCTAAGTGCTCCACAAACTTCACCTTCATTATACTTTTGTTCTGTGATCTCTTAGTGTTACTGTCACTATACAGAGAGTCTGAGGACAAGTCTGCTGGTTTCAGGTATCCGGTCTGTAACTCTTGTGATTTTTAGCATGTCATAAAAATGCACATGTCCAAAGCTCAGCTCGCTCACACCCACCGCCTTCTGCAGCAAGTGAAGCAGAGGAACTATAAGTTGTTTTGGTTTGGTTTGGGTTTTTTTGTTTTGTTTTGTTTTCTCCTGGGTGACACCAATTCATCCTCCAAGCACTGCAGAGTGCAAGTAATGGACATCTGGAAAAATCTCCTGTGACCATGCCATTAAAGACTGTCCCAATATGTAGGTGTGAGGATGTGTATGTCCTGGCTGACACGTGACAGTAGGAGTAATTTTAGTTGAAACGGTTGATGTCTTTGGATTTCAGGCAAGGTACATATGTACTAGCTCTTGGTCTTGATGTCTGTAGAGTTACGGTCAAAGTTTCATTACATTCTCAATTTTAGAAAACAAAACAAATGAAAAAGTCCCAAACACCAAAAGCATTCTGGCCGTTACCTGTACATGTGCATTAATCTATAAATAAGATTATCCAGCTCATTTGATAGGTGCATTTCTTATACCAATTTATGGAATCAGCATGCATAAAAACCAACATGTAATTGTTTATGTTGGCTAAGGGATTTTTTTCCAAAGGAGATTTTTAGTGGTTATTCATTCAAAAATTTCCAAGGTGCAGTTTTCAGTAGGAGAAAGAACTTACTGTTATTTATAATGTTGAACAGTATCTGAACTTCAGTACTGAGGTCATGAATAAGCCCAGAGACATTTTCCTGTATTTCTAGTTTTGTTGACTGATAATATCCCAGTGCTGTAACTGCAAAAAATAGCAGTGGATGCGTTAGGATTTATAGTACATACCACCTTGTCCAGGTAAATCCAACAACACACACAGACTTACCTCTCTGTGCTGAAAACCGAATTGTAGAGGAGCTTAATTTCAGTGGAGCAGCCTGGATTGCAACGTTGGGCTGAGAGATATTGCCAGTCAAAGAAAATTCCTCCATTGCTTTCGTGAGGCTGTATTGAAATAACGAGTGGGATAAAAGTTACCATTACTTGTTAATATACGGCTACAGATTCAGTTTCTGAGCTTCCTCTCTGATTCGGTTTTCCAGCGGGAACTGCTCTTCATTCCCTATCCTCATCCTTTCTCCAAAGCAGAAAAATCCAACCAAAATTGTTTATGTTGGTATAAATCTACTGAATCAATGAAAATGCATATTGGAGTTGAACACTAAGAATGTTTTGACTTGTCCATGAACCTCTTTCATCCTGAAACAGAGGGGGAAATGCAGTTTACTGTATCTAAAAAAAAATGGCAAAAGTTAGTGTTACCTTGTTGTAACATTGACAAGATTGTTGTTGTTGAATTCTGTTTCGTTGGCATCCAAGAGTTGACTCACTGTCGCCATTACTGCCACAGACGCCTGAGACAAGCAGAAAAAAAGGCAAATTAAAATGCAGTTAAAATAAATCACCCCATGTGCTACATAGTGCATAGGCAAAGTAAGAACACTTAATAAGCATTGCTTGAAAGTACACACAACAGAGTAAACAAAGCACAGGATGCCATTTGAGAAAACATAAGCTTTGCATCAATGGGTTCATAAGTACCATACTTTTATTAATTTTGACAGTAAGGATTAAATGATTAACTTAAACATCAAATGATGCTCGCATAAGAATTTCAGATATACGCAAGTCTAAACTGCTGATAAGAAACAAATTTACACTCAGCTCAGAACTGACCCAGCAGCAATCCCACAAGTTTGCACTCAAGACCACTTAAATAACTCTGCTAAATGGCAAAATGAATCACAGAATCACAGAATGGTAGGGGTTAGAAGGGACCTTCAGAGATCATCTAGTCCACACCCTCCCCCCCGCCAAAGGCGGTTGGGCAAAGGTTTACCTAGAGGAGGTTGGACAGGAACACATCCAGGCAGGTTTTCAATATCTCCAGAGACGGAGACTCCACCACCTCTCTGGGCAGCCTCTTCCAGTGCTCTGCCACCCTCAAAGTAAAGAAGTTCCTCCTCATGTTTAGATGGAACTTCCTATGTTCAAGTTTGTGCCCATTACCTCTTGTCCTAGTGCATTTGGTTGTGTTACTATAAGAGGAAGGAGAGTGTTCCTTCTGCTGGTAGAGTGGGGACAGAATTGATATCCCAATTATTAAGCCACAAAAGTCTTATTTTAGTCTTAACAAGTCTCACCTGAGAGTCTTCTGAAACATTTGGCTTTTTCAGAATCTGCACTGTGATGTTCGCAGCAACAGAGATGTTCTGTGTGGTCAGTTGGTCTGGCATGGAGGTGAGGATTTGAGTGTTACCTGCAATAGCTGAAACCTTGCTGGAGTCTGCAGTTTCAACCTATTAGGAAAATGCCATTCAACAGAAAGAAAATGAGAAAAGGAAAAAGAGTCACCACTTTTATAACATTCTCACATAAAATCAAAATGTACAAGTAATTGGTGGTCTAAATTGTTTCTGTTCCTGTCAAGTACGTGGCATTTGCAAATTTTCCTTAGGGGATCATTTCATGGACTCACGGAGTAGCTTTGGTTGGAAGGGAGACTTGGGGGTCCCCTATCCCAGCAGGGCCAGCTGAGACCAGGCTGCTCAGGGGCTCACTTTGAATATCCACAACCTCCCTCAGAAACCTGCTTGTGTTTGACCAGTGTCAAGGGGAAAAATTTTCTCTTATTTAATTGGAATTTCCCATGTTGCCACTTGTCTCCATTGCTGCTCATCCTAAAACTGCACACCTGGAAGAAGAACCTGGCACCATTGTTCTCCACACCTTGTGGTGAGGTATCTGTAGACAGCAGCAGGACCTCCTCTTTGTCTTGAGGTCATTGAGCCTATAAATTTCTGTACACCTTTCACTATTCCTTAAATAACCAGAACTGGATTTTTTGAAAAGCCACCAGAGGAACTTGAGAAATGTCATCCGGAATAATTGTGCTTCTCAACACAGTGCTCATAGCCTGCACCGAGAACATTATCCTCACTTCAGTAAATTGTATATAGTGTCAGCTTGGAATGAATGTAGAAAAAAACCCAAAGAAAATATTCTGGTGCTGGAGATGCTAATAAGAATTGCTAGAAGCACTGGTTGGGTCCAGTGTGAGTCAGTTAGCACTTAATGGGTAGAGTGTAAATGATTATAGTATCTTAAGAGTCTAAACACAAAAAAAGATGAGGCATTAGCTGTATATGAAGGTATAGCTAGGTAACAATAAGACTTAAAGAGATGGAAAATCTGCTAATCATCAGGAGAATTCCTTTGTAGGCTATGGAGACCAACTAAACAATGTATCGAGTCATCCACCCCTTTTCTAATCCAGTCAATGAATAGCTCAAGTGAATAGCTTCAATAACTGAATTGTTCACAAATTGTTTATGTTGGGAAGCTGTCAAAACCAAGATTAATTAAATCATGCAGCTCTGAAGTGTTTATAAAGATTGGAATGGTAGGAAAGAAAGGTGACTCTGTTGTACAGGGAGGAAGAAAATTTGCATTTATAATTACTGGAGATGGTACTATTTAACTTGAAAACATCTGCATATGCACCATGAACAAACAGTACATCGTGAACGCCTATTTTCACTATCCTTACTTTTGCCTTTTAGCATGACCTTGTGTTGAAAGTAAATATTTGTATTTAAAAGGGATAAAATCCTTTTAAACCCGGGCTCTGGATCTCTAGCGTCACCGCCTCCTCCTCCCACTGCTTCGCCTTCCCCCTTGCCCCCCGAGCCGCCCGAGGCTCACTAGATGGCAGCACGACATCACAACGCGTCGCAAAACCCCAAATTACCCATGGCAGCAGAATCAGCTCATGTGGCAACCTTAAGTTGTAGCTTATTAGCGTTAGAAATAGCTACTACTAATATTGTATATTACTTTAGAGAAGATTTGACTTTTGAAGCATTTAGTGGAGGCTATGTACGGGGAAAATACAACCTTGATCTCAAGGCTTTCCCATCAAACGGTCCAGGCAGGCGAAGCATTGGCTTGAAGGTACAACAGGCAAGCAAAAATGCATGACGAAAGGGACTTCTCTTATTTAAAGAGACTGTAGTTATTTTCTTTTTTTCTTTTTTTTTTTCAACTGGGACTAGTGATAAGGAAACGAAGCGCAGAAGCAGAAGAAGCGAAGCAGTCACTGTAATGTGCTTAGTCATGTTCAGCTCTCCATGTTTTGTAGATATGGCAGAGCTAAGCCTTAAAGAAAGGATTAGTGGTTTAAGGACTTTATCAGGAAGAGTTTGTCATTCATACAACAGAGTTTGAATTTGAATTCTTGAGGGACAGAAGCGTTCAGTCCGTGTTCAGCGGATCACAGGACTGAACGGAAAGGCTTTGCTTTTAATCCTTCCTAGTGTGTCAGTGTCAGCATCATCAGATCCTCACACCAGTCTTCTCCAAATCCCTTCCACTTTCTCACTGATTTAGTATCCTGGGTCAGCATCATCTCCATTCGGAGATGTTTGCTGCAAACTGGGAACCTGACGGAGGAAATTGCAGGCCAGTTAAGGAATATGAAATGGGATGCTGTGTTCAGGCAAAACCAAGGAAAATAAAGTAATCAACATTGGAAATTCAGGCCATTTGCAAAGCAGGCACGTGCCAAGAATGCCACTGGAAAAGGCTTTGGTCATTCATTTTGCTTTCTGCAAAGTTTTAAGAAATGTAACAGGTATATATTTCCTGCCTCAATTTCCTATCACTTTTTTTTTTCTCGGGATGTTGCAAAATCTCAGACACTGTTTAAATGGTAGTTTAAGATTACCTGTGATGCTAGGGAGTCCAGATTTTCATTACAATTCAGAATTTTGGGGGGCTCTAAAGTAGGAATTCTCCCTTCTCTGGAGCACAACCGGATTGCTATTGAAGTGTTACCTGTAATTTTGTAAAAGCAGATACACATTTAGTAGAGAAGCACCCAGTCACATGCACATGACCTCATTGGCAATTAAAACTGTACTGTGGGTGTGACACCCTATCCAGTGTTATTTTCTGTTTGCTTGTGAAATATTTGTCTTTCAGCGTTACGAGTGATCATCAATTATTTAACTAGTTATTGTTCTTTTAGAACATGTGTTTTATACTCATACACACAATCTTGTCAGAGTGGCTGACACTATTCATGCCAAATTCAGATAGGTTTAGTTACACTACAGCTGCAGAAACACATCTCTTAAACAGGAGGCACAGGCATCAGCACTGAGCTATCGGAAAGACTTTTTATCATGTCCTGAAAAACACAGTTTGTATGTTGTGAAAGAAATGCAAAGGGCACATGGAGCAGCCACGCAACACTTACTCCTCTACAAGGTCTCTGAAAGCTGAGACAGTTGATGGAAAGCGTCCTGAATCCTAATGCTAAATATTAGGATGTAAATAGGTTATTTTTCTATCAAATTGTGGGAATTTGATTCAATTCAGGCAATTCAGGGGCAGATATTAACTGACTCTCAGCCCAGTCCCAGACAGGCACGGATATGACTCAGTGTGCGTACCTTAAATTCTTTGTATTTGGGGTAGAAAGCTGTGTGGAAAGGTTTGCTCTCCTTCTGCCTGAGCTATGCTGTTCTGGCTTCAAACACCAACCTCTCATCTGGTCTAATAATCAGACATCTCTCACAAAGCTTACATTTACTTTTGGGAAGTAGAAGTGAAAGGAAAGAAACACATACCATTCACAGTATCAGGTTCACATTTTTCTTTGGAGTTGCCATATTTACCCACTATGATCCGCTCAAAAGTAAGGTTTTTTATAATGCCTTCAGAAATGTTCACTGTGCAAGTACTGGCTTCACAGAAATTAACTGCACAGAAGAAAAAAACCCAAACATATATCAAGATCAAATATTTTTAGTTCAAGAACCAGTTTTCACTTTTACAATATTACAACCAAGTCACAGATCGCTACCCTTTCAGCTTGGCTGTTGAGTTAATTTTCAAGTCAGCTAATGGTTCATTCACCCAACCCGTACATCTTCACCTACCAAACAAGAATGCTAAGGGAGATGGAGTCAAAGGCATCTCTAAAATCAAGATACATTACTTATTATATCTGTTGCTCTTCTGTTGTCTACATAGCCAGTTATTTCATACAGAAGGCAGTCAGGTTGGTCAGACATGATTTGTCCTTTGTAAATCCATGCTAACTGTTCTTTCAGCGGTCTTGAATGAGTCCTGTCTAGACCCATGGATTTGAATACCTTTGCGGTGATCCTGCCTTCCTTCTGACAGATGAAAGCCAGTAATAAGTTGCTACATTCATGCATGAATACGTATGCATTCATACATGAGTACCTATTCAAGCTTTATTTTTTATCTTTCTAGTTATTCAAGCCTGGATTTGAAAGTGTTTTGGGCTGGTTTACATACATACCTATACTACTTGGGTTTGGACTTACAAAAGAGAGTCCATCTGAAATAAAATTGTTTGGTGCTTTTTCCCCCACTGATGCAAATCTCAAATCATTGCAAATATTCTTACTTCAGTAAAACTGATCCAGAATTAAAAAAAAAAAACAACAAACAAACAAACCACAAGTAGGAAGAAAACCAGCCCCTTTGTCATGATCTATGAAGGAAAGTAACCATGACATAATGTACGAAAGGAATGAACTGCGAGCCAAGTGGAAATTTTCCATCACCATTGGAACAAAAGTAATTGGTTTACAAAAGTTGCCTACCCTGTATGCCCTGCTCTCTCCTGCTGGCAATAAACCAGATTCACCTCCTCTAGACACCCAACACCTGACTGCATTTCCTTCCAGCTTCCCCAACACCTTTAGCACTATGTTCCCACACTCTTTATGCCCCATCATGGCTCAGCGCCCCCCACCGCTGTGTCCTACATCCATCTTTAGATTCCCAATACATAAAATATAAATCTTTATTTTGTTAGCTGGTGGAGATGAGACAAATATCATGGATAGTTTAGAGCCATGCATCTTAGTGGCTAGACTGGACTGACTGGCCATGCGGTCCCCACCTCCTCACTGCTGGCATAAGTCTCCTTGCCTTTTTCTCAGTGAAGTGTTTACAGGGTTGGTCTTCTGTCCCCAGCTAGTGATATGTGCAAAACTCATAGCATCTCAAGACCTTTAAGACCTGTAACCATCTATTGAATTTAGTTGAAACTGGTCAGCAAGTTAAAGTTGCCCAGAAGGTGGAACAACAGAAAGATGGGCAGCATAAACATTCCTCAGGAAAACAGAGCAAAATTCAGATTTTGTAAATGCAATAATGCTTGTTATTATTTCAAGTTAATGATGCCTGTCCAAACATTCTTACCTCATGTATTTTAATAACTACAGTTATTAAAATCTGTTCTTTAAGGCAATTCACAGCAAATCAAATACAAAATACCAGAGGAGTGAACAAAAGGAATTACAGAGTCATCATAAAGGTTTGTTTCCTGTGCTGAAATCCCATCCACTATTATTTTATTTAAGACAACTTTTGTGAAGCATTTTGCCTATATGTTCCAATCCATCATGATCCCATCCAATCTGTCATTGTCTGTTGGATGTGCTACCCATCCTGACATAAGGGAGATGACACGGGAGACCTGAAGTTTCCATCTACCTAGGAGTGAGTCTTCACCAACAATATTTTCCTGGATGAGCAGCAGATGTTTTGACGTCCTTCTGACCAAACATGTGTGTTCATTTGACAGAGGCACAGCTGACACATGACGGCATATCCGTGTGTCACAGTGGCCACAGTGTGGGTGGTTGGCTTGGAAAGTGTGAGCTGGGGATCTTACCAGCTCTGGAGATGCTGCCGGTCAGTGAGCCGGCACCCTCCCAGCATTGGCTGGGAGCACCCACTCCAGTTACAGCGGTGCAGAAATGCCATTCTGTGGCAGAGGGGACTGAAATGGGAGTCAAACAGGGGTAGGAAATTTGACTCATCCAAAACCAGTGCCAGGGGCAGCAGGAACTGCGGACAGGCATTGTCCTGCAGGGTGCGGAGCTGGACGGTGTCCCTTAAACACTGGCAGATCCAGACAGGGCAATACTGGCCATTGAGGTCCGAATCAGATTTTTACGTCCCTGTGATCTTCAAACAGAGGAATTCAAACAAAGGCCAAATTGGCTAGAAGCAGGCCACAGACAGCTGAAACCTGTAATGTCTTCCCCAGATATATTACTCATTTGAAAGAGCGACAGAAGTGGGTGAAGGACACAGCCTCACCTCGTAAAAAAAGCCACGCCACTGCTTGTGGATCTGACCCTGCTGAGCAGGTCTCAGGCGGGGAGAGAAGATCAGGGGCCTCCCAGAGCAGAAGGGTTCCCAGAAATGACACCAACTGCCTGTGCTGCCTCTCTTGTACTGACCTATCTCACAAACAGATCCCACCCACTCCTCTGGGCACACGCAGGCTCCATCCTGACAGACGCCACCGTTGAGGCAGAAGCACGGAGGTACCACGGGTTCTGTAGTGTCTGTGTAAATAAAGAATCAAGAGATTTATATATTCCTAAATACATATGTAAAACCACATATCTATCTAATTCGATGAAGGAAAGAAACAAACATGATTTATCTGAAGCTTCAGGTAAAAAATACTCAACTGAAAAATATATGTGACCCACAGTCTCACCCAGGTACTCTCTCACTGTTCCCTTCTTACCCCTAAAACCAATGGCATGAACGTGAGGTCAAAGCTTTCAAATATTAATTTGCATTCCCACAATAATGTAGGTGGAAACAGTTCCGTGGAGCTGCTAGATGAACAGGAGTGATGGTGTGGGCCTCCAGGCTGCCAAAAGCTCAAGCTGTTGAACCTGTGAAAATTACTTCTGCGGGACTCCACAGGAGCAAGAAGGCAAAACAGGGCCACAGATCCCCAGCGCTGAGGGACCCAGAACGGTAACAAGGATGTGGATAGTCACACATTCAAGAATCAGACAGAGCTACTCTGATTTAAGCCAGGCATTATAGGATAAAGCAGATAAAAACCCATGCCTCAATCTCAGCCGTTACCTCTATCTACAGCCCAGGACAGGTGGCGATTTTTATGCTGTTTTTTAGCAGAAATAGTGGATTTTATTTGAAGTAGTTGTTGCACAGGCTGCCGCAGCTTCAGGGGACAAATAAGCACAGTATAAGCAATAGCAGAGAAATTGCAGATCTTAGAAATTTCTGAACATACTATGGTATTTGCTGTGTTCAGCAAGCTCTGAAAATGATAAGGTTTCTTAAAAAAGTGATTGGCAAATCTTGAATGGCTAAGAGGTATTCTGCAGCAGAAATTGCAACAGGGAAGGGGTTGGTGGACCTCAGGCTCTGAGAAATAGGTCCAAGACTTGGGGGATGTCCATGGACCAAGGCTTCATTGCAGTTAATCTCACCCAGTCCCTAGGTGAGGGATGGAGTTGGAATCCCTTCCCATAAGGTTCATGGTGGAAACTGTGCACCTGTGCACTGGGTGCAGTCTGTGCCTTGAAATTATGCAGAAAACTGGAGCTGAGGATATTGTAGTGCCTGTGTTTTGACACGCTGACAAATAGAGTAAAGCCAGAAAATTCAAAATTAAACAGTGCTGTCAGGAACACATGTGCTATTGTATATTTCTAATGTTCTCACTGAACTAAAAAGATTGCCTAACTTCTTGCTTTTTAATGGGATTCATATAACTGGGAGATTATTGCAAACTATAGGGGATGTGCCACGTGGCGGGGGTAATTCTGTTCTTGGCACGCATCACTTGGCTCTTGCTCATGTTGTTGCTATTTAGCATTTGTGTTTCAGGCTGTCTCAGCTACGTTACAGCCAGATGTCTATGATGATAGCGGAATAACATCTATGTGTCGCTAGGTAATGTCTCCGCTGGCCATCAGCTTTTCAAAACACATTGTCTCTCCGTTGGAAATCTTACAGAAAGAAAAGGAAAACTCCTCCAGCAATTGAGATCCGGGTGGCCCAAGCTAAGCAGCTGCGGGGAACGGCTATATCTGGGTGAGGTGGGTGCCTGGTTGGGCAGCTGTTGCCCCATTGCCCAGCAGCGCTGGCTCACCTGCCGGGCACACGCGTGTGGCACATGGGGACGTGTGGCAGAGGAGTGACACCGGGGCTCAGCCGCTTGCTTTGGGCTGGGGGCCTGAGAACCCAGAAAATGCTGGGGAGCCTGCAGCACAGCTCCGAGCCTTTGTCTTGCTCGAACACGTTCCCAAAGCAGCCAGGCAGAAGGTGACAGAGCAGGGTCATCTGGCGCAGAGGATCCCGAAACCAGGGAGGCAGCGGTGCCGCCCTGCAAATGCACAGCCCCTGGGCTGCCTGCCGAGAAGCAGGGCAGGGGAGCAGCCGGGGCAAAAGGAGTGTAAGGAAAGGGAAAGGTGAAAAGATAGGGCTGACACTCCTTTGAAAGCAGTAAACCAGAAAAGCACGAAGCCGTGGGGTAAAAAGTCCAGCGTTTAGCCCTGGAGGTGCAGACACAGTTGCCATGCAGCCCGTGTAGCTAAGAGCAGATGCCAGCAAACAGCACCAGCCTTACCTTTGCCTTCTGAAAAGAGTCCCTCTGTAACAACAGCATGACACTTGTGGGATCTGTTAATGCTAGTCGAAACTGTGGCTCTGTTTAGTGCTTCCTGGTAACCTTTCTTAGACTACTGTTCAAGGTCTCATGTACCATTGTAAACCTTTTTTTTTTTTTTTCTCAGAGGGAAATCTGTGTCTTTCACAAATACGAATTCCTGAGCTGACTAATGCAGTTATGTCTACCTCACACGCAGTACCACTCATCAGGTTCCAGTAATTGTGGCATTGGCTTGAAATCATGGGGTTCTTCTGGTTTTATTTTAAGAGTCAGAAAACATCTTTATTTTATTTGTATTTGGCTTTTAAGTTTTGCAGACATTAATCATCTCAAGAATCACATCGATTTTGACTGCATATATTTTTAAACTAAAATGAAAAGATCCTTGCATAATACTATGTCATCATGAACTGCTGGGTTTTTTTTAATCAAACATCGTGGGAATGGTTAATGCTAATACTTGCGGTTAAAGTTTGGTTAAAGAAGAAACGCTACAACTACGCACAACAAGCAATGCATCAGATGGGCATGGAGGTATTCTCCATCCCTGAAGCAGCTGCAGTTTAAATCCAGTTCCCAGCAGTTCGTTTGCCCACAGTTGTGTAAATCATAGGCATAAGCAGAGGTGTCCCCAAGCTGCACTGAGAGTTAACTCCCTTCTCCTCTGGATTTAGCTCCATCAAGTCAAACAAAGCACTGAGCATAAACATATATTAGCAAAGGTAGATTATTATTGAAGTATGTTAAATAATTGCTGTTTACTTATGTGCCATTTCTTGGGCTTGGGTATGTTCCCTCCCTACAAACATCTGATAAAAGTCTTGAAGTAAATATAACCTAATGTAACTTCATATATACTTTTCCCTAGGCTTCTTGGTCTCCAATCACATCTGACTCCCTGCTGGACAAGCACCCAGGAGCATCTGATTCTTTTTATGAATTTTGGATATAGGTCCATGCATAATTTTGCATCATGTCAATATAGTGAGCATTTTGCTGAGAGGAAACACTGACGAGTTTTCCACTCCAAGTTTGCGCACAGAAGTGTCTTACAATGGTGCATTGACCTGATTTTCAGGTATAGAATATGCAAACCAGTATCTCTGATAGTCTTTCAACAACTTCTTCTATAATGCAAGTTGTAATGAAAACATTAACAGGTGCTACACAGTATGTCTTGCTTATATGCATGCAAACAGATAAACATATGCAAAGCCAAATATTTCCTCTTTAAAATATAGATTGCTAGACTAGCTAGAGGTTTATTTTTGTCTTTTGAAAAATAAATCAGATTTCTACTGGAAGAGTGGGAAAATTTCAAGACATTTCTCAAAGCTCTATCAGAGGAATCATGTACAGTGTAAACATGTTACAAGGAAAATATGCCAGAGATTGTTTGCCGTCCTATTCTGTTTTACAGCAGAATGCAAAGTTTGGGGTACTTCTTTAAACATCAGTGTAAGAAGAAAAATGTGTCCACCTAAGACGCATACAGCATGGATGTAATAATCTCTATCAGCAATCATGTTTAAATACTTAAGGAAGAAAAAGAATGCAATGAGCTCAAATAGAGCTCAAATGGGGTAGAATTATATTTCTTACCTGTTTCAAACCTGAGGACAAGCTGCCAAACACACAGTGCCCAAAGGGTCACGGTCACTACAAAACAAGTAATTCCAACAAATATTCTGTCCCAGTGGAGTGAAGACATGTTGTGGTGCAGACTGTCTGCTCTGCTATAAAATGGTATTATACATTCATAACCTTGTGATGGATAAACCATTAACTACTTGTCTACTGATGATAGAACTTTAACCTTTTCCGTTCCAGTTAGAAAAAAAAAAAAGTTTTGGTGAGAAGTAGCACACCATTATTTCTATCATTTTCCACAAGATAAAAGATTTCACTTACCAAGGCGTTAAATGTCATGTCTTCTAATTGCTACAGGAAAATGGCTTAGCTCAGACACTCAGCTACATTTATACTGATAAGGGCTAAGGCCTGTTATTTGAGTGCATGGCCCGGTGAACTCTCTTGTCTCCAAGCAAGGCATCCACATATATATGTGTATATATATATGGGGATGCCTTCCAGCTCTGGAGCCCCCAACATAGGAAAGACATGGACCTGTTGGAGTGGGTCCAGAGGAGGGCCACAGAGATGATCAGAGGGCTGGAGCACCTCTCCTATGACGACAGGCTGAGAGAGTTGGGGTTGTTCAGCCTGGAGAAGGTTCCAGGGAGACCTTATAGGCCTTATTGGCCTTCCAGTACCTAAAGAGGGCCTACAGGAGAGCTGGGGAAGAACATTTTACAAGGGCATGTAGTGACAGGACAAGGGGGAATGGCTTCAAGCTGGAAGAAGATTTAGATTAGATATTAGGAAGAAACTTTTTACTTTGAGGGTGGTAAGGCACTAGGACAGGTTGCCCAGAGAAGTTGTGGAGGCCCCATCCCTGGAGGTGTTCAAGACCAGGCTGGATGGGGCTTTAAGCAACTTGGTCTAGGGGGAGGTGTCCCTGCCCATGGCAGGGGGGTTGGAACTCAATGTTCTTCAAGGTTCCTTCCAACCTAAACCATTCTATGATTCTATGATATATGTGTACATATATATATTGTCTCCTGGGAACTGACTCTGGTCTTCAAACCAGACCTGCCCATGGTCTGGGGGGTGCTGGCTGGCATGGGCCAAAACCGTGCCAGGCAGTGTGCTAGCACCTGAGGAGTAATGTCCTGCTGTGTGGCCTCATTTCGTTTGCTCACACAGCCATAACCACTGGGCTCTGCAGCGGGGAGGCCGGGCAGGACCCAGGGAGGAGGCTGTGGAAGTGTGAGAAGAAGGTCCCCCCCTCTGCAGCAACGTTGCTTTTGTGTTGAGAGAAGGTGAAAATGCTGACTGTATTAGGACTGGCCTAGGTCAGGCACTTGGCACACACTTTCAGGAGAGTAAATGGCATTTCCATACTACATAATTTGGACAGGCAGCGCAGAGCCTTGTTGCATCCCCTCTGTGCACCTCCACCATGAAATATGGTCACTCAGCAGGCACTGGCACAACTGGGAATAAAAGCTGTGTCTTCAGATTCCCAGGATATCTGATTCATCCAGAAAGGAATGAGGACAGGGGGAAAAAAAGAAAATAGGTAAAAGGCGCGAGTAAAATGTGAAGTGGAAAGAAAAGTTACAGCACCAGAATTGCCAGAACCAGCATCTTCTTTTGCATGGGGACAAATTAAAAGCTGAGAGATGAATATCACCATCAAAATGAAGAAGCAAACAGAGATATTTAAAGAACTAATTGGAATAAACACCGTCTTTTTTATCAGTGATCAGTGGATGAATCCCCTGTGTGTGAGTAGGAACAGCACCTTGCTTTTACATGGTCCTCTTCATTAGTGAGGAAAGGAGGTTTGTCTGGCTTTTTTAATTACTGAAGCTCTTCCATCTCAACTTTAGAAACAAGGCTCAAAAAACTGATGTGATATGCCAAGGATGTACAGAAATCCAGTCAAAAAAAGGGCTCAGGTCTCTTGGGATGTGGCCCAATGGTCTAGCCACTAGATACTGCTGATGCTGCTACCGATACTACCAGATACTACTGCTTCTTTAATGCATTACAGGTTATTATGATGCTTTTTCCTCTTATCAAGAAAACAGTGAGTCAGACAAAGTACATCTGTACATGTTATCCTCTATACTGGGGAAAGGACCTAAGGAAGGTAGGAAAGACTGAGGAAATACTGAAATAATTAAGATTACATTTACAAACAGGAGCTCTGGAATTGTTAATACGCTTCTTCAGACATCCAAATGTCTTAACAATCTGCAGTGGCTGGTACTGCGACAAACCTCCAGGCAGGACAGGGCTGTTTGCTGTCTGTCAGGGGCATCTCTGTCCGGCTGGGGATCTGCCTGTCCACCTGCTGTAGCCGTTGCGTTACAAGTGTGTCTCTCATCCTAGATCTTTCCCTCTCCATGTTATTCTCATTAGCATGGAAAACAGAAAAGGGAAAAGGTCCTCGGTGCTGGGATCGGCACAGGAACAGGAGGAGGGTATGGGGGCCATGGCATGCAGCCGACAGGTAGGAGGGAGCCAGAGGGAGGGAGGAAACAGCCATCCTCTTCGCACAGAGGGCACGTTTGAGCCTTTTAACTTAATAAAATGCCAAACTGCAAATGCCCCCCCAAGGGGGCTGCCCAGGCACTGGCAGGCGTTCTTCATCAGAGGGGCAGAAATGGGGCTGTGTGGGGCAGGGCAGCTGTGGTGCCTCCTTTGCCCGGCGAGAGCAGCCAGGGGTGGAGGCTGGGTGGCACAGCTCCAGGGCTGGCATCAGCGTGCGTCCTGCTGCCCGGCCATCCCGTGGGCTAGGAGGCATTTGCAGAGTCACCCAGGAGAGCCCTGGCAGCATGACGGCTGCCTGGCCCAGCTATCTCACTGCCATCAAACAGTGAACAACCGCACTGCTCAGCTGGGGAGAAACATCTCCTCACAAAGAATGCTTAGTACCCTTGCATGTGTTAATTACTTTACAGCAGTTAAATGTTTGCTTTTCTGGGGTTAGAAGGGCCAAGAGTTTAGAACTGTGTCTAGGAGACACACAGGAAGATGCCCATCCCTGTGCAGGACTTGTATGGAGCAAAGCAGAACCAAGCACGATTCAGACAGACTGGATCTTGCAGACGGGGAAACTGAGTCACAGACTAGTTCAGCAACACTGAGTTAAGCTACATCCAATAAAGCGCCAAGTTTGAGGATTACAGTGTATTAAAGGCATACCCAGCTTCTGAATCACAGGTCTGGGCCCTTTGCTAGTAGAAACGCTGTGAGATGAGAGAGGGGACTTTGCACGCTTGCAGAGATTTTTAAATGACAAAGTAGGAAAGAAATAAGAATTTCTTGTGGTTAATGTGGTTAGTTCTTGTGGTTAATGACATTACCCTTCCTGTTCAATGGAAATAACATCCCTGCTCCATTCCTTTACATAGCTAACATCATCATGGACATCTTTGAGCAGCGTGTTGTGTTTAGATATGTAAAATACTGTGAGTCCAAAACCTGGGTTGCAAGCCCAGGTTTGCAAATGGAAGTCAGTTTGTCAACTGGGAAGTGGAAGTAGGATTGTGAGCAAAAAAGACTGGGAACTTCTAACTTCATATGAATATTTTATATAAACCTTAAAGAAAAAAAAATGGCATAAGGAACCAGATGACAAAACCAAAACAAATCAATAAATGCGTGCTAAAGGACAGTACACTTTTATTTATGAAAATATTAAACCATGTTTATATGATAGAATAATCAAACGGAAAGAAAACCTTATTACTTGCAAATTTGTGTATGTGATGCAGCTGTGGGGAGACAAACCCATTCCTGAGTGACTAGATATATTTCTTCTGCTTTCCTCCATTTCTTTTAAGCCTTAATTAGAGCCAGATGTTTCTTATTTCCTTTCTTTTTTTGTTTTCAAGCCTGAATAAAGTGCGGTGCCAGCAGTAAACACCATCTTTGACATTTTTTTATGTGTCAACTGCATCTAGCTGAGTCGGAGTCACAAAACAGTAAAATCCCAGCAAAGCACTGCAAGCTTTCACTCCTGCTGTCATTCCCATCAGGAGCAGGAAATGGGCATTACCGCTTCTGGGGCTGCCGCACAGGAGCCATAAGAATCCCGGAGTGTGTCTGAGAACCTTGTCCCCAGTAAATAACGCTGG
Organism: Anarhynchus alexandrinus; assembly: GCA_008711295.1. Taxonomy (NCBI): domain Eukaryota; kingdom Metazoa; phylum Chordata; class Aves; order Charadriiformes; family Charadriidae; genus Anarhynchus; species Anarhynchus alexandrinus. The sequence goes on from VUYV01000037.1 coordinate 2,754,079, forward strand.
AGGCAGACTGAAATGCTGCATACCATGAACGCAGCTTCCCCTCCTGTAGCCTTGGAGTGCTGGGAGTGATTCCTGGTTGCTTAATTGCTATTCAGTTGTATAGATCTCCACTCTATTTTCCATTTCTTCTTTCTCCTCCTCAGGGGGGCAATGGCTGGTAACCACGGTACGTAGACGTAACCATTTCCGCTCCAATTTCTTGCCCTCACTGTGACATTGACCTCTTAGGTGCCATCCCCTGCAGAATATTTTGTCATTCAATGGCAGTGGTGTATATGCGAGAGCTTTCTTTCTGAATCAAATTGCAAACTATGCTGTAGTATTTATAATTATGTTTTTCAACTACTTTTTAAATGTATTTTCATTCTAAGAAGTCTATCAAAGATAGAAATCCATGAACTGCAACTAGTACATGGCAAGGTGTTAGAAATTATTGTTCTGAAAAGTCATCTGAGGACTAGTTATGCCTTATTTGACAAATATTAGGCTTTTTACTCCCACATATTTTGAGTAAGCACATATTTTACCTAGAATAGATTTTAAAGGCGTGTGCCCAGCAGTTTTCCAGTTGTCTTTCTCCCTTTTAACAGATGTGCTGTTGTTGTGCAGTCCTTGGGAGTCGGGCTTGCTTCCACTACTGCACATGCTGAAGGGCTTTTTGGATAAAAAACTATTCTGTTTTCTTCCACCGACTTCTGTACCAGTAACTCCTACCCCAGCTACCGTAGTTCAGAGGAACTGAACCATGTGGGAGGAGGGCATCAAGGTACCAGATACACCAAAGTTTTCTAATGCTTCAGTTTTAAGAATAAATGACATTGTGGGATTGAAATTTCTTGCTGCCAAATTTACTTTTAGTTCAGGCTAGGTTTACATACAAGGGGAAAAAAAAGTGTTTATTTACAGAATATAGAACAAATATCACAGTTACGAAGCTTTACAGAGACGCAGATAATGTAAATGAGAGAAAGCCACATTTAACCCATTTATCCTCATGATAAAACTTTAATGGGTTCCTTCCCTCCTGACAGACAAACTCCTCACCTTACCCATGTGTGTGCCTTTGGTGGTGGTGCCAAAAGAGCAGACCCTCTACAGCACAACCGTTCCACACCACAGGCATTTTCAGACTCTAGTTTTGTCCCAGGGATGCAGATGCCCATTAGTGCTTGGAGCACATGAGGTGCAATGCTGGAGATCACCATCAAACTTGGCTTCCTGTGAAGGGACTCCAGCTCCCATGCTCTGACTCTTCTCCATGGCGCAAACCTTGACACTTAAGTTAGGACAAGTGGGTGAGGTCCAAAGCACTTTCTTGATCCAGACTAAAATGTGAGTGTAAGTGCACCCGGTAGAGTGGTCGGGGACGCAGGAACTGTAGGAGCAGCCTCGCCTTTAAGCTGCCAGCCCAGAGATGCTCGTTTTTCCCCAGGACATCTTGTTCCCTGGTTGTCCAGGGGGTGGTTTCAGCCTCCTTCCCTTTGGGCTACTGACTCCTTCACAGCCCACTCACAACGCTGAGCAAGCTCTCTTGGACTCAGGCAACGCCGTCCCAAGACCAGACCCACCATACCATGCATGAGTGCCTCCCTCCATGCCTCACCCCAACACCAATGCAACCATGAGGTCCCAAGTCATCCCCACAGGCAGAAACACTTTCCCTTTCTGAGCCAAGCTTCTGCCACACACAGAAGCTGGTTTGTCTTACACAGAGCCAATGCCAAAATGTGCATTTTACACGATTGCCTGAATGGGATGGGGCATGCAGCCTCCTGCCAGCTTTTCCTTGAGGTCAGCCATGACAGTAAGCAGTCATGCTGGCAGTGTGGTTGGAGATAGCTGACCCCAGCCCCAACCCCAGGGGATACGGTGACATTGGTACATTTGATTTTCTAATGCAAACTGGTCGATTCCCCAGTTCGTTTATTTAAAGCTGCTTCTAGATTTTTAAAGTTCCTGACTGGTAGTTTTCAGAAGTCTTAAGCAACTCTCAGATTTGTGAGCAACCAGATGAAATGTGAAATTAGGAAGTGCTGACTTTCTCTCCCTTACCTGGTCCTGGAGAAATTTAGCAGTTTTCTTATGTACAGGTAAGTGCATCCCTCCTTAAGTTCTCCACAGTTGACAAAAAAACCCTCTCTGCCAAATATGTAGCGAAGTGGTATCAAATTCATGGAATGATGAAAGCAAGTCATGGGATTGTAATCTTTAATGAATAATCAGTTTAGTCCCAAAATGCAGTCTGAGAGCGGCCAAAATTATTTGCTACTTTTTGTCAGGTATAGTCCCTAGTTTTAATTTCAGAAACTGGTGAAAAATATGAAAAGGACAAAATCTGTAATTGCCAACATTTCTTCAAGTATCTTATGTTTTTGTTTCAGAATGCATTTTCATCTTACAGCATAAAACGGTTTTTGGTTTTTTCTTTAAAGAAAAAAGGTGACAAAGTCAAATAAAATCCTAAATGTTTTTGTTATCAAGCTTGCCAAAAACAGAAAGATCCTGTTCTTGCAGTTCTGTTTGCTTGGCTTGCTGGCTGCTCCATCATACTTGACACAGGAGACCAGATCCAAATCTGGGACCTCCTTTTTCCATAGCATTTGACTTTTGTGGATCTGTGAAGCTCTACTGCCCAGACCTCAAAAAGAGTTGTTTTCACCTGTGTTGCAAATTACAATTAAATAGTAGAATCAAGGGAATTTGACAAGGCAGCACTGACCTTTCCTGAATTTGAGTGCAACTCATTGAAATATCTGGGTGGGCTATGAGAGTAACATGTCTATCCCACCCATACTGCCCCATAAATGGTTATATTTTTTCCCCTGAAAACATGACAGACATCTTACATGAATAAATCAATTTTATTTAAATAAAATTACAGGCATATCTTGTCTATTATAAACTACCATATAGTTTTTCAAAGGCACCGATATTTAACAATAATTTAAATTTTCTTGAGAGCAGCTACCTTTTTTCTGAGTGGCATTTGTAAACTTGTCAGGCTTCCTTCCACTCATTCAACTCAAGCAAAATCTGTTGCTACTGAAATGCTGAAGGTTGTACCTTTTTCGTCGTAAATAGGTACCTTACTGTTCCTGGGCATCTCTTTTGAACAATGCTTGAGAAGAATGGGTCAGGTATTCTGTGTAGCAAAAACCCACCCTGAGACAGGGTGTTTCTTTCCTTTGTGGCACCAAAAATACATCAGGAACAAAACCCCACTATGACACTCACTCTGCTAAGTATTAAAAATTAAATCCAAGAGACTACTGTTTCTTTGAGGCTTCAGGATCTGTTTTTCCTTGCATTTCTTCAAGCTTCATAATGCAACGCCACCTTCTCTTACGCAAAGAGAGTTTTTGTAAGAAGCCTGCCCTACAGTTCTGTGTCACAGACTGCATTAGCCTCCAGGTTGGGCTTCTTTCAAGGCATCTTTGCTAAGCATGGTTGCACCAAAAACAGCATATGTGTCTGGTGGGCTTATTCATCCAGTTCTTTCATTGTTTAGGGGAGATTCACAGCAGGGGGACAGAGGGAGATAGAGGTGATACCTCTCAGCAGGCTGAATCCTGCTCAGGTCTTCTCCCAGGAAAAGGCACAGGCCTACAGCCACTGCTGGGCTAATGCCCGGGCACAGGCAGGGAGAGAGCCAGAGCCACCAGGCTGAGGTGGTCACAGGAGGAACCGTGGCAGGCAGCCACTCTTTTGGCCATCACATTTGAGTACTGGCACTTTTTGTTCCTGAAAAAGCACTTTTTTCAAAAGGAGAGTTTGCTAAGCACCCTCCATGTTCACAGCTCACTCAGGTTATTGAATCCCATGAGGCTCACTTCGTCAACTGATTTTGGCTTATCACGACAGACTTTTCTAATAATCCCCAAGTTTTCTTTGATACATAGCCATCATCTTCACTGCCCAGCGCTGCAAAAGTTTTAGACCCCAACCATACTAACAGGAAAAATAATTCTGCCCTTTAAAAAAATCCCAGCCATTTAGACACAAGAGTGATGTGGTGTAATGAAGGTAAGATTATAGCTGGGTGTAATGACACACTACATTTGGCCAGCGAATCCCTGCTGCGATTAACAGGCAAGCTCCTCAGCAAAGCCGTGGATCTTCCTTCTGGCTTATGCCAACAGAAAATCTGATTTTAATGGAACCCCAGTAATGAAACTCAAGTCTTAGATTTGCAGAGCAGAGTAAATAACAATTAATTCAGAGTTTACAGTGAGACCACTGCAAAGCTGAGACACGGAGCTACAGAAATGCCATACCGATACCTAGCTTACAAGAATCTCCTGAGACAGACTTCATTAAAGTTTGCCAAAATCTCCAAGGCCCTTCAGATAAAGGTATTGAAGAAGAGCAAACAATTAAGAAAAGTGGTGATCGTTGGCTATGCATCTGCAGTTTCCCATTTTACATTTCTAAACACAGAAATGTCTGTGAGCCAACTATTCTTGCTTTCAAAAGTAGATTCATCTGGATAATCTGACACCTGGTTACAAGTGTCACTTCACGATGCTTGGCAAAGATCTAAAATAATTTTTAAAAATTACCAGCTGAAGTCTTCTAAGAAGACACATCAAAGCTCAGCCAGTTTATCATGCTTTTCTTCCTGCTTAGGTTAATAATTTAGTTTAGAGATACAGCACCTTAATATTTGTACAGTATTAAATATAATTTATCAAGAAAAGCAGTGAAGAAACTTGCATTGTTCCTGCCTATAAGAAGCAAAGTACTTTCTGAAGATCTTCAAAATAAAAGACCTCACTGATTTTGGAAAGGCATTGATAAGCCTGACGGTCAAAAATTCCGCATTAACAGCATGTGCAGCTAAAGAAGCTGCTCCTTGAAAAAGAGAAGGTAAAAGGTGGGTCCTAAAAATGAAGTGAATGTGTATGTTGCATTGAAGGTGAAATAACTTTAGAAAAAGCCTTTAAATTTTTTTTCTGAGTCCCGGGATCCCTTTGAGCTACAAACTATTTTATTGCCTACCTTTTTAAGCAATCAGTTTCCTGTAATTAGTAATTTTATGATACTCATTTTTCTGGTTTACACTGAAAAAAATCTAGGGGAAACTCAAAAGTAGAGGGACCAGATCCTACAGCTGTCATTCATTTGCCAGAGTCCAGCTCTGCATTCCCTTAGAAGCATCTCAAAATATTCAAATAATAGAAGGAACACAGTTCTACAGCACCAATCCAGATGCACCAGTACTATTTGAACAGAATCTCTTGCCCTGCACTAGCCTGTTTCCAAAAATAATTAGAAAATAATATTTTTAGATGGTGTTCTAAAGGGAAGGGCTGTTTTCCAGAATGATCACCTTACCACTGGCGGATATGTAAAACGGCCCATGGCCACCAGCACGCATCCGGGGCTCCAGCCTCAGGAAAGCAGAGCAAATGTGGTGGTGCAGCAAGTGCTCCCTGCTCCCCAGCTGTCCGTGCAAGTCTTTCAAAACACGTATTAGAGCCAGAGCAACACTTCAAAAGTCCGCCCCACAGGGGCAGCGTGCTTACACACAACATAATTTTCTGATGTCTTTTGCCACGTATCAGTTATTTCCCTTTTGATGAGGCTGGAGCACATCCCAAGCAACACTGAGCGCTGGGGAGGGCACTTTGTTTTTCACTGGATCAAAACTTCACTTTTAGCGGAGAAAATAAATAAAACTAAAAGAAATTTTTTAAGTCACTCACTGCTGTGGGTAGCCGGGCATGGAGCTACTACGAAGGCAATATCCGCCCTCCCGCAGCTCAGCACGCAGCACTGCGCAGGATGTTTGGCACTTGCCGGAGTGACGCAGGGAAAAGGATGCAAACCCGTCTCATCCTGCCCGCGGATCAGCATTACCCGCTCCTGACACAGGTGCAGGGTCCAGTTGCATGTTAGCTACGTACCCTGCTGAAATTCCATCAAATTCCACCGAAAGAAAGGATATAAACTTTGGGAAAGAAACCGGCTTTGTGGCTGGGTGCTGCCCCATTGGAGACCCCTCGGCCTTTCTGGGAAAGAAGTTGCTCCAGGCGCTGAGGGAAAGCAGAGTCACTTCACTGCTTTTCAAAGTCAAATGATAGCAAAGAGGCAGGGCTATCTAGGCATGAGAATGAATAACTGCAGTGGCTTTTGATCATCATACACCTCTTTGGTCCTCCTACCAAGCTTGGTAGTGTCTCTGCGAGAGTGAACACACCACACACTCTTCAAGGAAAATGCTGAATGGGTTTGCGGTGAGTAGTTCTTTCCATTTAACGTAAAGCCACAAGCAGAGACATTAAGGTGTTACACAAGACCGCTGCAAGACTCTGAGTTTTTTATCTTGTTCTGCTGTTTTCCAGGTCTGCACAGTTATTTATGCACCGTTACTTGCATGGCAACAAACACACTTATTTGGACACCCTAATTATGGAAACTTAACAGCAGCAGCTGGAAAACATTTTGCTTAGCTTTTAACGAGGCAAACACACAGACTTCATCATGCCACCTCATCCAGTCCAAGTCTGTCTAATATCAGTCTGGTTTTCTTTGAAGTATGTGGTAAGTAAGGTACTCGTGCAACTACCACAAATAGATACCAAGCTTACCCTCTGCAAATAAAGATGAAACTGTGTAGATGTAGACAGTACTCCGTGGATGATATTTGCATAGCAAGTTGTAGTAAAGAATGAATAAGATGGCAAACAAATCTAGAAATGAGGTATCGAACAGCCTAATGGTAGAGCGGATAAACTAGTCAAGCCATATTCATACTAAATTTCATCTTCTGACTCCTGGTCCCGTTCAGATGTTTTCAGTAATCCCATTTCCATGGACTGGGACTGTTTAACCTTTGAACGAACTGCCCTGGAAGCAACAACAAAAAAAAAGAGTTGTCAATAGTAACTCAAAGGCTCGTCTGGCCATTTTTACATGGTAAAAAAGTATTAAACTCTTGTATCTCATCAGCGAATTAAGATGATTGATTTATGAAGACTTGAAGTGGGCCTCTGTGGAAGACATTGTAAAGAGGAGATAGTGATTTCCAGCAGAATCTGGTCAGAATTTGAACCCCAGGCCTTAATTGTAGATGCCTGTATTTTAGCATGAGTGACCGCTATGCAACACGAGCAGGTACCGTGACGTTAGTATGTGCTGCCTTTAACAATACCACCTATACATACTGCTTGTAAGAGCTTGTTCCTATGGGCACATCTAAGAGCGTACACTTTAAGCAAACCTCAGTGCAACGTCTAGAAAGTCCAATGTTGTGCAGGTACAAGACCTATAGCTGTGTTCACTGGGAAGAGTACTATAAAGCTGTGAAGAACAAGTCTGGCCAACCTCCCCACGGACAGGAACTCTACACAGTGTGCCATGATCAGCCCGGCTGGGGCTTGTCTGATGCTGCAGCAGCCACCGTTCCCAGCGTCAGAAAGGACGTAAGATTGCCATCATCTTCTCTATAGTTGCCATCCTTTACACGACAAACCAGTTACCCAGCCTTAAGTGTCGGTGCCTTTTGGACTGAGACCCAAAAAGGCATGGCACCTCATCAGCGCAAAGCAAGACTGCAAGAACTACATACAGCCAAAACATGATTAAAAGGGGATATTAGGATGGTAGGGGTAAAGCGAGGGGTGAGGATTATGTTTAGGGCAGTGCAGGCAAAGGCCTGGTAAGGTCCTGCGGGCAGAAGGTGATCACACATGGCAGAATCAGTCTCATTTTTACAACCAAGTTTACTCTGCGGTTTTAATTTTGTCAGAATTAGCACTGGGCGGTGAGGAAAAGGGCTAACTTTAGAAATTAGGGGAAGAAACTGGCTAGTGAAAAAGGAATCAGGTCTAATCACAGGAAATTGCTAGCAATGAAACCTGTCCAATAATCTTCAAAGTTAAGTCATGAAGCCTGCTGACTAAGCCACTTGGAATTAGTAGAGATGAGCACTGCGAGAGAAGATGTAGGGAAAAAAGGTCTCTCCGTCTAACTTTTTATGCTCTTACAAATGTGGAAGACTATCAAAAAGAGCTCATTTTATGTGAGAAGCATTATGCTGTCAGAGCTGTACTTTATGAATGTTTTTCCCCTTTCTACTGAAGCAATGAGTCATGTTGTCTTCATTGATTAGCAATATCTATTCTTATTTTACCTTGCAAGACAATTAATTACTTTGTGAAAACCTTTTGTTTTGTCAGTAAAACTCTTCTAAAACAAAGCTCCTGCTAGACTAAATAGACAGGTCTCCAAAGTTTTAGTGTTTCAAGCAACTTACCAGCTGACGATTGTGTAATTCACTGCAAGTATAAGAAAAGCAAAGGCATAATGCCAGCAATAGCACATGGTCAGGAACATCATATTAGTATGATCCATCTGATTCCACTCTGGGCTCCCATTTGGAGGATAAAGCACAAAACCAATCTGTAATAAAATAAAAGATATTTAGCAAACGTCATTTGACATATGTCCCATGCCGTATCATGTATTATGCTACCCATCGCGAGGCAGACATTTCATTTTCTTATAGTGCTGATTATTTCTGTGATTATTATTAAAAACAATTTTGCAGTCACACTCAGATGCGATGGATCATTTTACACAGCTTTGTGCAGAAACGCCTTTGAAGATGCAGAGCTGGTCCCAGAGACGCCCTGCTCCTGCCCAGCAAATTAAGGAGTCGGCCCAACGAGTCCTGCAGTGATCACAATTACATACTGTAAGGAAAGGGGCTGATGCTCAGCCACGTATGGTCAGAACCACAAGCACATCACCGATCAGCAAACCTGCCCACCCGTTTGCGCTGACTCACTGCTTCCCCACAGTGTCTGGGAATGTGCTACATGGTTCAGAAGGTGAATAACAGATTAATAAATAAAGACGAGCCCTAAGTCTATTTCTTCTGGGTCATCCAGGGAAAAGGTCAGGTTTTGAAACTATGTAAAAACAGAGCTTTGTCACCCAAGGCTATAAGTTCATGTGAAATACACAGCTGATTTGTTTATTCAGAGCTGGGAAAGATCAAATTCAGATTCATGCATAAGCTGGGAAACTAGTAAGCCCGTGACTACACAGGGGTCTGCCTTGACAAGCACCACTCCTCTGTACTGCCTAATACTTCTCAAAGTCACTGCTCAGCAGTTTAGCTGAGAATTTAGGAGCTGGGAAGAGAAGGAGAGGAAGGAGGAGGGGAGGAGTGCATTTTGCATTTCCATGCAGAAAATTCAATGAATGAGGGTGTTGACGATGCAGAAAGAGTCCCTTTACCTTTTACAAATTTGTCATGCTGCAGCCAGTGTGTGGTTTTCAGTCACACATACGGTTGAAGTCTGATGTGGGTGTGAAAAAAGCCACACTTAAATCTCTTGTATTTTTAGTTCTTCAATTTTTTGCTTTGAAACAAAAAACACATTGTCTCCAGAGCTAAAGAAATAACTTGTTCTAAAATTAGACTAGGCAGACAACAAAGAACAAATGGTTGCATCTAATTCCTCTTACGTAAAGCTTCTTAAATCACCAAAGAAAAGTTTACAAACAAGAAAATAAAACACCAAGTGCTGCAGCACCAGGTTCTTGAGTTCACGTATAGAAAAATACTGCTGTTTCAGAGGTCTGTCTTCTTGCCAGAGCAAGTATTTAAATATTTGATTTGGTGCTGAGTGTCCAGTTCTCCTAAGGAACAGCAAACGTTTTTATTAATCGTGTCTGGCCAGCATATAAAAAAGGGAAGCCCGTCTAGACATGCCGGAAAGAAAAATCACTGGAGTGACCTCAGTTCTCCACTATAAGATGAAACACACATCGGCACTAGTGCTTCTATTTCTTTGGTACAAGATTGAAGCAATTCATTAAATTCTCTCTCCCATTTGACAGCAGAGAAAGGGTCGCTAACAAATACCTATTAATTGGAAAGAATCACAAGTAAGTGAAGGCATGGCAGCTACATTTTGAAGAGTCCTTTCGGGAGCCACATCCCTGAAATATAAAAGTTTGGGCTGTTACTTCTTCTGCTCAATTTCCCAAACACTAGAAAAGGAGGAGGCTTTACATCACTCAATATCTTAATGCGAATCGGGAGCTCAAATACCTTTCAAACCTAGGTTGCCACTGTTGAAATGCTTTTTAGAAAGTAGAAGGAGGCAGCCAACATGAAAGATTATTTGTGCCTTCGTTCCTCTTCACGCAATGTCAATGGGTGCTTTGCGGCATCTGTCCAGTACTCCGCTGGGCATTTACTCACTGCTCCGGCAGCTGACAGTGGGGATGGGGGCTCTCTTCGCAAAGAACAGCATATAATGCCGGGCCGTAAAATCACTGCCATTTGGCTGGCGAATTTTAAACAGGATGTTACAGAGATCAGAGGGGATGTTCAATCGCAAGGGAAAGCTCAACAAAACCACCTGAGGTTTTTTATTGATTCAAATAAAAGACACCAGGAGTAAAGTGGCTTCTTCGTCTGTAAAAAAGATATGATAAATACTTTTATCTCTTTAAAGGGACATTAAAAGTGCATTGTTTTCTATGAGTCCTTTGAGGTCTGTGTTTAAAAGGCACATTCTACCACCTATGAAACATCTGTAAAGGGGTAAATGACGAATTTTGGTGAAGGAAGAAATTCCTAAGGCGGAAAAGTGACCTACCTGCCAGAACCAGCTGCCTTGTAATATGCAGAGGCTTGTGCGGAGCATCTCTAGCACAATACTGCCACGGAAGAAAACTTCCAGAAATATGCAAACAGCAGCTCCAAAGATAGCAAATAGCAATAACTGATGAACGTGAACATCCAGCATGGCTCTCCCATGAAGATGGTAGCGAAACAGAAAACCTGGAATAAATGAAGTGATGAGTTTAAGATATTTTCTTCCCTTGTAATCTCCCTGCATTTCCTTTTAGAAAACAGTGAATATTTAGTATGTCTCTTTATCTATCACCTTCTCTGTTGAACTGAGAGCAATTTTTTAAGACTGCTGCCTATGTACTGTGCACTCTTGAGCTCAGAGCAGGAAATTGCATGGGAAGCTGCAGCTCTGTCACCTTTCGTTTAAAAGATGTTAACCAAAAGTCTCATTCATCTGTCTCCGCATTGTAGCAAGAGGGGTGCTATGAGATATACTGTACGTACAGAAAACATAAATTGAGTGTGTCTCCAGTGCAATTCCAACATGCGATTGCTGTGCCGGTAAATGCACTCACATGGGCTTTATCTAACGGGTTGCATACCACGTCAGTACATACATTGAAGCACATGCCCGAACTACTGAGCACTTACCCAAAACAGGCCTGTGCTGCTATTTTCATAGCATTTCTGTTGCTATCTGAGCCAGTTAGGAAAGCACAGGTACCCCTCTACAATGTGTGATGGTGCTCTGGGCTGCAGAGCAGCCAAACCCTCAGCATTTTAAGGAGGGCCATGACTGATCTTTTTTAAGCGTTTCAGGGAGTTAAACACCCAGCTCCCGTAGGCTCAGTCTCTAAGGATGATTTGAGATTCCCAGACCACAGACTGATACCCCTCTGCAAGTTTCACAGGCAGCCCTGCAGGGAGGGGTAAACTGACCTTCAATAAACACTGCTAAGGAAAGCATCATCCTGTCCATGGCCACTGGCAGCGCGTTGGTCCCATGAGCCACGATGTCAACCAGCCCTGAAATGCCATAGAAGAGGTACATGGTGGCATGCTGCCAGTTCATCAAATGATCCCAGTGCTTTTCCTCGTAATTATATAACTTCAGATGAGGTCCATCAGGAACAAACTGCTCGGCCACCATTCCTGCGCAAGAAATGAGAAGTATAACTATTTGTCCTGGTGCTTAAAGTGTAGACCGACGATAAGTCTTTATACAAACAGTAGAGGCAACAATATATCCCCACACAGTATAACGCCAGTCAATTTGGGGTTTAGTCTGGCTGCCTGAGGATTGCTCTGGGTGATTGCTATATTTTGCTCCCTTCTGCCCAGTTCAGCCGTTCCCAATAAAATTTTTAAATGTTGTCCAAATTCAAGTGAAAATGTACAGAGGCCTCAAAGATATTAATCTTATATAAATTTTCAAGAAAACCAGTAGTGGGCGGAGGAGAGATGAAATAAGTGTCTTTGCTGAGGGAAAGACCACAGAGTGAGCTCAAGCATATATTAAGCATCACATAATCCGGAGAGAAGAAAGCCAGAGGAAACCAGGCTTCAGCTCCACTCCTGGTGGGACTATTTGCATCTTGCAGTTTCCAGCAGTGAAAACAGAGACAGTTATTCTGTGCTGCTTTTTTTTTTAGAAACAATTGCTATTGTAGTAGTCCTCTGACTGAATTTTTCTGCTGCCTTCCCAGTGGTTCAAACATGAGTATAACACATGCTGAAGCCCCCAAAAGAAAGATTTACCATTTCAGTCCCCTGCAATATGCAGGACGGCAGAGTTCAGACTCTTAATTCAAAGGGGATTTTTCCTATAAAGCCGTAAAAGGAAATCCCTCCACCGTGCAGAGTTATTAAAGGTCCCATGAGAATGTATACCGAGTTAGTATTTGAATTGCTGCTCCACCGCCTCCCTTACCTTGGCCCCTCGGTGTCTTGCTAACCAGCTGCAGTACTACAGCAAGGGGAAAGCTGCTTTTAGATATTTTATATGGTCAATGAAGTTTGAGAAGGGTTTAAAATATGTTATGCTTTTGAAACATTAATCATATTATTTATAAAGGGTGGGCCAGCATCCTGCTGTATAAGTAGATATGCTGCAGACCAAATGCGGTGTTTTTCCACCTTTTTTGGCAGAAAAGGTTTTGCTCCTTTTGCTGCTTTTACTGTTTGTCCTTGCCAGGCTTTCTTGTGTATATTTTTGACTGGAACTGAAATTACCATGAGTTAAAATAATACCTTTTTGTTTCAGGTTGAAAATAAAAACGCTAAATGAGTGTTTTAGTGGCCCAACTACCTCTAGACACTGATGGAGATTTGTAGGAAAGATGTCCCCACTCACACCAAAAAATGAATGCTATTGTTTAGGTTTTGATAATTTTTTAAGGCACATCAAAGTATATGCTGTACACACAAGCATCATGTCAGTGCCAATATATCTTAACTGATACAACTCCCAGAGGGGAAGGAAAAGCAAGAACAAGATTTTGGCACAGCCTGCCCCTTGCTTAGAAACCAGGCAACTCCGAACATCTAAAAAAGAGTAGATAGATAGAATCTAAAAATACTAAAAATTGACATCCTTTCTGACTTGAGAGCCACATGTGCTGAGCTCCTCAGGTCCCCTGTTACTTAGCTTACTTACTCTATAAAGGTAAATTGCTAACATACAGCCTGCTGGGATGTAAACAAGAGCTAGGCACTTCCAGTTGGCTGCACAGGTCACTAAACCGTCCCGGTGGGTTTGCACCCAGGCCAGTCCACAACAGAAGGAGAAACACCCCCCCTCCCTCCCCATTGCAACAGTCCTGCAGCAATAAGATCTGGAGTTCAGTCTGACGTCGTGAATTTTTTCACTTTTGAATGACATGAATGAAGAAGCATCTGCATTTACATACTTACATACAATAACTCAGTGGAGACTACTGACATCTGAGATGGCCAGGTTTGAAATAGAAAAGCAATGCCCCCGCAGACTGGTGCTCCCGGGCTGCATGTGAGAGCCCCTTGCCTAAATACCTTATCTCCCTCCCTAAAGTAGCAAACAGCACATGAACACTCAGATGGACCAGCTGTGAAGTAGTCAGGAGACTTTAAAGAAGATCCAGAATAGCACTATGGAAGGAAACCGTGTTATACTCGTAACTATGCAATTAATAGCATTAGCCCCACTCGTTCTTAGATTCATGGCGTTTAAAGGACAAAGTACCAAAGCACAATGAGATATGTTTTGTCAGATGACAACTTTTTTTAAAAAAAAAAAAGTGTTAAAAGGCACAGCCTTTTTGTTGTCTGCCCCAAGTCCACCTTACTTACCAATCAGGGCAAAGACAGCTTTGATGATCCCTTCAACAAACTCCAGGCGCTGAAATCCTGCCCTGGAACCAAGGTAGCAAGCATTCTTGTTTTTCCGACAGGCGTATTTCAGCGGATACTTCACTGACCACCACAAGCCAAAAAGAAGGAAAAAGCTTCCAGGGAGTGCGTGCCCTTTGAAATTGCCCATGGTTTTATGCTAGGTGATACCTGAAGGTGAAACAAATGCAGAACAATTACAGGAATAGGAGAATTCTGTGCATTATAATTTTAAAGTATCTCCTTGCATAGATTAAAAGGGTGTCACTGAATTTAGTATTCACACTTTATTTCAAAATAATTTGGGGTATTTATCTTCCCTGGCTGTTCAAAACGGCCAGCCAGTCTCCCCAGTTTCATAGCTTTGCAGAACAAGAGCTAGAGACCCAATTGCAAAGCAGCTGACCTGAAATGCAGAGCTGGCAGTTGGCAGGGTTTGGTTCTTTCACCTTTAGAGAGGATTTTATGTTTTTTCACTCCACAAACAGAAATCAAGACAATACCTGACTGAAGGAAAAATGAATTGTATATAAATCCGATGGGTAACTATTCACTAATAAATTGTATTTTCTATTTCAATCTGGATGTCTCATTATGATTTACAGACATCAAGTCACACTCAATAGGTGAATTATGCACCCACAGTTAGATACATATTATTAAGTACATCAAGTGCACTGAGTGATGTTATTAGTTTGTCAGTGTTATATAGTTATTTAAAAGCAGTGCCATTAATAAAACCTAGTGATTCTGGTCATCATCCCAACTTTTAGGAGAGTTAACTTAGCTCCAATAGCTTCTTCATTAAAGTGATGTTCTAACATTAAATTGCAATTTTTCTTTAAGTTGTTATAAACTGAGCTGTTGTGCATCGTGATCCAAAGTCATACTAAATCTTTGCACAGGCAATAATCAATAATAACCACTTTAGAAGCACTGGCAATCTGTACTTTCTGTTATTATTGTTGCTGACTTAAAAATCCAATCACCACACTACACCGGAGCCGTCTGGTTATGAATAGAACAAGGAGGCTCTGGTATATTTTTCTTTTCAGTAAGTATTTCCTATGGTCAGCTCTGCATAAGAAGTTTTAAACTGCGGCTTGTGTGCCATGGAGTACTTGCAGATGGTTCACGTAATGCTGTCCAGTCACGTAGCGTAAGCCCTCTCTTATTTCTGGAGGCTAAACTCCACTGGAAGCATTAATATTTTTTTAATTATTTTTTTTTAAGAAGAGAAACTTTTCCATGTGCACAGGTCCTGAAGCTGCCATAAGAGTATTACCCAACTGCATGAGGAGAAGTGACCTATATAGCCACAAAGCAGAAGAAAATAAACACGACTGTTCATGTGTAGCATGAGGCAGGCTGTGATTTATACAGGGGCGCTGAAGAGGGTCCTGCCCCCACTCCCTGTCCCATCCTCTTCCAGAGCTGATTTCTCCCACTGTGCGGGCTGCAGAAGGGGAGGGATGAGCTTTAAAAGCTTTCACTGGATAAAACTCCCCCCTTAGCTAATTTCAAGGGAAGTATTACTGAAGAAAAGGGAAACATGATGCTTGTTGCCCAAGCAAGCCCATTTCCCGATGTGTCCTCGCAGGTATTGCCAGCGCTGGCATCTGCATATGGAAGCCTGGAAGGAAAGCCTGCTGAGATGGCTGCACCAAGCTCAGGGAAGGCTCCCGGGGAAGCAGCCCCTGCCAGCCGTGGGGCAGCCAACGGGGGAATGAGGGACATGTTTACATATTCTTATGAAATGTAAAGTACTCTGCTTCAGATTTCTGCTGTGTGGTGAAGGGCTCCTGCATGCCTCTTGTCTCCAGTCAAGACGAAAAGCTAGGGTGCCATGCCCAGAGCTGTTGTGGGGGGCTTTGCCTCGCCTGGTGGCCAGCTGCTCAGATCAGAGCATAAAAAGCCATGAAGAGGAGCAAGCAGTGGCAGATCCCACAGGCGGCTCTCAGCTGGGCACCCCAGCCACCAGGATGGTGATGTCCACCTCCACCTTTGCTCACAAAATGCTGAATTAAGCTCTAAACCTCCCTGCGGCTGAGCATGTGTTAGTGGTCCCAAATCAGCCTGCCTGTGAGCATCTCAGATCCTGGCCCAGAGTGGGCTGGGCAGGGCAGGGCAGGAGGAGGAGGAGGCAGCTAAGCGTCCAAGGGTCAGGAGAGCCTTCCTCTGCCTCCTCTGTCTCCTCCACCACCCTTAAAGTCCTGCTGGGTTGATGTCTGTGTGTTTTATGTGCAGTTGGGAAAAGCACTGCTCACTCTCGAGCAGCCTACAGCGCAGTCGGGCTCTCAGTGGTGCAGATGGGGGGCTCAGCCCCACAGGTTAGACCCAGTCCCCATGGTCTTGCAGAAGAGGTACCTCATTTCCAAACATCTTTAATCCAAAGAGTCTGACCAGCTTGCACATCACTGCCAGTACTCACTATGCCACTGTTTGCCCCGAAAAAGGGCAGTACTAACAGGAGCTGAAGTTTTAGACAGTAGCCTAAACTTTGCTTTAAACTTTGAAATACTTCTTTTGATTTGAAAGCCTTAACTTCTGGTTCTTCTAAAACTTTCTGGCCTGAAAGGTATTGCTGTCTTTTCAGACAGGTTGGGTTTTTTCCTTCTTTGAATGAAAGGAAGAGGGGAGGAGTGGGGAGTGGCCTTTCCTCACCCTATGTCTGATCTCACTGAACACCATTCATTAGAAAGACTTTATTCATTAGATATTTTATTATTCACCACAGGTACGTAGCACTCCAAATGGAAAGATTTAGCCTGTACCCCACATCAAAGCAAGATACTGGATTAAAAAGGTAAATTAAAGCTATGAAAAGCCTCCCTCTAGGAGAGTACAGCTGCAGTAAGAGTCAAATGAAGAACAGTGTGTTAATGTCATTTGTAGTGCACAGCGTACAAAACTTCAAAAGTAATTCTCAATCTGTAAATTCACACCTGGGTTATCTAGAGCTCTAATCACTGCAGGATCTTTCTGCCCTAAATCTGGGTAATACATCAAGATACTCTGTTTAAAACTACTTTTTGCCTTTCAAAACGGAGAAGAAGAAAAGGGAAAGACTGATACTGTGCATATCCAATATAAGCAAAACAGAAACAGAAAAACATATTTTTTGCTATAAGCAATACAATCATGTATTATTAGCTTTAGAGAGTGTAAACTTCAGTCTGAGTTCATCCAAAGATGTTGGGGATTATTTGTAGGATTTCTTTAGAAAGAGGCACGTCAGATCTGCCAGGCAGCTGTTGTGTCAGACCTTTGGGACACTGAATCTCAGCACAGTTGGCTTCAGAAAGGAGTTATGTGAATTATACTTTAAATCCTTAGCAAACTTCAAAACATCACGACAGAGCTCACTTTAAACTGATCAAACTTCCCACTTCATTAAATTTCTCTTATCAGGCCCGAGAGTTTATTTCGGTGAGCCTAGAAGTCAGCTGCCACCACCCACAGTCTTGATGTGACTGAGAAGTTTTGCCTGCAAGTAAACCAGGTGATATCGCATGGTTTGGGGGCTTAGCATGACACCGAGAACATGGCGAGGACAAGCGGAGCCTCCTCTGCAGGAAGATCACTGCGGGGTCAGGGTGTGCACCTGGGAGCTGTGAGGCAGGGGTGCAACGGGAGGTGGAAGGAGAGGAGGAGGGGATGGCAGGCTGCCGCCTTTCCGCACTGCACTTTGGCCCTGTGCGGCCCAGGACAAAGCAGCACCTGCCAGCTCTTCTGCACGGCTTGGGAGCCAGCCAGTTTTGATACCTCAGGTGCTGTTTGTTGGATAAAGATGGCGTCAGCGTGTTATGACAATACTTCGGCATCAAAACTTCCTTGCTGCCCACCACCTTCCCTAGGGCACATCATCCGCCAGAGATGCAAGCAGAGAAAATCCTGAGGTGGCCCCATATCTGGGTGCCGAGAGGTCTGGGTTTGGCCATGCGGGGTCTGCCCACACTCCCCCCAAAGCCACCCAGTCACAGCAGGTGCTGCACGCATACCTGCAGCTGGTGACCTCCTTGCACAACCTCAACCTTTGTCCAAATCCTGCTCCTAACCCCGCCAGGCAAAGCCAATGGTGCCGGTGCCTACAAGAGGCACGCAGACAGCCAGCGTCACCCGGCCACAGCCTTCGCCATGGATGACTGGGTTTGGCTTTCCAGCGAGAGCACACATACTCCCTGACCGCTGCTGATCAAATCGCCCCTGTTACCTGCTGCGTGCACCCCCCAGGATACCTGCAGGCTCACTCAGCTTTTTTCGGGTCTCCATCCTGAAACCTCACCGCCCAGGACCCTTCCACCACCATCAGCCATGGGGCCACAGCAGCCAGGGCACCAGCAAAGCAGATTTTGGACTCTGGCAAAGCAAATTTTGAACTCTACGTGGGGGAAGCTACCTCCCCGCCTACCAGCAGGGCTGCCACCCTGAGGAGCGTGCCCAGGAACCAGCAGACAAGAGGCACGCTCCAGCCCAGATTTGGGCTTTCCACAGCAAGTCCTCCTCAAAACCCCGCTCTCGGGAGGGCGTGGGGCATGCCAGCAGAGGAGGCTGCTGTCAGGGATCAAGGGTACCCATGGGCCTTAATTGTCCCACCCAGCCTCACCCAGGCACCCCACCCCGGCACCCCCACCCAGGGGTCAGGTGGGAAAGGAGGGGAAGAGCAAACGCAGTTTCCAAGTGAGCATTCAAGAAAAGGTGTGCATTTTTGGGGGTATTAAAAGTTACCTTTTTAGCCTGAAAATTATCTCACCCTGGCAGACGAATGAAAGGCAGGTAAGAAACAGACTTACATAATTGATTTAAACACTTCCTAACTTTTTCAGGAAGGATGTTTCATAACATTTACTGTTTTGATTCCTGATGTCTTGAGGCTGCCTAAGTGGGGACTAAGGCAAGACTTGCAAGCGGTATGGAGAAAGAAGCTGTACCACCTGCTTACTGAGACAGCTTCTCACTCACTTCTTGAAGAATTAGATTAGTTTCCTTTTTTTTCCCCTTCTCCCTTTAAAAAAACCAAAACAAACAGGGGCTTGGGCAGCGTAACCTGTACTGGACGGGGACACAAGTGGTAGCTGAGGCAGAGGTAGCCCTGCAGCCCACAGCGTCCCTTCCCAGCACGTTCTCCTGCCACAGCAGCACGCCTTGTGATTTCCTGTGTTTATCAAGCCCGGGGGGATGTTAAAGAGGACAGTCAACCAGAAATGTGGATTTTTTTTTTTTTCCCCAGAAATGACACAAGTTATGAGGCCACAAACTCACTCTGCTGCAATGCATTCGTTTCTCCTACAGAGCCATAGGATAACAGAAGTTAAAACCAAAGATTAAACATCAGCAAAGTTACTGCAATGGTAAAAACAAAGTGTTACTTTTCTCCCATATGCTGGATTAGGAAACAATGATGTGGTGTTTATAAAATTTGATACAAAATTTTTTTTTTATCTATAACAGCTGCAGGAATCGATCATGATGTCAGTGAGAATAATACACCCAGATAAGAGGAGGAAATAACACATTTGTAGGCACTTTCTAATCATTGCATAAGTTGTGATCATACAGCTTCTACCAAAAACTGAAATCCAGCAAAGCTCAATGCATCTAAGACAAAAAATCACAGACAAGTTTACTTCACTACCAAAGTTTCCTACTTGCACTTAAAGGTGTATTCACGACACAAGTGCCTTTTATCCTGCAGCTGTTAAATTGTAAACATCAGAGAGCCACGCTTATCTGAAAAACAATGTCTGCTGTAATTACTTTGTTCACCAAATGCAATGCTGATTTCATGTCATGACTAAAAGCATTTCAGCAACTACAGCCCCACGTTTTCAGATGAGATCACTGCTCTGATGTTAAGGAAATACTCAGTTGGCACCTATAGCTCCTTCAGAATTAAACTGGAACTAAGTATCATGTATCCTAATGAAAGCAGGACTCAAGATTTCTTGAAATACAAAAAAATTACAGTACATCCTTGGGTCCAAAGAAAAGAGGTGTCATGAATATGCATCTCTGAAGCCTGTAAAAGAAGAATTCACAGAAAACTGCAGGCCTGCAAGACAGGGATGAAGAATAAAAATGCGTAATAGCTAATGACCAGAAATCTATGTATTGGCTTTAGAAAGGAGGAGCTCCAAGACACCATCTCTCATAGTGCAGAGTTGGGGCCCACAACCTCAACTACTCTATTTTTTCAGTGCCTTCCATCTGCCAACCACTCCTTCCCACTTGTCCTACCCAGCCCTTCAAGTGTTCCTCCCTGTGTTTTTTCATCTCTCGTGACCCTCAGTTTTTTGGCTTTCTTCTCCCTTTCTCTGTGCATCTGCTAACTCTGTTTCTGCTCCCATATTGGAGCAGGCCATCTCCAGGGGTTATCCAGGGACAACAAATACTCCCTAATAATCTTACCATTGGCTCTTAATATCAGAGCAGCTGCTACTCTGTGGATATGAAATTTTTAGTTCCCCAGGACTGCAAATTTGGACCCTTTTATTTGTACCAACACAAATTCAAAAATCACACACACACAAAAAAATTTAAACTTTGTAATTGCATGGTATACATAAGAGTCATTTTTTCCTATGAAAGATTCATAGTTTCTTTATTGGCCATAAAACCTGGTATTTCCTAGCACTGCCTGAAATAAAGGGTAAAATAGCATGGGTATGTGAGCAAACTATTGCAGGTATGAGAACGCAACCTCCTGTGGGAGTATGTTTGGCTTCAGCCACTGCAGCCGCTTCCCTGCCCGCAGGATCCTGGCAGTAGTCGCTGCCTCCTGTGGGGTGACCTTCCATCTGTCCCCTCTGCAGAGCGGCAGTTGCCTTCCCCACAGAGGGTCACAGCAGACTGCTGCCCTCAAAGCCAGATGCTGCAGGTGCACAGCTCCTCCCAACCCAGCAGATTCGAGCAAGTTTTTGATGGTGTGCGGCAGCGGCTGAGCGCTGCCGGACAGATGGCGTGGTGGAAGGACGTGCTGCGACATCCCCCTGCTGTGCTGTGGGAGCTCCTCACTGACATTCGAGACTGGCTCCCCCTTCCAGTCCACCTGGCACTGGGCTCAGCTACAGCTCCTATTGCTTCCTGATTTTAACCTGAATTGTGCCAGCTAGTGAAATTCCTATGTGCTCTCTCTTTTTAAAGTCAATTCCTCTTACTGTCTTTAAAACAGCCCAAGTGACTTCAACGAACAACCTCTGCAGGGCCCTAGCTATCCCTGAAAGCCCATGGTCAAGCACAGGTCACCCCACCAGTAAGAAGACTGCTCCCTGGGTACCCTACCAAAACCAACTTTGTAGGGTATAATCCCTGACCATTCCCTGTAGTTGTAGGTGTGCTCACCTACATGTTCTCCGCTTCCTGACAGACATGCTAGGAAAATGTCAAGAGAGCAAAAGTTTGGTATGCCAACAAATGATTTATTGCTCAAAGGCCAGCTCTGGAGAGGAAATGAAATAAAATATGATTTGGTTTCTGGTAGCATCACTTTTAAGGACCTCCCCTTACGGTGTCTTCACAATACAGTCAGGGCTTCGGTGGCAGGATCTAGTAAGACAGCGAAGCTGACAGGACCACTGGACTATGACAAATATTTGTAATAAATACTAATGACCACCTGGGCTGTGACAAACCCTGCATTTGACACTTACGGAGCACTTCACAGATTGTTGGAAGTTGCTGCGATTGTTATTTATGTTTCCAAATACTTCTTGAAGACAAGAAGACACCACCAAAAAAAAGGGTGTTTGCTGAGAAAACTAAATGTTTGAGTGGTCTAAAATGCTATTTTCTGCCTGCAAGAAAGCCAGGTCTGAAAGAGAAAAGTGAGGAATCCTGTTCTTGGAGAAGGACAGATCTTCAGGTATGGAAGACAGGGCTTGCTGACCTCAATATGCTTTATAATTTTTTGGTTGCAGGGGTTGCTCCCTTACTGTGGCTAACAGTGACTGTGCTGAAAAGGCCTTTAGATTTCTCTTCATTATGTACAGCACCAGATATTGGGGTGACTGAGGCCTCCGAATGGGAAATTTGAAAATTACAAAGAAGACCCTGTTCTAAAGAATCACCAAACACTAACAAAATATGGTAAGCAGAAGTGTCATCTCTCATCTTAAGGATAGTCTCAAGTCAATAAAAAGTGGAAGGGAGCTCAACTCAACAAATGCAAGAGTGTTAATAAGTCCCTCTTGGTGTTCATACGAAGGACTCTATTTTCTTACCAAAAATTTACAAACCAGCTCAGTTAGCCAATGTGATGCTCATAACATCGGCAACAAGCAGGTGACACCTGTAACAGATGAACTTCTCCTGTCCCCCTGCTAGGGAGGAGACTGGAAACCAGGGGCACGTGCCCAGAATATTGGCTGCTAGTGGGACACTGTGCTGCATTTTGCTGTCTCCTCCTGCTGAGATGCAGCCTCTTCCTCTTGAATCTCTGCTTTCTGAAGTTGTTTGAGTAAGTGATTCTTAACCTTCAGCCATCCTGTCTGTCTGTGGAGTACAGTTAGGTAGTGCGAGATGGCAAAGTGATTTAAAATAAATGTTTAAATCTCATAGATTTGGATGTTGTAACGAATGATATTTGAGTGTTTAGGGCTTGAAACATTGTGTTGTGGTAAGACGGAAAAAAAATATCTAAAAAGCTTTCTTGCCGGTAATTTCCATAAAGCCATGCAACAGAGCAGAAGGTGGGATTTGCACCTAGAGCTTTGCCTTGACTGACTTGCCTTTGTACTTGGAAGTTTTCTCTGCAAGTCTTGCCTGTCGAGATCAGGGTGCTTGGTGTACTGCTTGTCACAAGGGTGACCAAGTGCACTGCTTCTACCAACTATTGCTGGGGGGAAACACACTCTCAACAACAGAAAGATGTGTGAGTCAGAAAAGAAAGAGAAACATTAATGGATAAATGGGAGCGTTGGCTCCCATTGATAATAGCTGTAACATTGATAATAGCTGTAACATTGATAATAGCTGGGAGAAATGGCTGGCTGAGTTAGCCCAGCTAGAATAATCAAAATGCATCAGACAAACAGGTATAGTTCCTCTTGATGGGACCACCTTGTACTCACCAAATGGGAATCGGCTAGTGCTAATGCAACATTAGCAGAAACAAATAATAATTAGCAGTCCTCCATAATTCAAGGCTGCAATAGCAGCGGCTTCAGTTCCTGCTGCCCTTCAGATGACAGAATTAATGGAGGGAGCAAGGGTAACGCTATGGAGTAGGAGCTCTGTAATTCAATCAGACCAGCAGCCGCAGCAAGGGACTGTATCATCTTCCAAAACCACTGGCGTTACAGATGCTGCACTCTGTATCTGAGAAATGTCTCAAGTGCAAGGTCATGTGGAGCAAGAGGTTTAGGAATTTTGCTCAGATAGCATTAAAATGTTATAGGAGGCCCTGATTTAGGCGTAAATTGATTAGAAGTGTCCTTTTTATCTTCTGAAGCAAAAAGCAGTGCCAGAACTCAAGGTCTGGCTCATGCCGCACCATAAGACAGGAGTGCCACAGTAGAGTGCCACTCTACTAAAAACTCAGATATTTAAAAAACAATGTTTAATTATTTATAATCCCTGGGTTTAGGAACTTGCCTTGCTCACAGCTAGGAAGAGACGATCAAAATGACCACTGCAGCCAACTGCAAGTGAGCGTGAACATGTTTGGTCACATCTAAGAAATTTAGCAGGAGCCAGTTGACTGAGGTTTGACACTGAGGAGCCTTGACTCATGTATGTCTTCGGACAAGAGGCCCATTTTTGTGCTGCTGCGCTGGCCGTTTGCAGTACTGAGTAAAATGGTATTTCCAGGCAGATTTGGTGTGCAAGAAAAGGGTAAACAGAGAGCAGTTTGCCTAAACACAGGCATAATTATTCAAGCCACTCCTCAAGGTTCATTTGACTTTTCTGCCCCAGCAGTTATTTCTACCCCCACTCTCCATAACTGAGAGAAATTGGGATGGTTTACCCAACTCCATTAGTAAAGAGAAAAATACAGGAAAAATCCACATAAGCAACCCTGAAAAGATATGTGAGCAAACTTTGGAAAATGATGAATTTGCATCTAAAATAGATATTGAATACATTCCTCTTACTTGGGGTGACTTATGGCACAACGTATGCCATAATTTAAAGAGGTCTACAATAATATAAGGTGATGCAAACAAAGTTATACATACTGGAGAAATCACAAGTCCTAGGTACGTAAATGCATAGTAATCATCATACATTCAGTTTAAAAGTGAAAAAGCATAAATACTTAGTTCTGAAGTACTTGTATGTTTCAGTTCCTAAGCTCTGAAATGTCAGAAAGCCACTTATCAGAAAGATAATTAATTGTCTGATACCATGTCAAGTACTAAGCATTATTGGGAGAGGACAATATGATTTATCGTCGAAAAGTTGAAACAAAATGGAACATATGCAGGGACTCTAAGTGGTTTTACAAGGTTTATTTTATTTTGAAATAGAATAGAGAGGCTGGGATAATCTAATTTTAGGGTTTCTCTCATATAGCATGGCTACATTTAAATTCTCTTAATTTTGCCTGGAAATTCAAGTTTGAACGTATATCTCCATTTAGACATCCAAAGACGAGAGAGGGAAAAACACCAGGCAAGGAACTTAAAACTATAGTGAATGTTTTATTCCCATCCCTAACACTTAATCCCCCTTTCTTTAACGATCCGGAGCCACTGCTGCAAAAACTCTAGTACCTGGGGGTAAAACAACGCGGACGCCCGCAGGGGCTATTTTAACACCAGCAATCTTTTCCCAAAGCTATTTCTGATGTAAAAGTCCCGTCCGCGCTTTTCACCTCAGGAGTTCCATCCCCCCATGGACCGAGTCAAAGCAAACATGGAGTAGCTGTTGCCCTNTTCCTCCGCCTGCCCCGCAGCCCCTCGCCCCCCTCCGAGGGGTTTCGCTGCCGGCCCGGGCGAGCCCCCGCCGCCGGGGGACCCTCCAGCTGCGCCCGCCGGGGGATGCGCCGCGGCCGGACCCAGATGTTTGCGGCGCGGGCCGCCCAGATGTTTCCCCACCACCACGGGGCCGCCCTGAGCGGGAGGGAGGGGTGGGGGGGAGGCGGTTTCCTGGCCGGGGAGGACCCAGGGCAGAGCCAAATAAAAGGGGGTCGAGGCTTCCGCGGGATCCGGCGCTGCCCGGTGCCCGTCCCCCCCCCCGCGGCTCCGGCCCCGCTTTCCAGGAAAAAGCAGGCGGGAGCGGGCAGGGCTGGCGGCGGGGCTCACGGCTCCCACTAGCCCGGGCAGGCTAGGCAAAGTCGGAAAAGTCGAGCGACTTCTTGCTGACACACAAACCCTCCTTTGATCGCTGCGTCTAACGGAGCCTTTTTTTTTTTCATTTGCTTTCCTTTGCCTTTTTNTTTCTCCACGAAAATGAGCACCCGTGGCTGTAGTTCCTGTAATTTTGCAGGAATGTATGGCAGAGCCCTCAGTCCAAAAGGAGAATGTCTAAAAATAATGTTGAGAGGATGAAACCGCTGTTTTATTTGCAAATGTCATGCTGTAGTAAACGGTGTTAGTGACATTACTGAATCATTCACAGTATAATGAAAAGCGTCTTATGCTGCACCACCTCTGTTATACTCTCCAGCAGGGAACACCAACGAAATCCTCAAATTTTACCTATGGAAAAATCCTCCTTTGAGGTATTCACCAGGAAGTTGTGATAATCAAGTTTTGAAGCTCTGTTTAAAGTACACCAGGAGCCTCCCTGACCCTTTCTACCCCTGTCAGCATCAAGCTCTTGTGTCGCCAACCTCTCCTGTGGCTGCTGGAATAGCCAAGTCGAGGTACACCTCTCACCACCAGCTAGTCATAACTTGGACTAAATGCTGAGACCCCCCCGGTCCCCTAATTGAGATTTCTGCTTTTCAGGATCCAAAAGCGCTTTGCTTTGGAAAAATTGTGGATGAAATATACTCCATGTAAAGATTAAAAATTAGATCAGCAGTGCATTTCTGTTTGACACTTTTTCGCCTTTGGTTATCTTCTCAGAGAGCTCCATCCATGCCTGTCTCTTTAGTATAAGATGACACTTTTGCTACCAGCTAAATAGTACTCCAGCAAATACCCTTCAGCATCTGGCAAGCAGATGCCTTTGCAGGTTGGGTGATGTAATGAGTACAGAGAAAAAGGCAATTAATATTTTCCAGAAGGACTACCTCTCTGTAAACAGTGTTTCAGAAATCCAGCCTCTGTGGTAGCTGCTCCGCTTTCCTGGACTGAGTGACTTTTGCAATTTTTTTTTAGGTGGCAGAATGCATCCCACATAATGACATTAATTCCTACCTAATGGATATCCTTCTGTTGCAGAAGAGTTTTCAGTTAGACTGAGCTAAATCAGTCAGCTAAATCAGAAACTGATAACTGTAATTACCTCATCTATTTACCATTGGTTTGATGTGTTTGTCTTGGCAGTGGAGCAAAAATCACTTCCTGGGATTCCTCTCTTCCATCCATACTTAAGATGACTTAAAAGTGATTCTAAGTAATAATTAGTGTCTCCAATGTCAAAACTCCAATTAGCATCCCGGAAACTGTGCAGGGATTCTGGTGAGGACCATTGCAGTGTGCATTAAAGTAACCACAGAGGAGCGCATGCATAGAATATTCTATAAAACTGTTAGGGACTACAGAAACAAAACATCCTTTGCAGTTTTTTAACAACGGTCAACAACAGGCCAACAGTACTGCTACATTCAGTCAAGTTCAGACACTCCTTCATTTTCATCTTATTCTTTTTACCTTATTCCAAAGTTAGGAAATTAATTCACCATACCTGTTCTAAACTGCCTGAAACACAGGCAAGCAATTGAGCCCTCCTCTAGCTCGAGGAATAAACTATTCACCCATCTCTGAAAGGGCTACGTGTGCTTCCCAAACTCTGGTTGGTCAAAGGAGACAAGAATTTATACAACACTTGTCTTGCTTGCTGGGGCAATGTATTCTGAGAATTAACACAAACAAGGGCAAACACCTTAGAGAAAATTTAAACATGTAAAAACTAAGTAAAATAAGTCAAAAAGTCCTGTTCATATCATAGTATGTTTCCTGCCTGTTCAGGATTGCTTTCTACAATACAATTGTAAGAGACAACTAAAATTACTAATAGATCCAGTTTACCAGTTTGTAACTAATATATTGCATCCATTCCACTTTTTTTCCTGCTTAAAATGTCCATCAGCAAAAGAACAATTGCCTTTAAACGTTTAACATTGTAGTGAGTGTTAGTGTAGTGAGGGTCTGTGATAGGAATTATTCTGGATGACCACTCAATACTTGAATGGCATGAGTTTGATGTGATTAACATTGCTTTTGCTATACGGTAGAATGACTGTGCTCTGTGGCAAAATGACCATGTAATCATACCATGTATCCTCTCTGACATAGTAAATCCTGCTCACTCAGTAAGAACCAGCTATCAAGTAACTGCAGGCAAAAACTGTGGTTTCTAAGATAGAAAAGCAAGATTCTCTGAACAATACAGCCCAGGTGCATCATTTACGTCTGCCCATCTGAAACACTTATTATTTACATATGCCCTTGTGTCCTCCTTTTTTTTTGCCTGGAAAAAATCCTTCATAATTGGGAATCCCTCCATTCTTGATGGAGTCAAAGTAAATAGCATCCACAAAAATCATTAAGGAACGCACTTTAAATAAATCTCCTTTGGGCTTGAGTCCCTAAGAGGCTTGCAAAGGAGACTGTTTCTAGGCACTTGTTTGGTTGTTCGCTGCTGATATTGAGCATTGCACCTGAAGCAAGTCATAAAAATATTTCTTCATGGCTATGCCTAAATGCTATGAGATGAATTAGTAACTAGTGCTTGAACTGCTTTCACAGAAGTTACCTGAATGGAACATTAAAAGGCCAAATGTCTGTGACTCTGAGTCTCACAGGTTTATTACATTGCATTTAATACTGTGCCTAGTTCTTTACTTCATCAGAGTTGTCATACGTAGCAGGCACTTACATCAACCGTATTTCTGTACTTCACCATTTGCCCACAGTCACACATCCACGCCTTGATCCAAACACTCATCAGTACCTTATAGACAAGTCAGAGGTGTACATGTTCTAGGATTACTGTAACATCTGCAGTTTGGCCGAGAAGGCGAGTGGTAGCCCTTGGAGGCATGTGAGCTAGTTTCAGCCCAGTGACTCGAGGTGACGGTACCTTTAGCAAACACTGGGAGCAGACACCACCATAACCTCGCTCTCCCAGTTGTTTCCACAGGGCTCTGGCAGCTGCACTCTGTGCCTTTGGCCTTTGCCGCTCTTACCTTGGCTGGCTGCGTTCATGCCAACCTGCCTCCTGAGGAGGCCACCTGGCCTCCAGCATGGTTATAGAGTAGAGATGTCCAAGATCGTGGCCCTGTACGGTCAGGGGATGAAGCTAACCATGGACCTCCTGAGCCTAGTCCAGCCCAACAGGATACATTCATGACATGTGTCTGTGTAAAAAAATGAAGTGACATGTCTATCTGCTCTCCTGGACACTTCAAGTCCAAGATGTGCTGTTTGTAGGTATTTCCATAGCACCACATCTAATTTATAGCTGATGAAATGTAGTGTGTAAGTGGAGCTGGCACTGATAAAATAATTGATCTCCAGACAGAGTGCCCAGAAAATTAAACAAATAATTCTGGCCTTGCAAAGTTTATGCAACAGTTTAAAAAAGAGCAAATACATGCATTGGCTACGCCCTGAGGAAAAGCAAACATTGACATTCTGTCTTCAATACAACTTGCAACAAGCAAAATAAATAAAAAGTGAATTTCAATACAAAGACCTATCTTATGACAGTCCAATTTTTGAAGCGCTAGTAGGGATATTTGTTCTCGGATGGATTTAGAAGGTCTGGGTTTACATCCGTAAAGTTTAAAAGTGCTTGTAGGCCTAATTCTGCCATCAGTAAAAAATGTAGTTACATTATATATGGCATTTAAAAAAATAATTTTTATAATTGTTAATTATGTTGTTTTTGAAGCACTTTTCTTTTTTTTACAAGTAGCCTGCGTAAGAAACTTTCAAGAAACATATTTTTTTTCAAGTTGGTATCCTTGCTGTGCATTAATCAGCAATTTGTCAAGCTGACTCCTAGCATATAAAAATGTATCCCCCCCCCTTATGGAAGTCTTTCATCTAGAAGAATATGCAAAAACAATCACGGAGAAAAACAGCCGAAAGAGCTCAACTTACCCCTATCTGCATTAAGAGAGGAACAGCAATGACTGCAGGTGCAATACCTGAAACAATCTATAATTCATGGGTAATTGGCTATGTTTCAAGTTGATTAGAGTCCTTTGAACTAATCTAGCAATTTGGCATGGGGAATCTAATGTAATAAAGACAGAAATGCCAAGCATATTAATGGTAAGAATTTTCTCCCCAGACTTCTCCATTTCCGTACAATGACTATTCAGAACAGAGAAATCTGGGAAAAGCAGAAGCACTAGGAGAAAGTAGTTTGCAGATCCCGAATGTTTTTCTTCTCAGAGTATCCGTACTTGAAATGAATATATGCCTTGTCACTGACAGCTGTGCAGGTGAGGTCTTCTACAGTACAAAAATGTATAAAAATGATGATCCCAGTCTCCACGTTGCAGATCAAGAATCTTTGCTTATTCTTTCCTCGTCATGTATCAGCTGAATGAGGGCAAAGACGATTTTTAAGGCTGCAAATGCCACCACAGAAGTTTGAAATGTGCAAGAATGTTTCTTTTTACTACACTTCAGCTTGTGAAGCAAATTTTGAATTAGAAAGTAAGAGATTATTCACACTGGGGAAAATGATGTGCACTAACCTGGCATTTTTCGGTGAAGGATGGTCAGCAACTGATCAGTCAAACCAGTCTCCAACAGCGTAACTTCTCAGTCGCGTCAGGCAGCGGAGGGCTCGTCTGGTGTACTCACTTGGGGTCAAATAGTAAGCCAAGTTCTAGTTCATCAGGTGTTGCAGAAGCTGGGATGTGGAAATATAAAGCAGAGGGCTGTGGGAAAACAAGGGATAACCTGCCAGCTGAGGAAAGAAATGGTGGCTGCAACAATTAGAAACTGTCCCGGCCTCCATCAGGTCCCTTGATCATTTCTAGATGACTTACCTGCATGCTTGTGTTTGGCTGACGATTTCTTATTTTGGGACGCCTGGTAGGAGACATCTATGTTATAGATTTATCGAAGCACCAAGCACTCAGAGCAGCAAATGAAGTCTGCTGGAGCAGTTAGTTAAAATATACAGTGTTCTGAACAAATGTCAGGGCCAATGGAGTATGCAAAAAGCTGTAGCGAGTCATAATAAAAAGTTCCCAGTTCCCTGGAAATAGTATCTCCTCGCCTTTAGCGGACACTGTGATGATAATCGTGTTTGCAAATCATTCAGAGGCTGCGGGAAAGCTACCCCAGAAAACCTCACGAAGCAGCTGGCAGCTCCGAATTCAGCGCGCTGCCTGGGTTGTACGGTGATAAATGGGGCTTGGAGTCACACGCTTAGTCCAGGAAATGTAGAGACCGGCTTCATTCCCAGACGCTGTCCTGCTTTTACACTAAACGAGGCGCTAGTCCCATGGGAAAGATGGTATGCAGTCAAACGACTAAATCATGTCACATAATACACATGGCGTGGGGGAAGGGGAGAGGGGGCTGAACTACACTTCCGAAGGCAGCGTTAGGTCTGGATTTGTCCAACTTTGGAGAGTTTAACTTCGTAAACCTAATGGTGTTCTTTCTACTTTTTTTTTTAATGATGCAACTTCGCCTTCCTCATTGTTTTGTTAATTTTTGTTCTCCCTGTCTCTCTCTGACTCACTTGCTGCGTCCAGCACGTACCTCGGGTGAGTCAGGAGAGAGGGCTAAGCCAGGGGAGGACATCAGGGTGAACAACCCTCCGGACGGAGACACGAGGCAGAAAGAACAGGATGGGAAAACTGGCCAGTTGAACAGTGACACGAAAAGCACCAGCTGTAACCCAGCCCTGGGAGAAAAAGGGAAAAATGCTTTTCAGGGGAAGAGGGAACGTGAGAGCAGAAGCACAGCTGTGGGAGGTGAGCGTGGAGGGATGGGGAGGTCAGAAAGCCAATGTCGCTGCATGGGCTTTGCCTCCTGCGACACTTTTCCCTCGGCTCTGCAGCAGCACGGCAGGTAATGTCCTCACGCTTGCCATACAGAGCAGGGGCTCGTGGCTGTTGCGGTACCGGTCTTCATCCCATGGGACACCAGGGCCAGAAAAGCTCTGGTGCAAAAAATGTCCCCCCAAACACACATTTATCACACACATGAAAGAGAAAGATCACTAACAACAAAGAAGCCCATCCAAGCGTCACAAAAGTCTCTGTGTCCAGGTGCAATACTCCCTGGAGACAAACGCCTTCCCCTCAGTCACTGTCCTCCCAACCAGCTCCTCACAGACATGGACACATGTCCCATCTCACTGGGAATGGGATCCTTCAGTCTCCTGCCTGACTGTCGCTTAGCAAATCTTTGCCCTCTCAAAGCACCTAAATTTACAGCACCCCCACCTCAGGTCCTTGCCATCAACCCAAACCGTTTCTCCTGACGCCGTCCTGTGCAACCTGCTGGTGGTGACCCTGCTCTGGCAGGGGGGTTGGACTAGATGATCTCCAGAAGTCCCTTCCAACCCTGACCATTCTGTGATTCTCACAAACCAGCTCCCTCCCACAGGCGGCTCTCTATCATACTCCTCCCCAGGAATGTCCTAATCAGATGGCCCAAAACCCCCAGCCTGAGCGCCTCATCCCTGGCCCCGCCGACCCTGCTCCCAAACCAGCGACCCAGCCACAGCTGCGGTGATGCCTCGGCGTTGACTCGCTCGGCTCTTCCTCCCCTTTGCTTTAATCCCGAAGCAAGGTAGGCAGGCCCACTTTCCACAGCGCTGCCTCCACTCCGGTCCCGCCTCTCCGCCAGGTTTCCCACAGCATCAAAATTTCCATCAGCCCGGGAGTTAGTATATATTGGCACAGGCGCCTGGTAAACACAGGCACGCTTGAACGTGAGCTTGAACTCGCGGGGCAATGTTGGATGTAACGGGATCACGGACAAGTCAGCGAAGCAGCTTTGTAGGAAAAGGCCATGGTGGGGAAGAAGGGGAGTGACAGGGAGAAGGCTGTTTCTGAGCAAGAAAGTCGAGAGAAACCCAGGGACAGCTCGAAAAATAATAGTTTGTGGCCAGGCAGGTGGAGTGGTGGACAGAAACCTCCAGGATGGCACACTTCTCCCGGGAGATGCAGAGGTACAAATGCCTCATTGTCAGTTCATATATATATATACACATAATATACATGTTATTTGGTCCTTGGTGAACAGGAACAATAAAAATGAAATGATCAAGTACTTTAGTAAGCCAGTGATTGCTGTAGGAGAAAGAGGGTGATTTCTGATCCCGGGTCTCCTGCTGAAGTTCCCAGCCAGAACATCCTCTCTCATTGAAAACAAAAGGAAAAAAACCCGCCATCTACTATCAGCTTTGTTTTGACTTTCCTGTGACTTACTTTGATTGTTTTAAGAAATTCAATTGTTTTACCTCCTTTTTGTTTCTGAGCAAATGTATTTCTTTATTTGACAGAACATAGGAACAGATCCTGCCAACGTGTCCATTTGTGCTTCATTTCACAACCATGAGTAATCGCCCTGCAATTAGCATACTTGTATGCATTTGAAGAATGAAGTTCAGTATGGCTTTATGTCTCCAGATTTCCTCTGAAATAATAGTGAGAGGCCGAGGACTGTAATTCACATTAACTGTGCACACAAGCTGAGTGGTTTAAGACTCCCCGCTGCTTCCCAGACGCTTACTTCTGTCCCGCTGCCAGACGTACCCTCAGAGCAAAGCTGACTGACGGGAGTGCGTCCCTGCCCTTCACCGTCACGGTTCGCAGCCCAGCAAAGTGACACAAACCTCCCCATGTCGGTGGGACTCTGAGCTGGACTGGCTGAAACACGGGTGGATGTGCCTCTCGGCTCACTTCGCTACAGGCTGTTGTAGAGTAGAGGTTGCGTTGGATGAACGGAGATGTTTCGAAATGTATTTTAAATCGTAGCTTATTTTCAGCTATGTTGTGTATGAGAAGTACCTATAAGGTGTTGTTTGTTTGTTTGTTTGTTTTTTTCTGGGTGACATAGGAGAACAGGAGCAATGGAGATTTTTTTACTAGTTAAGGCAGTGCGAGATCTGGGTTTGAAAATTCCATCTGCACACCTGACAAGTAAGGAAGAGTCACGAAACTATTCATGGAAACCTGCATAGACCTGCTAAATGTAACTTACATGCTCTGGAAGGAAAATGTTCCTTCAAAAAAATGTTGTTAAAAGCAAAGGTTTTGATTAATCTTTCTACATTTACGTTTATAGAATAGCATGTGCCGCTTATAAGAAAAAAATGCTACTGCTTTTTCTCACTGAGAAACTTTTGGCATCACATATAATTATTCTGTCAGAATAAACCTGGGGCAAGAAATATATTATCTTTCCTCTATTAAGGATTAGGGGAGAGCTTCCCAAAAGCTTTCTTGTATTTAACATTGAAAATACGAAAAGCAAGACGGAGCACTGGGAGCAGCAGATCCCTTAGTGATGACAGGGATATTTTGGCCTACAGGAGCAGCTTACCAGTTACAGGCAAGTGTCTGAGGAAGAACTTCGGAGAAGCTTGGGCAGACAACCCACCTTGGTTTCTGGGTGCGAGTGGAAGCTGCTGAACCCCAGGGCTGCCTCAGAGATGAAGAGCGGCTCGGCTGGGTGTACAGGAGGAGCTGGGTGAGCTGTCTCTGATGTCGGCCACCCGCCGACCCCAAGGAAATGCAGCAGCCATGCGGACCTCCATCCTTCTGCAGGGGTTGCTGCTCATCCCTTCCCTCCAGCCTGGGCATTCAGTGGGCATGTGGGTGGCAGCACCCAGGGCTACAGCAGCAGCTCTACCATCGGTAAAGGAGGAGGGGGTGGGCTGCATCATGGAAACGGAGGGCAGATCAAGAGGACAGTTTGGGAAACACCTGCAGTGAGGAGCTGCCAACTAGTGATTCAGCAATTTCAGGAGCGAGATCAAGCTGACCACAGGGTAAATACCGCAGTCCCCGATACCAGACTAAATTCTGCCATGTGTTTCAGTGGGTATTGGTTTCCTTCATATCAGCAAAAGTCACATATGAACAACACAGGGCAAAATTTGACTATACGTTCCTATGATCTTGGTTATGGTTTTCTTTTGCTGTTGTCTCCCACCGGCACTGTAATTAGTTTTAATCTCAAACTCGTGCTTGCAGCAGACTACAGTGCACGTTCTCACTCTGGATCGACAGACTCCCTCTGCTGGAAAATGGCTGTATATGTTATCTAGCCATTTAATGACAAAAAGTGAAACAACTTGTAAACGATTTATTTTGTAGCAAATGTGTAATTTTTATTTACACTGTCAATAGAATTGTAAAAATATTTTGACCTTTTCCCTAAACACTGGCCTGTTTCTATAACACGCAGAGGCTGGGAGTTTTTCTATCTTCAAAGTTGGACTCTGAACTGTATAAAAAGCTACACTGCTTACCGTAACCTTGTCATGCATTAATCCACCAAGTAAAGTTTTGTTTTCTTTCTTCTTCTGTAATGGGAATCAAGCCTTGAATATTTCCCCTCTGTAGTCCTACAGGACCCTCTCTTCTCGACTTCTTCATGATGTTTCACAAGAGTCTGCTACTGACTTTACACAAGCACCCGGACACGACATGTCGGACAAATTGGTTTCTTTAGCAGCCACTTTTGAATACACTGTTAAAAACAAATGGAAAAGAACACTAGCAAGCAGGATTTTGGTGCAGGAATTCCTGTTATTTCCCAGGACTTTTGAGAGGTGTAGCTGATATATTTCCTTGAGAAATTAAGATCCCTGGTCCAAAATATTTACTGAATCAATGATATTAAGGAAATGACGATACTGTTATTAGATGAAGTCCCGTTATGATTGGAATAATTTCAGCAGGATCCAGGCCAGACACAATTTTATTTTTTTCCAGAAGAATGTGGTATCCAGCACTTTCTCTTTTTGCTTATTTGATAACAGACCAAAAAGTCTTGAGATAAGGTTCTGTGTTTGAAAGTACAGCTAGTGTAGCAGTTACACCTGCTTCTGTCACTTCACCAACATGTCTCAGATGCCACCTACAGAAACAGCCTCCAACGAGAGCAGTACTTAGTCCTTGGTCCCTTTCCTGAGGTCATCAACAAAGGCACCAACTATTCCGCATAATTTATCTCTATGGAGAGGAGTGAGCCAGACTAACCGAACCCGTAAACATCAATTAGCCAGGGGTTAGAAGAACTGTTTGCTCCTTCTCTGCAGCACCAGCTCTGAACTGTAGACAATGAAACACCCAGCAACTCGCAGCTTCTTCGGAGCACTGGTGTTTTTCCACTAAAACGGTCAGATAAACAATGACACACACTGGCTGCAGCAGCTCCAGTGTGGCCCATCATCCTCACCTTTGGTCTTTCCATCAGTGCAAAACTTCACTAAAAACCATTAAGGATGATACTGAGGAGTCTCCCAGCTTCTAGGTAGCATCTGATAACATGGGATTACTGCAGCAGCTCCAACAGACACATATATTTCTTTCAAACACCAGCATTCAAGGTTTGGTCAGGGTCTGAAGAAGTTGATATATAAACCCTTTCCTCTACTCTCTACATTGCATGTAACAGAAAATAAGGCCCTGGGAGTTTGTCACGATACCTCCTCATGAAAGCTGTGCATGCAGTGAAGTTCTGTGCTGCTGCCAGTCCCCAAGTCATCATGACAAATAACTTGCAGATCCAAATCTTCCTCCTTCAATCGAAAAAGAAATTTTTATCAGTCTTAAATGAGCTCAACTCAGAATTGCTTTTGATTGGGTAATCAAATTGTAATGAATAACCTGAATGAGCGATGAACATAATGAATGATGTTTGTTGACCATAAAGACAAGACTTGGATTATACTGCTGTGGGACTAAATTTGTTTCACGCAAAAGGAGTTAAAGGAATGGAAAATATGTTGACTGAAGCAGCCTCATCTCCAGCTGTGGGTAGGTAGAAGTTGGCACAAAGGAGAAAGAGTTAATGAAAATTTTTTCATATCCCAAATTCTGGGCTGACCTGTGATTTCCACTCCTGCACAAGTGGGAGCAGCCCAAAGTTACTTTGTTCTCCCTGAGGACCTTTTATTGCTGCTGGGACTGTCAGTGCAAAGGAATGCCGTAACCATTCTTCTCTCCCAGGCATAAACTTGTGCTAGCTGTGGGAAGGCTAACCTAAGATCACTCTAGCTGCTTTCTGACAGACAAAATTCTCTGTGTAAGAGTCCTCAGGGAGTAGATCCACTAGATTTAAAATGCTTATGTGATACAATTAACATGTATTTTGTGCTTATAGGAAGAGCAGAATATCAACTGAGATCCACTGCATAAAGGTCCAGGAAGGGTTGTTTTCCAAAGGACCAAAACCTTGGCATCCACCCCGTACAGTAGGATATGGTTGCAGGGAAACCCAAGGGAACGGTGTCCATTAATACTTCTGCTCAAGCTTAGGAGCAGAAAGAGAGGTCTTTTTTGATACTTCAGTATCAGGAATAGGACTAATTCACCAGGCTGAGAGCTCAGTGTAAGGGAGTCCGTGCGCTTTCTGATGAAAATTCACGTATGACTGTCACAAGTTTTAGTGCACCTTCTCTATACAGCAAAACTCTATCCATCAGTTTAGAAATTGGATGAACTAAAACATTTCAACCAATATATAAGAAGGAAAAGAATGCATCAAATATGACAGAATATTAGTCTTTGATGCTCCCTGTATCGTTTCTTTCTCCTATTTTCTGTCTGGCCTGAGAGACAAGACACAGCTGAGAGAAGCTGTCTTTTTCTAAAGTACAATAGAGGCCGGGCTGGGATTCAGAGGGATCCTCCTAATAGGAGGAATATTATCTGTCAATCTAATGTAAAACAACAGAGTAAATGAAAATCAACATCCTACAAGCAATGTTTACTATGATGAGTGGGTTTATTTTAGCATTTGTTCATACACAGTTACCTAAAGCTCTGGCACAGAAACTGCAGGCAGGGCATTATCTATCAAGTTTGTTGGATTTCAATATTTGCTTCTCTCATCGAATGACTATATTTTGGCTGCAATATCCTTCTGGACGTATTTCAAGACCTGTTTGTTTTCAATGGTTTTTGCAGATGGCTGTATAAACTCAAGGTCCCATGATTATGATTCATTTCTGTGTGAATAATTTTGGTTATCAGGTTAGATTAGATCTCTATGTGATTTTATACTATTCATTTGTACACTGAATGCATTGAGAGCCAGGGCTGTGCTTACCCAAATACCTTCTTTTGTGCCAAGGAACAAAAAAGTACAAACAAACATTTTCATTTTTTTATATTTAATATTGAGTTTCTTTTTTAATGGGTATTCTTGTTCAGTTATACGTGGTGGTTGTTTGGGGGTTTTTATGCATTTAAATGTTTCCCGTTTTTTTCCTAGAAAGGATTGTTGGGAACATGTACATAAATAACAGCTATTGCTTCATTATGCCTTTGTGGGGTCTGGCATTTTATAGACTAATATGTGATATGTTAACAAGTACCCAAAATTTAATCCATCCTCAAAACCACACTGCAATTAAACAATACATCAGAAGCACATAAGCATAAATATTTTGCTTTGGGAATGCCCGCCTAAAAGATGAGGTAACCACACTTGACGTTCTCTTCTTAGCCCTCTCAGAAAACACTGGGGTAGAACTGGATCTTGCTCTTGAAATGCTTGTGCCTCCCCATGCCCTAACTTCCCACAGGAGCACTTTCTAGTTTAGCGTGAAGCAGTGAGAAGGATACACGGAGTGGATCATTTTACCAGAGTGTGGTCTCCCACTCGTAGACATAGCGAGTTTAAAATGTCCTTCACAGGCCTCTGAGTCAGGTCAGCTTTCGATAGCCAGCGCACCGTGGGAGTGTCCTGCTAGCTCCCCTCTGTTGTAAAACTGCTTCAGGTTTTCAACATTATCTGCTAACGAGCATTTTGGAAAGGGAATTTTTTGGTCCCTTTGTCTTTGCTTCCCATTAACTGACCTCCTTCGTGTCCAAGGTTTGGACTCTGATGCAACTTGTAGCCACCCCGCTCTTGGAAAGAGCAGGAAAAGCAAACAGTATGTGCCTCGGAATGGGCGGCTGCGCAGCAAACGCCCACAGCCGGCCCAGCTGCTCTGGGAACCGGGGATGGGAATTGAGGCAGTGACTATTCTTAATGTCAGTCATGACTGAACTAGTGACCTGCTGTGAAAATGAAAACTCTCTGGAGTCTTTCTGACTGCTTGTAGATCCCACTTTCACTTTCTGTGGAAATAGAAGTATCAGCCGCGATATTCCAATCAGATTGCTCTTCGGATTATTACCTTCCTTCCCAAATGCACGATCTTTTATGGAATAATTGTTAATTTCTGTGGAGAATGATTTATTCTATCGTGCAAGTTTCAGTCTTTCTAAATAATACTATTGTATCAGACTACATGGGACTAAACTGGAAAGAGTTGTTGGTCCAACCAGGCATGATATGAAGCAAGAGGTGACACTTCTGAATAAACAGTCGCTAGTGATTTAAGGAGGACAGTGTTGGAGGTGTTATTTGAAAGCTTCTGGTTCCAGAGTGACACCACAGGGCTGACGGGCCAGTTCAGAAAGGACATAAACGCTTACAAGCTCTGGCATTTGAGAGATGGGCTTCAGTGATACACACAGGAGCTGTTTTTAGGCTCCCTCAGTAGCACTGAGGCTTGCCTGGGCTTTGATGGAGACGGTAAACAGCAAGTTGGAGCCAGGCATACATGGGTTTTCTATTTTAGCTCATTTGGGTGTTTTCTTTTCACCAGATGCGGTGTACAACCAACACGTTAGAATCACGAATACAAGGGTTTTGCAAGTTCTGCCGGGATACAGCTGGGCCTGGTGAGTTAACCTGGCTGGAAAACGGGAGGAGGAGGCTGATGCTCTGAAATCCAGGCAAAGCTCGTGCAGCCACAGCATTCAGCTCTCACGAGATGTGAGGGCGGGCTGCTACGTGAAAGGGTGTATGTGAGAGGTTTTATCTGAGGCACCCCAGCATAACTGGCCATATCCCTTTCTATCTGGGTCTATCATAATGCAGTCTTCAAATTAAGGCTGTAAAAGGAAAGTCATCTGCATGGAAGTTTTGGCTGACAGAAGAACTTCATGAAAATCCAACCTGGATTGGGGAAGAAAGAAACTATGCACAGGAACAACATCTTTCAGTCAGATTTATTAGTTTATAATATATGTTACCAGGCAAGAAGCAATTTACAAGCATCAGCAAGGGTTCGATTGTTTTCTTATGTATTACCCAAAGACCTACTTATAAAGAAAAACAATCCTTTAATGGAGATGTGTTACAAAGCTTTAAGGATGCCCTAAGCTTTTAAAAGGTTGAAGATTCAAAATTAAGGCTCTAAAGTAAAATAATAAATCTTTGTTAATGACAGAACGTCACAGGAAGAATAACCAGCAGACTTTGACTATTTCTCATGACTTCATTCATCTTCACTCTTCTCTGACTGCACTATCCAAAGCAGGCTTCCTCTGTACTAGGCCTGGGGAAATTATTCCCAAAGAGGCAGCGTTCTCTGCAGAGAATACTTAAATGTTGAAGAAGGAGGGCATGGGGGGGTTGTGGGGGTGTGTGGGGGGTGTGTATGTGTTTATGAGTGTGTGGAGGTGGATTTCCTCTGTATAAAAGGAAAGCTGGTGAGATTTACAAGAGTTCAGATCTTCAGCCAGAGGAAATATAGTTTTCCTAAGCCCTGCTTACCATAGACAGAACCAGTTCCAATTCCCTTGGTTTGGCCCTAGCCCTAGAAAAGGGAAACATGAAAAGGGTTGCAATCCATCACCTGTGGCAAACTCCTTGAAGAGATTATATAGAAGTGTGAGAGGCAGAACACCTCTGGTTTTAATGGGGAACTTTCAGCAAGGCTCAAATTTTGATGGGGCAAAACTAGAAATGTAGCAAAATAGTTGGTAGCTATGAGTCGAGGCTATAAAGTAGTAAACGGAGACAGGGAAGGCCACAAAAGAGACAAGATGATGAGGTTAAAGTTGGGAGAAAGAACTAGTTGTGTGACTGGGGAAACATGGGATGCCAGAGAAAGAAGAGTCATATTGCCAGTGACAGTGAGGGAAAGCAGAGGAAGGTGTAGAAAAGAACTCACAGAATCACACAGTCACAGAATCACAGAATGCTTGGGGTTGGAAGGGACCTTTGGAGATCATCTAGTCCAACCACCCTGCCAAAGCAGGTTCACCTACAGCAGGTTGCACAGGAACACATCCAGGTGGGTTTTGAATAGCTCCGGAAAAGAAGACTCCATAACGTCTCTGGGCAGCCTCTTCCAGTGCTCTGTCACCCTCAAAGTAAAGAAGTTTTTCCTCATGTAGAGACAGAATTTCCTGTGTTCCAGTTTGCGCCCATTGCCCTTTGTCCTGTCGCTGGGCACCGGTGAAAAGAGTCTGGCCCCATCCTCTTGACACCCGCCCTTTAGATATTTATAAGCATTGATGAGATCCCTTTCAGTCTTCTCTTCTCCAGGCTAAACAGACCCAGGTGTCTCAGCCTTTCCTTATAAGAGAGATGCTCCAGTCCCTTGATCATCTTCGTAGCCCTTCACTGGACTCTCTCCAGTTGTTCCTTGTCTTTCTTGAACTGGAGAGCCCAGAACTGGACACAGTAGTCCAGATGTGGCCTCACCAGTGCAGAGTAGAAGGGGAGGATAACCTCCCTCAACCTGCTGGCCACATGCTTTTTCATGCACCCCAGGATGCCATTGGCACATTGCTGGCTCACAGTCAACTTGTCCAACAGGACTCCCAGGTTCCTCTCTGCAGACCTGCTTTCCAGCAGGTCAACCTCTAACCTGTACTGGTGCATGGAGTTATTCCTTCCTAGGTGCAGGATCCTATGCTTGCCTTTGTTGAACTTCATTAGGTTCCTCTCTGCCCAACTCTCTAGCTTGTCCAGGTCTTGCCGAACGGCGGCACAGCCTTCTGGTGTGTCAGCCACTCCTCCCAGTCTTTTATCATCAGCAAACTTGCTGAGGGTACACTCTACCCCCTCATCCAGGTCGTTGATAAATATGTTGAACAAGACTGTGCCCAGTACTGACCCCTGGGGAACACTGCTAGTTACAGGCCCCCAGCTAGTGCTGCTAATCATCCTCTGAGCTCTGCCATTCAGCCAGTTCTCAATCCACCTCACTGTTCACTCATCTAACCCACACTTCCTAAGTTTACCTCTGAGGACATTGTGGGAGACAGTGTCAAAAGCCTTGCCGAAGTTGAGGTAGACAATGTCCACTGCTCTACCCTTATCCACCCAGCCAGTCATGCCATCGTAGAAGGCAATCAGATTGGTCAAGCATGATTTCCCCTTGGTGAATCCATGTTGACCACTCCTGATAACCTTCTCTTCCTGTACATGCTCAGAGATGACATCCAGGATGAGCTGTTCCATCACCTTTCCATGGATGGGGATGAGGCTGACTGGCCTGTAGTTTCCTAGGTCCTCCTTCTTGCCCTTTTTGAAGACTGGTATGACACTGGCTTTCTTCCAGTCCCCAGGCACCTCTCCTGTTCTCCATGACCTTTCAAAGATGATGGAGAGCAACTTCGCAATAACATCTGCCAGCTCCCTCAGCACTCATTGGTGTATTCCATCAGGGCTCATGGATCTGTGGGTGTCGAGTTTGCCTAAATGATCTCTAACCCTGTCCTCCTTGATCAAGGGAGACTCTTCCTTTCTCCAGGCTCCCTCTCTTACCTGCTGGGTCTGGAGTTACTGAGGGCCAGCCTTAGCAGTACAGACTGAAACAAAGAAGGCATTCAGTAACTCCACCTTCTCTGCATCCTCCGTCACCAGGCACCTACCTCATTCAGCAATGGGCCCACATTTTCCCTAGTCTTCCTTTTGCTACTGATGTACTTGAAGAAATCGTTCTTATTGTACTTGACATCCCTTGACAGGTTTAATTCCAAGTGGGCCTTAACCTCCCTCTTTGCATCCCTGCATGTTTGGAAAACGTTCCTATATTCCTCCCAAGTCCAAGTGGCCAGTCCCTTTTTCCACATTCTGTAAACTTCCTTCTTCCATTTGAGTTTTTCCAGAAGCTCCTTGCTCATCCATGCAGGTGTCCTGCCTCCTTTGCTTGATTTCTTACTCTTGGAGGAAGTGGTGCTTGAATATTAACCAGCTCTTTTGCACCCCCCTTCCTTCTAGAGTCTTAGCCCATGGGATTCCTCGGGGGCTTCTCTTCTATTACTCCTGTAAACTTGGTGTTGAGATAATGTAAAAGAAAAAAGATATCTATTTCCAAGTCAAAACTAAGTGAATGTCAGGGCCAGGAAGCAGGTGGCAGTTTATGTGTACTTTTTCCTTCCTAAACCTTCCATTTTCAATTAGGAGAGAAACATAAGGCTTTGGATGACTTTGCATAGCTCTGTAATACATACAGTGCCCTTGTCTTAAGCGAACACATCCACCACTGTCCTGTTGCAATGCTAAATCTGCCTGAAACCCTCTTACGGTGGTTCATTGCTAACTTGGATCTTTCTCCAGATACACTCCTCCTGTGACAAGGCTCACATTCCTAATGGAAAAAGTACAGACTGGAAGGTAGTAACAGGGTGTCAATGATGCAGTTGAATTTTACTTTTATTTTACTGGTCAGGGTTTATTCTAGCTAACAGGCCTCTTCTAGTCAAAACAAAACAAGAATGCTCCCTCTGCTTTTCAGGGAGAGTGTTAAAATTCATTATCTCAATGCATTCTAGCTGCCTGTGCATAAATAACTTTTCTCAGTGCTTGCTTGTGATGGAAACTGTTCGTTGTGGTTTGCAGGTACAACTTCTGAATCTTCATCTTCTTTCTGCTCTCTCCTTGGCTCTGATTTCTCTCCCATTCTCTTGTAAGACTTGCTTTTTCTCAAATGCAATCTCTCTCTTTCTGTTCTCTCCTTCATGCCTTCAGGTTGCTAAAAGGCAGGACAAAAATAACAGGGAATTAAAAGTGACTCCCACATGAACAACAAAATATCATTATTTTATTTCACTTGTAATGGATAATAAAATATTCCAGTTGCCTACCTCAGCCAGATCAGTTTTAACATGACGGGCTGAAATTCAAGGCCCCAGCCAGTCACTCTAAAACTCGGCAAGAGACAACATGCTTTTGATTATACTCTTTGTCTGGTAGGAGGGTCACTTGTATGGAGGGCTTGAGGGGGAGAGAGGAGAAAAGAAGGGAGAAGGGAGGGACTCTCAGATTTCAGCCCAGATTCCATGTTTCTGTCCTTTCACATGATCCATCTTTACCTGCCTTTACAGTGCTAGCCACAAACACCTCACTGAAAACAAGTGCTGAAGGTCATGAAGTGTCCTCAAAGCCACTTTTATAAGTGAAAAGCAATATTCAGGGAAGTAGATGAAATCGGATTACCTTTCCCCCACTTTTCTTTTCTTTTAACCCATGTAGCCACATGAACAGTGGTTTGAATTGCACCCATAGAGCTCTGAATGCAAAAAAATGCTCTGTTTGGAGCTACAAGTTTAAGCCCACTTCCAAATTTCCTTTCAGTTATCTACCACGTACTGATCAGCTCTTTGAGATTCTCAAGCCCTTCACATCTCCCAAACTTCAATGGTGACTGAGGGAATGCCAATAATTTGGTCTACTTGAAAGGTAGATTAAAATACAACCCAGCACACCTCACTGCAGATTACAGAAGGGTACCAGAAGGGTACCAGGGTACTGCAACTGAAACCCTATTTAGTGCATTATGATCACTATACCTATAGTACAACTATTACCCACTCACAGACTTTCTGGCCGTAGGCCTTTTGAGAAATGATAAATGATACACCAGACAACCACTAGTGAGGGTTAGCAAATGAGGCAATATGAAGTTCCAAATGAAATAAATTGTGAGTAATTCCTAAAGGGGAAAAAGAAGATTAGAGAATGCACTTGAAATCTTAACAATTGCATAACACAGTTGTCATCACCATAATTCTGCATATTCTTAGAGGACTATACATGGAAGAACGGTAATTTTGGGGCTGATCATGTAATGATGCTGCTTATTGAAAAGAGATTTTTTTTTCTCTCCTGTTGCTGCACAAGTCTGCAAAGGGAGTTGAACATTACTTCTCCATACAAAACTGTGAGTGTCAACTAATTAAAAAAAGATACTTCCCTATGTTGTTATTTGGTGCTAATGTCAAGTGTTATTCAAGCACAGCTTTTTTCAATAGGGTGACTTAATTTGACAGTGTTCTTCTGATACTTAAAAGTGAGTTAGCATTTATTACTCTTCCTTCCATTGTATGATACACAAGATAGTAGGTATCATAATAACAAAAATGTGTTTAAGTGTCATAGATAGAAGGTTGTTATTGGCTACGTCATCAACACAAACCATACA
Source organism: Anarhynchus alexandrinus (assembly GCA_008711295.1). Lineage (NCBI taxonomy): Eukaryota > Metazoa > Chordata > Aves > Charadriiformes > Charadriidae > Anarhynchus > Anarhynchus alexandrinus. The sequence goes on from VUYV01000037.1 coordinate 2,798,585, forward strand.
GAAAATGCTCATGCCTCAGGACAGAATGATGAGGAGATTAAAAGGATGAAATGGGGGCAGAATCCCCTGCTGGCTGCATGCCCTTACAGAGAAAATACATTCAGCCACTTCTAGCAATGGCTGCTGCTGCAGCTGTGTGGTGACATTGAAGGAAGCAGATGGATGGAGTCCCCAGTGGTAAAAGAGAAGCCTCTCAAACACCATGATATCTGGCAGTCTCACAGATAACATTGTATACAGTTAAACCAGGTCAGCAGCAGCGAGAGAGCTGAGTCTTATGGAAAAAGTGAAGCAAACCTGGGTTTATATTGTCATGTTTTGTTGGCACAGCCATAGAAACCTCTGAAAACATTGCCACAGCCAGTGTGGCGTCTTATTTTGAAGATACACATTTTTTAATAAGTCTAGATGGTAACACTACACCAAGAATTCTCATACTAACCATACTACCACTTTAACTTTGTTTGAGACCTTAACTTTGTTAAGGACCACATCATTTGAGAAATTCTAATTCAAGTTTATTTCTGCTCTTCCCCCAGCAAAGCCACAACAATTACACCAGGGATAAAGCTGGCCTGCTTGTTGGTTGGTTGTTTTTTTTCCTTCTGAAGTGATCTTAAGTTGGTTTTTACCTACCAAAGAAACCGAGCGTTTGCTTTTGAGTTGCAATTGCTTTTCAAAGGACTCCGCAAATTCCTGGATGGAGTTTGACCTTGTCTCTGGGCCTGAGCTGTCTGCTGAAGGTGTTCTGCTTGCCTTCCTATGGCAGTGGCATTTGACATCTTGGTCGTCTTGAAATTCCTTGGAGCCCTTGAGATGGCCTGAAGATGAGCCTTTGGTAGAAGCATGAAGTCGTGTTGTATGGAGGGAGGAAAGCCTGGCCTGCAAAACAAGAGGTCTTTGTTGAGGATTGAATATTATAGCCGAGCACACAGAGCAGATTCTCTCTGCCACATAGTGCTCTCTGAACAATGGTGCAGAATGAAGAACCTTGCCCAGATTCCTGTATCTTTCCTTTTATGTGCAGGAGCCAAGAGCTCACTGCCAAGAGCTTGCTTTGCAGCTTTTATTTCTGTTTTAGAGTATCTAAGTTTTGGCACTCAAATGAGCATTTCAGATATAAATTGTGCTGGGACCTCTTAGTGCCCACTGACACAAAAAGGAACTGGGACCCTTCATAACCTCAAAATTCAGACCTCACATCTGGCAGCAGGTGAGCCAGATACTGGGTTTTTTTTGTGGCCAGATACTGGGTTTGACCCACAGGTGCTCCAAGTCTTATCAGACGTTTGAGTTCATTTGAGTATGACAGGGACCATTTGTAGCCCAGTTGTGTCAAATCTACAGCATGGCCTACATGCAGGCAAGATGGTCTATTGTCCAGGACTGAATTTTCTTCTGGTTTCTTGGGCACATTTGCCCTGAACTGATGAGGGAGCACTTTCAGGGCACTGAGGGACACATCCCTACCATAGAAATGGTAGGAAACAGGCTTCCTACAATTACATTTGTAGGGCTAAAGCAGGAAGGGAACAGCTAGTTGCTTAGTTTCTGTGTGGTTCAGTTTTCCCAGGCCTGACATGCAGATAAAAGCTATTGATCTCCATCAGCTGTGTTTAATTGAATAACTCTAAAGCAGATTAAACTGATACAGAACTGCTGTGGCCTGTGGAGTCATGTATTGGTGGTTGTAGAAATAGACAGACCTGTAGGCCACACGTAGAACCAGGGATGCCCCAAACCCTGCCAGCTGTTGATGATTTTTCAGGGTGAGTAGCTGAACACCAATAAGATGCAGATAGTGAAAATTGTGAGAGAGAGATGGGAGGTACCGAAAATTAGATCCCCGCAGGTGTCAGGTCAAGGCACTCCAGGCACCCAGCTGCTGCATACATGTTTGAATGCGTATACGTTTTGTATAACCGTGGCAGTAAGCCTTCAGCTACTGAGTAACACTGAGAAGCTCTGCTGGCTTCAAGGGAGCCGTGATTGTTTACAACAACTGAAGGTCTATCCCACAGATCCTGAAATGCTTTCTAAGAAAATCCAGGTGAAAACCCTACACTGAGATTAGGGTTGGGGAGGGGCGGGGGGAATGTTTATTCTGTTTCTTCAACAAACAGTGGAAAACTAGACCAGCTTCATATAGTGGCCACATGAATCTACAAACCTTGGACTGCAAGGGACCTGAAACATCTCCTGTACACATTTGCATTTACACTGCCCCAGATGCTATTATAAATGCATCAGTGCAACAGGGACCTCTGCAGCCTTTCTCTGAATAGTGAGGCTGTGCATCCATATGGTTGTGACTACATCACATTAGACAGGCTTGATGACAGGTGCTAAAAATAATAAATCTTACAACTGACAGGAGCACCTAATACTAAGGGGTTTTCAGATCATACGGTTCTGGTTCAATTTCTTTTCCAGAAAGAAGCTTGCTTCAGTAACTAGTATTATGGATTGCCTCTGAGAGTAGTGGTAATGATTTCTGCCATACTATTTTTACTTTGGTTTCAAACCAATCAATACAGCTGTAATTTCTGTAAGGTCATATTGTATTGTTATTTTAAAAAGCAACAAAGCAATCACATTGTGCTTGAGGGACAGGAGTACACGTGCTATGTCAAGTTCAACAAGCTAAATGTCTTCTGTGTCATTTTAATGGTATCAACATATATTGTTTCCTGGAAATAAAAATTGTGTCACACTAAAAATCACTGGTATTTGTTCTCGGAGGGTTTGGGCAAAAAACCAGGAGGACAGCTGAGATGGGGAACGGTATTCTATCAATCCTGTTTTGCAATGTTTGTAAAGGTTTTATTTTACTAAGGCACGGCGTTTTAATTTCCCGTTTTCCCTTCACAGATAGAATTATAGTTAAGCCCTTAACAAAAAGACTGCAGTTCACATACTGACATGGCAGTCAGGCAGTCAGCACAGGCCTTCCCCTGAAATGCGTATCTGCCTCAGTGGACTAAGGGTAAAGCTACACATACGTATCTATGCAATCATATGACTGTGACTGTGCATCCTCTCACAGTGCCTTTGCATGACACATACCACCATAGCTAGGAGGACAGCATACCCATGCGTGTTAGCATGTTGCTGTCTTATGGACACAGCCCTAAAGAGGACAGGAGCCTTAACACAACTGCTGAAGCATGAACGTTTCATGGGTGACAACTAGCACAGTACATTAGCCTTCTTTTACTCTTCTATTTTAAGATTGACTCTGTGGAGAACTGAAAGAGTCATAAAAGGAAGCTCAGCAATGAAGCAGATCTGGCACTGATTTTAGATAAAATCCATGTGGCTTTCTTCCTGTTTCTTAGATTTAATACATGCATTTAATACATGCGTTGGGTGCCAATTTGATTGCTTGGTAACATTGTAAATAAGAACGGCTGAAGACTGCTTTAATTTATGCTTCCTCTCCTGAAGTCTCAGCAGCTGCTGGCAACAGAGATTGCCTCTGTATCTGCACACTCTGTTGTCCACCCACCGCCGCGGTCTTCCCTTGCCAAAGGTCTCTGAGCAGAGCCCCGCTATCTGCTTCTGTCCTTGCCCCAGCAGCTGCCTCGTGCGTACAACTGGTGCCTCTTTGGTGAACTCCTCTTGGTCTCTGGCTCCTAGGATCTGCCCTTGAGTAGTTCTTAAACTGGAAAAGTGGGGAGGAGGTGAAACAAGGGAAAAGGGATGGGAAAGAGGAATGCTAAATGCTCCCCTGTATCAAAATGGGGAATTATTGCTAACGCTGGGAAAGCCAGAAGCACCAAGCATGTTCTCAGGGGTTGTTTCTCCCTCCCTTTAGTACTCCCTTTTTCTGCTTGAGCCTTTGTGTAAAGGCCAGCTTGGTGTATCTGTTTACACAACAGCTAATCTTTTGCCCAGCTAAAACACACAAAAAATATACAAACAGAAATACCTCAAGAAATAGATGTCAATATAATTTGCCTAGTCTCTTTATCAATTTCTGATGGAGACAAGATAATTACTTCCCCCTTTTGAGCTTGATCTGAGGGCTTGCACAGCTGTCAGTAAGAAAATTAATCTCCAGTGTGTCAGCACAAGCGTTCATTGTTTGCTGAAGTTTACACAATGACCCCGGTACTTTAGGGATGTTTTGGAACATCTGACATTCAGATGCTGTCCCACAGCTTGCTTTCCTTCCGAGAAGCTTATAGCCAAGCATATATTCCTTAAAAATGTTTTGGCCTAGGCTCCAACTAATCTGTAGTAACAATATTGTGGTAGATGCTCAGTCTGACATTAGTTTAAACATTAGTAACTTCAGCAGCAGTCAGTTGCTCTGCTCCCACTCTCAGCTGTTTCTTATCAATTTTTTTGCTGTGAGCAGCAATGTCTACTTGAAGGTGGATACATTTATAGGGTTGTAAACTCTTATCAGTGCTCCTTTGCCTCCTATATTTTCCCCACAACAAAATGCCTGGGAGGTAAGAAACTCTCCTGAACCAAAATGATAGAGGATAACTACAACATGTCAAGGCAAGTCGTATCTGGAGGCTTCAAAAAAGGTACCACAGTTAATGTGTCTAAAGTTTACCAGGGGAACAAGTTAACTAAAGGAAATGAAAACAGATGACTTGGTTCTCCCCAGGCAGTTTTCACATTCAGCGTTGGCCCACAGCAACATATACAACTCTGATGCTTTTCAGGGGAGCAGAGTTGCAAATTTTAGCCTGTCTTGCCATGACCCAGTGAAGGATGAATATAATCCTGTGTTCCCCCTTGCAAAATGAGAATGACAATCGCAAAAGCATTTTTTGAAGCTCATCTCAGTAATGTTTGTGAGGTATACTATGATATCGGGGAAAAAATAATGAAAATTATTAGTTTGACAGTTGTTCGACAAAGCTTTATCCATATTTTGGGAGGCTCTACCATGACAGAAAGCCACAGGAGTTTGCCATTGTGTTTGAGGTGAGAGCAGTGGCTTCAACGTCTTTCTACAGCATAGGAGAAGCTACAAAGACCAACATACCACTTTGGAGCTGAAAGCGATTTCCAATGTTATACAAAACCACCTTTTGTGCTATACTGCTAGCATTTTGCTATGTAATACCAAAACGCTCCTGGTGCAGATGTAGTTCATGTGGGCAGGACTGAGCTATTTCTGATGCACCGTATACCAGCCCTGGATATGAGACGAAGTGGGCTGGCAGCACCATTGTATCTGCACAAGGAACTTTTGCCAACAGCTGTGTCAGTCAGAACCTGCTGACTTTATTTGCACCAGAACAGTGGTGTCATCTCCATTTACGATGTTGACACAGAAGAAAGGGTACACTGTGATCTGCTGTGGAGGTATTAACTTACAGAAGAGACACAACCTGATCTGAGTTATTAATTCTCCTGATTAATAGCACTGTTCTGATAAAATGAAGACAATATTTAACTGACACTGGTGTTTTGAATCTTACAGTAGTTATTATCTGTAATAATGAATCATACAGTAGTTATAATTTATAATAACTGTGTAAAAAACACACATCCAGGGGAAATAGCAAGTTGTTGCTCCCAACAAGGAGATGCTCTTTCTGAAGGTATTTCTAAGGAATTACTAGTGCCCATTTGTTTAACTTCTAGATTTGGTTTAAGACGACATGTTTTAGTGCTCTTCACTACAAACTAGTCAGAGATTTTCAAATAAAAAAGCTTCATCTCAAAATTTATCCCCGAATCAGAAAATCCCCAAACAAATCTTCCCTTCTCATTCCTCCAGTCAATTTCTGGCACTGAGAAATAAAGCAGTTGAAATTTTTATCTCTTGATAATAGTACTGGAGTAAGATAAATTTGTGTGGAGCATTAATGTAAAGGCCAGACATAATTAAGTGTACAAGATAACTTTAGCTCATTGAACAGTAATGTCAAAAGTCACTGCCTTCTCTTTCTGTCAGCTAACTTAATTCAAGTTCTAAGTATTGATTCAGGGATGCAACTATAACAAAGTATTTGAATAACTATTAGCTAAGTATTTAAATAGCTTTTGAGCAAACTGAATACAAGAGCATGCTTCAAATGAAATATATGCATACACACAAAAATAGACAGACAAATATACACAAAGATGTGTTCAGCAGTTTGCTGAATAGACAGTGATCTAAAGTACATTCTTACACTTCAGTCTGTATTAGGGCCTAAAGAAATCACACATGCGTAGATCTTTGAAGGACAAAATTAAAGTACAGTAACATTAATTTTAAAAAAGATTAATAAACATTCTGTTTTCAGGCATTCTGATGAAATCCATCAGCACAGCTTTAGCTCAAAGTTTGTATTGCAATCTGTGATCAGGGTGAAATATAACTGCAAATAACAAATGTGGCTGATCAGTTTGAAACTAATGAATGAAGGTTACCTCTCTAACCCGTCCATGAATTCAAAGAGGGGGGAGGTGGTTTTGGTCTGTTTTGTTTTTCTTAGCCAAATTTTTTGAAAACAAAAAATACCACAGCTTAGAACATGGCAGCTCCAGTGAACAAGAAACTGCTAACTGAAAACGCAGCATGGCAGAAAAAGTCTGGAAAAGATTAGCTGTTTCTCCCCAGTAGAATAGCATTTGCTTTGTTGCACCCATAAGGATCTAAGGATATAAGTGAAAAATGGTTTGTAAGGGAACATAACGTCTCTGGTAAGACAACTGATGTAGTTGGAAAAAAGAGAGAGGTTTGGACCACCTAAACGTTTTTTTGGGGCTTTTTTTTTTAGGGCTGAAATAAAAGCAACAGCCTTCAAGTAAAGAGCAGACTGGGAACAGCTGCTTTCAGTTTAACTTCATTTTTATAATCGGTTAGACAGTTGCGAGCTGCCTTAAAACACTGCCTCTGCGTATGAACCTTGACCCTTTCCCAACTATTTTGTTGGTTTAAGAATCAAGAATGTGCTTCTCCCTTAAAATCTTACTTCACAGTCTAATATTATGTGTTGCATCCTAATTTTCAGTCAGAGGTTTTAAACAAGGAGGGACCACATCCTCTAGCTTAAATTAAAAGTTACACCTGCAAACAGCTAAATCCCAGGGAGTAAAGCATACAGCTTCCTGGAGGCAGTATAGTTGCAGAATTAGGTCCAAATCCTGTGAATATATACAGGCTTACGTAGTTTTACGCATGACAACAGACTCATTGAAGCCAATGTTTGTGTGCCAGTTTCCAAAACATTTTTACCTCTGCCAGGTGATGCTTAGCAGACAGAACAACACTGTAATACATAGTTAGGCAGTTATTACACCCTTCTTACTTTTCTGCTCTATCATCACTTATTTCGGAGTTTGCCAATATTCTTGTATGCCAAAGGCACCGGGGGCATGACTCTGGCAGGCAGCTAAGTTCAAAAAGCAGCTAGCTGCTGCCAGTAAAAATGGAACTTACTGGGCAAGGTGTACCAAACTTATCCTCATACATCTCTAGGGCCATGCCCCTGGGGATGGCACTTAAATTTATACACAAACCACGCACACACAGAACGAAAACTGCACACAGCTCTTACCGGAAGGGAGGCTCTCCTTTCACTAAAGGGATGAGTCTGACGTTTCTTGTGGCTTCTACCCTCTTTCTCATTCTCATCGATCAAGTTGTGCCCCCAGAAGCTGCTCATCCATTTTGCAAAGAAAATATCATCATCCTCTTCATATTCCATGTACAGACACTCCGAACGTGGGGGGGTCTCCCAACCAGAGAAGGCAAAGCAAGGTCAAATGCCACCACCAAGCCAATAGCCTCAAACTGTTCTGCCAACAAGAGGAAGCAAAGACACAGCTTCAACCGCTCTTTCTGCTCTCCATCCCCCCAAACTCGTCCCACTGCAGCCCTGGGCACTGTCTAAACATAAAGCAAATCCTTTCTCATCTCTTTTCAACAAGGCTTCTTTTAACCTTTCCATTACAGCCATGTCCAATATGACACTGCCGCAGGGGGCTGGTGGGAAGGGAAATGTGTTGGCTACTCCCTGTGTGTTGCTGTTGAGTGAACCAGCTGTCAATACCAATGGAGAATTGCCCACAGTTACATGCCTGGGAGGTGCGTATGCGAACCCAGAGCAGGCTTGTGATTTTGAGAAGCAGAATTGACATATTGATGGTGGTCAGAAGCTGGCACAGCTGCTTGCAAAGGCCTAACTGGCTCTGTGGGAGGGAGGACAAATGGCCCGGTCTTCCCATGCTGCCCTCCCTCCTGACTTGTGTTGTCTCCGCTCTTCCTTCAGTATTCAGGAAACGTGGTCTGTTCAGGTAGAAGAAAGCTCCCCCTGAAGAAATTATTTGTTCATTTTTGAGTTATGACAGCCAGGATGAACTTGCATCAGCCACTTTTCACCAGAGTAATTTCATCTGCCATATCAGGGTTATGGGAAGCCCTGCCTCACTTGAAGGGACGTGGAGTAAAAATGCACCTGATTCCTCCTTGCCAGCCCTGGGTGTAAGCCATATAGGCCCTGTCTATACCACAAAACAGAACAGGGCTGGGGACTGACTGATTCTAGCCAACCAAGTGGCTAGAGTGGCTACTGCACTGTGGCTGTAATACTTTGTTGTAGTTTTTGTGTCTTTTTTATGTCAAAATATCTAATATAACAGGAAAATTCTGTTGCAACCCATAAAACTGTTGTTTGTATAGTATGAAACTGGAAGATGTGTTACACGCCTTGGGACACGGCAGAAGGACACGAAGGAGGGCTTTGAGGCTGTAAAGCCTGTTGGGATAGTGTTGGAACAGGAGGAAGAGACCCAATTCTAACTTCCTATTAGAAGCAGTCCTTGGTGTGTGCTAGGTAGCTAGAAGTGCTCCTGGTGCCTAGGCATTGCTGTGGAGATGCTAGTTGCCCTTGGCCAGAAGTAAGCCAAAAAGCTTGCTGGCAGTTTAGCATTATGGACAATCAGCGGTTCAGCATTAAGCCTTGCTCCTTGTCCCCAACCTATTTAGCAATATAGATGTAGTAACAAAACTCCAGATTCATTCATGTGGGTGTAAGTGTGAGTTTAAGTGCAATACTCTGACATAGGACTCTGAATTCTGAATAGTAGGGGTAACGGGACCAATTGGTCATGGATACCTATGTGCCATAGTTTCACCTTGTCCAGGGCAGACGAGACTGTGATTAGCACAAGGACCTGGAGTACATGGGTGTGCAGGTGGCATATCCTCAGATGTTGTGTATCAGCTTGGAGACGCAACCAAACCTGCAGCAGGCTGCTTTCTTGGCAGAGGCACAGATGGACAGGAGCGAGAGGAATACCTGCAAAACAGTACAGTAAAAAACCACTTTAAGCAATAAAGAGGATGTGTAGGTGGATTCTCCAGGTGGGGAAGAACACTCCTGGCCATATTCTGACGACATAAATTTGACTTATGTCCTTGAGGCTACCAATCTGTACAGGCAAGGTACATCTGAAGGCCTAGGCTAGCTCACAGGAAGCATCCCATGGGTGGAATTTAGTCTGTTCCAGTAGGAAGCTATCAGCCTGTTGATACGTATTTTCTATTGTATGGTTCAAGTTTCTTCTTTTCTGACATATGAGACAGAACTGCAGTGCGTCATGTGGAGCAGGAAATGCTTCTGCCGTGCTGAGACAGGAGACAGGGAAAAGTGAGAGAGAGGCTGTCCCACAGCTTTGGCAAAATATGCTTATGTAAATCGTAATAATCCATAAATTAAGGGAGAGACTGTTCAAGATGTTTACTACCAGGCAACAAGATACATTGACTCATAGTCCAGCAGGGGAAGTTATAATTGGGCTCCTGAGGTATTTGCTTTGCATTCTTACTGTTGGTTTTATTTTCAGTCCTTTTTTCTTCAGTTCAAGATGTGTCTTCACACACATTCCTTCCATTTCTCTCCTGCCTACAATGAAATTTCTAGCTATTTCTAGATACTTTCTGAGTATCAAAAAGTATCAAAGGTGACTCCTTTTCAGCTTCTGCTGAGTGCTGCAGGGAAATTAGGGGAGACAGAAGCATAAGCTTCCTCTGCCTACAGGTAAGGATGCCAAGTAGGCACAGTCACACATACATATAATGCATATGTATATACAACATATATAAAATTCCAGTATTGCACATTAAATTGTTTTTATGACAGATTCAATTGATAAGTAAAAAAGATTAAAAGTGGCATTTTTAAGAAGGATAATTTTGCCTCAAAATCACAGAATCATAGAATGGTTTGAGTTCGAAGGGACCTTAAAGATCATCGAGTTCCAACCCCCCTGCAGGCAGGGACACCTCCCACTACACCAGGTTGCTCAAAGCCCCATCCAGCCTGGCCTTGAACACCTCCAGGGATGGGGCAGCCACAACTTCCCTGGGCAACTCTGGGCAAGCAAAATGTTCCAGGACGAAGCCCTAGAACCTTCGCATCAGCCCTATACGTTGACCGTCCAGAAACTCCTTCCGCACAAAATAAATCCGGACCTAAAGGCACACTCAGACTTTTCAGGCCTGCCCGGGCTGACAACCCACGTACCGCCGGAGCGACGCTGTCCCTTGGACACCCCCCCCCACCGTCGCGGGGCACCCCGGCACTGGGTGGCCGCTGGAGGGCGCCCTGCCGTTACACCTCCGCTCCAGCAGGTGGCGCCGGGCGGTGCGGCGGACGGAAGTGCTTGCGCGACCCCTGCCCTCCCGGCGTTCCCCGGGTGTCCGGTGACCCCTTCCCTCCCCTCCCGCGGGCGGCGGTGTGAGCGCGTCATGGCCGCCTCGAAGCCCGTGGAGGCGGCGGGCGGCGGCGGCAGCGGCGGCGGCGCGGGGCTGTCCCGCTGGCAGCTGGCGTTGGTGCTGGGGGCGCCGATTCTGCTGGGCGCCGGCGCGCTCTACCTGTGGGGGCGGCGGGCGGCCCGCCGCGGAGGCGGCGGCAAG